>ML779369.1:164168-199249 GCA_009831015.1 Picea engelmannii
AAAAAAAAAAAATCTCTTTTCATTTTCTGCTTTGTTTGAAGAGTGTGTTTCTGCATCATTAGCTAGCGAGAAGTCTTTTGTTTCATAAGTTTTTGCAGTGCATTTAGAGCATAAGTAGCTTGTAGTCGAGCGAAATTCCTTTATGTTTGCTGCATAAAATCTTAGAAAAATTGAAAAGAAAAATAAATCTTTCTTTCTGAAAAGTTGTTGAAATTTTGCATTTAGTAAAAGTCTTTTGTTTCTAGCTTTTTTCATTCATTTTTGCTTTCTTCTTTACACACCATCATTTTCACCTTCATACCCCTTGGCGTAAGAAAAATCCTTAAAAGAAACGCTAATCTTAAAATCTACTAGACTTTTATGTTTGTAGGGTTCACAAACTAGTTCAAGATTAGGGCCTTGAATTAGGTTGGAGAGGAAACTCTTCAAGGCCAATCAAAACCAAACATTAGAGTCTGAGGTAGGGAGTGTCTAATTCCAGTTTCATGGAAGTTATCCGAGACCCCCCTCTAACACAGGGGATAAACACAAGGTCACGTGCGGAAAGGTAGTGGAGATAACCCCTCCAAATCCGGAGCAATCGTAGTGGATAACACATATTGAGGGCTTGTTTTTGGATTTCGTTGTTTTCATTTGCCACGGGGCTTCATGGGTCTCAAATCCATTCGAGGTCCTCAATTATTTTCCAGAACATTTTCTCTCGATACCCTTGACAAGTTTCTATCTTGATACCCTGCTCATTGTGGTCTACTCGACTTTCGACTGTACCTGCCTGGTGACTATTCGCGTGCTGGCAACCTAGTTGCCAATCTTTTTTAAGGACATACACGGGTGACTGCAGGGGTATACTATGGTACCTAGGACAGACATCGGGCCATGCTTTGCAGAGTATACCCAGAGGGTTCTTCCGTGTTCGAGTTGCACTTGCACCGATAAGTTTCTCTAGTGTTGGTTGTTGTAACTGTTCTTCCAACTAGTTTAGTGTTTGCTTGTCTTATCTCTTAGGGGCTTCTTTTTAGCGTGTGTTACTTTTGAACGTGTAGAATACCTTAGCATGTCTTGGATCTTCTCACACAGTGGAGGATCCCAAGCTCCGCCGGTCACAAAGGCTTCTGGGCCTGCCGCCGGTTACACTGGAGCCACCCCCGCCACCATTAAGGCGGAAGCTAGACCAACAAGGGTATTTCGAAGCGTCCGGGTTACAAACCTTTGTGCCCGAACAACTCTCGGAAGAATCAACCGCCAATCTTGGCTCGGTTGAAACCCAAACCACTGATATCTGGGCATCGTTTACTGCACCAATCCAATTTAACGAATGCCAGACAGTGCCTCACACAGCTATGGAAACAAACGTTGTTACTTCTTCTGGGAATTCTTCCATTCCCACCACAATTGCTACCACAGGAGAAGCATCTCCTAACTTACCATCGTCGGTTCGAGCCACCATGGTCTCAGCCGCAACTACGTCGCACAGTGGACCGAACCCGTCTATGGTGGCATCCACAACCCCCTTCACACCTAGTGCGACAGGCCCTCCGTTTTCATACGGTATGCCTAGTTCGGGTACAAGTCCTACACTCACTTACTCCACTTTACAAACTTTGGGTTTGGGGGCAGGGAGCTCTAACGCTCCTCTGCAAGGTCAAATTGGGGGCACTCCTGTCCCTTTTAACGCTTTTTCTTACACCGAAGGTCACATCCCTCCTTCATCCCTTTCGCTTGGTGGTTTGCATCAGCAGTCCGTCGGGCAGCCTGCACACACTAGTTTATTTGGAGCCGGGAGTCAAGGAACACCTGCGCATAGTATGCCGGTAGGTTCATCACCGTTTGTTTGGAACGAGACATTTGGTAACAACACTTTCTCATCCACCGCTTTCCCATCTAGGGGTAATCCCATTTTTGGATAGTCTACTCCTGTGCAGGGTACTATTCCTGCACAGGGGGCACATATAGTAGGACCTTGGAACTCAGGAGAAGGATCCATTCCCTCCTATGGAATGTCGTTCTAGGGTAATTCTTTCCACAGTCAATGGAATCTTGGACAGACTACTATGCCTCTCCCATCAGGACCGACATGGGGTAATCCTTCCCAAATTCCTTCAAACATGATGCATGCCCAACACCCTATGTCTTTTATGGGAAATCAGTCGATGATGTCTCCACAGATGCAAAATCCTTACGCTGGTCAGGGCTCTGGTTTTTACCAGAATCCGGGCCAGCAGCCAAACTTTTCCTGGCAACCTGGTGCTAGCCAAACTCCAGGACCCTTTTTCCCAGGTTATCAGTAGCAACCCAAACTACCATTCCTGACAACTTTACACTTGCCAGATTTGACAAGGTTGTTAAATGATCCTATTTGTCACGATCCTCATTAGCCTCCTATGCCAACGAATTTTCCTTCAGACATTCCAAAGTTCGAGGCCAAGCCTAATGAAGATCCAGGTGATCAGGTGACTACCTTACATCTTTGGTGTTCATCTAACTCATGAAAATATGACTCCGTATAGTTGCGATTGTTTCAACTCACTCTTATCGGGAGTGCCGCGAAATGGTACATCGAGCTTGATCTCTCAAGATACTCTTCCTTTGGAAAACTGGCGATGGCCTTCCTTAACCATTTCCAGTTACCTGTGAGATACGACGCTGGCACAGAGTTGCTTGCCAATTTCAAACAAACAATAGCGTACCATATCTATGATCATATCCGAGAGTAGAGACGTCGGAAGAGTCTAATCAAAGTACCAGTCCCACCAGCATTCCTACTTGAGTGGTTCCTTAAGTCTTTGGTCCCACAATTATCCAAAGACGTCTTGACTTCCAGAGTTTTCTATGAAGAAGATGCCATCATGAGGGCTCAACAGTTTGAGCTCATCTATTCTCAGTCTGGTTTATTATACAACATCCTGTCGGATGCACCACGGTCGATACTGGATAAAAATAGACAGAGAGCAGGACCACATGCTGATGGTATTGTTGGTTCAGCACAAACCAAGCCCGCTGAGCAATTGACAAAACAATTGCAATAGTTATCTATACAACACACAGCGGCCAACCAGACTACTGCTTTGGTTGCTCCTCCTACCCAAACGTAGGAAGTACAGTCCATGCAGTCGACTAACCCAAAGGCCACCCAGCAGCCTGAAGGGAAGAAAAAACAATGCAAGAAGGGTAAGGGGGATAAAAAACCCATTGATAATGCTGGCGGGGACAATACAGAAAAACGAAAGGCGAGGTATCCATGCAACTTGTGTGCGGAAGATGACCCGGCCCATATTTTTCCTCGACTTGCAGAGGCCCAAAAGTTTGTCACATAGCAATAGCAAACAGTGTTGACTAATCCCTTTCAACATGGGAAAAATTTAACTCAAGCCTCTACAAGCACAGAAGGGGGCAGCCAAGAAGCCTGCCCTCCTCCAAACACTCCCTCATCCGTGAACGTATATATGGTTAGAGGTGATGCTTTCATAACGACTAGAGCGCATGACTATAGTAAACCATGCACTTCTGAGAAGGGTAAAGAAGCTGAGCTCCCATCTCTTCCTCTACAGTTCGAGAAGACGTTGGGAGAAACAATGACACGCATTCCAAAGGGTGCATTTAAGAAAGCCTCTCACAACCCAAATGCAAGGGCCACCCAGAATTACTCTGTGGTGGAGGATTTATCACAAACCCCTTGTGCGATGTCTGCTTTGGAGGTCCTCCAAAGCTTCCCTACTCAGAGGAAAGCCTTGTTAACCTCTTTGGGATCTACTGAGACTTGTAACTCGGGTACCATCATGTTAGATACAACTGACTTAAAACCTCGTCTGCCTTACCACGTAGCGTTTCAGATAGTAGTGGCTCATCCCACGAAAACTTTTACACAGAATATCTTCCACACGGTGGTCGACGAGGGTGCCTCGACATGCATTATGTCGTTATCAAGTTGAAAGGCCATTGGCTAGCCCGCTTTGTCTCCATCACCTACTCTCCTCACTGCTTTCGATGGTCGTTCTTTCCGACCACATGGCATTGTTCCTTCTTTCCCTGTACAATTAGGAGGGAAGACTGTGTGTGTCAAAGTAGAGGTAGTCGATGCTCCCCTCGACTATAACCTCTTGTTAGGTTAGAGTTGGACTTATGCTATGCAAGCTGTGGTTGCTACAGTTTGACGAGTCTTGTTGTTTCCACACGAAGGCCGGATAGTGACCATCGATCAATTGTCTTTCTCTAGACCTAACCCAACTTTGGGGGCATCCACGGTTCCCATGATTGATAGTCCTCAACCAAGTGTTGTTAATGTAGGAGTTGGTTTGTGCCCATCCTTGATGGGTGCCTTCGATTACCCACCTCCTCACGATGATGTCAAGTTTATATCTAATCACCATAAGGTTGAGATTTTTCAAGTTTCATCGTTCCGCATGACTTACTTTGAGGATCCTTGGATTCTTCCTTCCCCATCAGCCACGATGGATGAGACAGGGCAACCCGGCATGTCCATTCCCTTGTCGACCGTTGAGGTAGCGTACTCTTTAGTCCAACAAGCCTCAGCTAATCTTGATCCAACTCCGGCATAAGAGTTGGATCCACGTCTAGAGCCTATCTGGGCTCAGGGTTCTCTCGCTAACGTTGATTCATTATACTTAGTCTTGCCTTCGGACGAAGCAGTAATCAAAGCAATGACTAGTCCGGACAAACCTTGGGAAGATCTTCATCACAGATCATATTTCCTCCCAGAGTTAAGCCAAATCAAGGTAGGAGAATTCACTGTTACCATGACGGGAGATCAGCCATGTCCCATTAATCTCTTAGCTACACAGGAAATTTATGCTGAGGGGAATATGGCAACTATCGCTGAAACTATACCCATTAACATCTCCCAAAACCCTGGTGTCGTGGAAAATGTCTTTGTCAGAGTGGATTGTTCCCCTGAAGAGATTCACATTTAAACGGATCTTTTCAAAGAATTCCACGACATTTTTTCCTGGTCTTATGAGGAAATGCCAGGTATAGATCCAAAAATAGTTGAACATGAAATCACAACGTATCCTGATGCCAAGCCTGTTTGACAAAAACTTTGTCCAGTCAATCCTAAGAAAGCGGCAACCATCAAGATTGAGGTTGAGAAATTGCTAAAGGCAGGTTTCATTTATCCTTTTCATTTGACTCAATGGGTGTCAAACCCCGTGTCGGTCAATAAAAAACAAGGCACAATTCGTGTATGTACCGATTTTCGTGATTTGAACAAGGCATGTCCCAAAGATAATTTTCCAACACCATTCATTGATCAGATCATTGATGAATGTGCTGGTTGTGAAGCCTTTTCGTTCATGGATGGTTTTTTGGGATATAATCAAATCCAAATCAAACCTGAAGACCAACACAAAACGACATTCATTTGTTCGTGGGGTACATTCGCCTATCGTAAGATGCCTTTTGGCCTTAAAAATGCTGGAGGCACATTCCAGTGGGCCATGTGTTTTGCGTTTCATGACCTCAAACATATAGTCGAGGCCTATCTAGATGATTTAGCATCACGCTCTCATAGGACCAGTATCATCCCATGCACCTTAGACTAATCTTCAAACTCTGTCGCTACTTCATAATTCACTTGAATCCAAACAAGTGCAGCTTCTGCGTAATGTCAGGACGTTTGTTAGGTTTCATCGTATCAACAACAGGGATCATGGTCGATCCTCTTAAGGTGGAGGCAATAATCTAGTTGCCCCCCCCACGCACAATCTTACAACTTCAGAGTCTACAAGGCAAGGCAAACTTCTTACGATGCTTCATCACCAACTATGTCGAAATCACCAAGGGATTTATGTGTTTGATAAAGAAATACATTCCTTTTTTATGGGACGAAGCCGCTCAACACTCTTTCGACGCATTAAAACACGCCCTCACAACAACACCTCTACTATGACCACTTAACTATAACAAAGATTTCTTATTATATCTGGCTGCCGCAGAGTCAACCATAGGCATGGTTTTAGTTCAGGAAGACGATTCATTTTCAGAATACGTGATCTATTACCTGAGCCGAGGCCTCGTAGGACCAGAACTCAATTATTCTCATATCAAAAAACTTGCGTTTGCAGCAGTTCATGTTGTTCAATGGTTCCATCACTATGTTCTGTTTCGCAAGACCACCGTCATTGCTGTCGTGAATTCATTCCAATACATGTTGACACGACGAGTTATAGGTGGAAAAATCAGTAGATGGATGGTCATCCTCCAAGAATTTGACTTAGAATTCATTTCAGCAAAGTCCAAGAAGTCATTGTTCTTCGCAGAACTTATTTCGGAACTTCTGGTTGAGTCAGGTGACGTTGTGCCTGAGGAATTGCCTATCCGGGAGGATATGTTTTTGATTGCATCTTTAGACCCCTGGTACAGAGATATACTTATCTATATCTAGACTTTGAAATGCCCCACCTCTGCTTCTCATGACGAGCTTCGGCAGATATGCCATCAGGCTAATCATTATCTCATAATCGATGATACGTTGTATCAGAGAGGTGTAGACTGCATCTTGTGTTGATGTCTCACTCATGAGGAGGCCGTCATAGTGCTCAACGATTGTCATACCGGAGCTTGTGGCAGTCATTTATCTGGGTTGGCAACAACCCAAAAGATTCTATGAGCAGGTTACTTCTGGCCGACACTTATCAAATATTGTATCGAATCAGTCAAGAAGTGCCATCCGTGCCAAGTATTCTCTCGGAAGATGAGGGCACATCCCGCTCCTATGTTTCCTATCATCACAGTTGGTCCCTTCACTAAGTGGGGGATTGATTACACTACATGCAACCCCCCATCTGTAAGGGGGCACCGCTATATCATCGTATCTATCGACTACTTCACTAAGTGGGTCGAAGCTATGCCAACGTTTAAAGATGATGGAGAGATTGCAGCTCTCTTTTTCTTCAACCAGATCGTAGCACAGTTCAGCGTCCCGAGAGAGATTGTCACTGACCATGGCAGTCACTTTCAGAACCAAATGATGACCGAATTAACATCAAAGCTTGGGTTACGGTAGGAACATTCATCACCTTACTACCCCCAAGCCAATGGGCAGGTGGAAGTTGTAAACAAAACTCTTAATACTATTCTACATTGAACTATCAACTCAGCCAAGTCAAATTGGCATTTGATGTTATACTCGGCATTATGGGCTTACCGAACATTTGTTAAGACTGCAACCGGTTTCTCACCTTTCCAACTCATTTATGGGATAGAGGCAGTCTTGCCCATCGAATGTCAAATCCCATCTCTGAAATTGGCAGTATAGTTATTGCCAGATACTTCTCCACTTGAAGAAAGGTTAGTACACCTTGAGCAGCTTTATGAGTAGCATCACGATGTGGCCCTGGCCAACGAGGCTCATAAACATAAGGTCAAGTGTCAATATGATAGGTCCGTTCATCCTCGGATTTTTTCTGAAGGCGACCTTGTCCTGGTCTATGACCAAGACAAGGACCCCCTGGGGGCAGGAAAGTTTAAACCCATGTGGTTCAGACCCTTCATTATAAAAGAAGTATTAAAAAAGGGCACTTATCATTTGGTTTATTTTGAAGGGAATGCTTTGGCGGAGCCTAGAAATGGGCTCTACCTCAAGAAGTATTACTCATAGACTGGTCACTGTGGGTAACTTTTTGTAACATATGTATAGTCTTTGTACTATTACTTTTTTACGTTTCTTTTAAAGTGTCATGGACGTGTCATTGATGTTATCTTTTGTCAATATGGCAGATGTCAAGTGAGTCTGAGGTGTTCGTTGGGTATGCGGATGGTGCTAGTTGACACATGTGGAGGTTCACCTCCGCAGCTTGGGTAATCTTTACACCACAGGGTCAGTTTTTATCTTCCGAAGGTATATGCTTAGGTGACACCACAAATAATGTCGCCGAGTATAGTGCAGTTATTGAGTTGCTTCGTGATGCCTTGTCATTGGGTATCTCTCATCTCTGGGTCTATCTCGACACTCAACTGGTTGTGTCGCAGATAAACAGAGTATACCGGGTTCATGATCCAACTTTACACCGACGATTCCTTAGGGTACGTCTCTTAGAACGAAACTTTGATTATATTACATATTTTCATGTTCCTAGGAGATTAAACCAAATTACAGATACTCTAGCTAATCAAATTTTAGATTGGAATCTCGCCCACATATAAAAAGAACATGGAGATAAACATGTAAATACGTTTTTGCACACAGAATCCATAAGACACAAAAAAGATAAAAACCATATATAAACATCATAAAATACTCAGAGTACATAGATGGACGCAAGCGCCTAAAAAATGGGAACAGTAACGAGTCACTAGGCTTATGCCCTCAAAAAATATATACAAGTAGGTGCTCGTGGCACATAAAAAGTCTAAATCTGTTCAGGGCCTATGGGCCCTGTTATAATCATCTACAACATGGGCCAAACGCCTAAACAATCGGACCCATGTCCGAGGTCCCCCCACAACATGAGGCTGCATGGATGGCAACAGGTCCTCTATCTCTGCCATCAGGACTGTGAAAGTGAGCGCAGTGAAGTTCCGCTCAACTCGTCTAAGGACCCTTTCGGCCTCTCCGGCTGGGAGGTTCCCTTCTACTGCTGCTCCCCCAGCGACGGCAGCCACGACCTCCAGCCGTGGATGACGTCTGTTCCGTGCATAATCGGCAGGTCGCATGGGTCCCACCTCTGCATGCAACAAACGTTTTCCCGTCAAATACTCTGGCATCCAAAAAATGATATATATAACAAAACGACATAAAAATTACATATGCAAACAGAAAAACTACAAAGGTGGAGACTTACCCATCTCCCCTCGCTCCTCACCAGGAGGCACAGGTATCTCTGGATCTCTAGAGAAATCTATCCCTGCATATGGGTATTCCTCGATGACAGGGATCTGTCATGACATCCAAGAAAAAAAGTCATCATCGAAGGACTCAATGGTCCTTCCACCACCCTGTCGCGGCAATAACACTGCCCATCTACACACTGTAGGGAAAGAGGCCAGATGTCCTCGTACTACAACCCGAGGACTGAAACTTGGAACTCTCTCAAAAAAGAACGAACATAAGATGGTCCCAAACCTGAAGTTCCTCTGTGTCCATTGTTGGCAATCTGTCAATTGCCTCTTCATGCACTCAAGCAGTGTGGTACTCCAATCAAAAATTTGTGCATTCATGCACTGGATGGCACAGTTCATCTGTGCACGCGAAGCCTGATGCACGGCTGCTGAGCCAGTAATCCGCCCAATCAGTAACAAGATAGTCTATAGTGCTAAGTTGGTAATCTTGCTAATGGGTATCTAGGAACCTGCACGTTTGGTCCCAGCCTCACAGTGCTCAGCTATCAACTTCGAGATCTTGCTCGGCCCCATAGGAAAAGTCTGGAAGTTGACTAGTTCCCCTCTCCTTGAGAGGCTAGTCAGAAAGTAAATGTCCTCAGTGGTGGGCACCAATGATTTCCCCTCTAGCATAAATGCCTCTGCATCAGGATGCCAGTAATCAATCAAGGCATTCAGTAGCCTTGGTTGCGCGTGCATAAATGGACATATGAAGAATTTGAGTAAACCGCATTGCATTAACACGGCCACAACATTCGGGTCTGCAACAACGAACTCACTGATTGCCTCATGCTCCCTTTCCCTCCACTGGACATACATCTTGCCAACACAACAAGGTAAAGGAGGGTCAATACTTATTTTTAGCTTGCTTTTCCAACAATAAGGGGGGTACACGTGGGCTGTATAGGTGACAGTCGTGTGTACACGCGAGCAGAATTTACTCTGACCACGTGTACACATGGCATGTCTAGAGACAGGCCGCGTGTACCTAGGGATGACCTTTTTAAGGTCGACGCCCACCCAAAAAATAAATTAAATGACTAAATTGAAGTATTGAATAGATAGATAAGGGAGTTTGTACTTACTTGGTCCAAGCAAAAGTCCGTTTCGTCCACTGTAGCTCCCGGAATCACTATCTTTTGCAAAGGGGGTCTTTTGGCTCCAGAGTCAATTTCCAAATCAACAATGGTGATAATGAGTTGCCAACTTCTATTTATAGACTTTTTGGCGTCTTTTTGTCACTTTTTTGGCCCCCCTTATCAGTTTCTTTATACCAAAAACCATTTAGAGTGATCCAGGAGTTATATGGGAGGGATTTGATCAAGTATTGGGACAATTTTTTTTTAGTTTCAAAAAAATATCGACGGTCCATAATTTTTTTTATTTTCAAAAATCAACTTGAGCATAAAGGTTAGGATACCACCCCAACTTTTGCATCTCGTTGCCTTTTTCTTATGCTATAGGATCGATCCCATCAGTTTGTTACACGGAACTGTCATATCTGCTCTAGAAGTGTCGCGACTGGGTGGTAGAGCTTACCAGAACATGGATGCCCTAGGTAGGTCCTGGTTGCATTATGGTGTCCATGCCATTTCTAAAAACACTATAGGCTTGGGAGTCTGCATAGTCTTTCCTGAATATGAGTTTTAGCCTCATTTGCATGAGTCTTTTCCACTCTTTGTCTTACCCTCAGGACTCCCAAAAAATAACGGGTCTCCTTTTAAGCCCTTTTCAGACCCTCTAAAAATGAAAAGATTGCCGAGTGATCTTGTGATCTTTCACGCTCGTTAAACTGAAATTTGAAGTCACGTCTGTCCGGTGGTAGTTTACCTCTTTTTCGGTCCGGACAGTCAACTGTACGAACAAAGGTATACTCTATCGAATTCCCATTCTTTAGAAGAGTACTCTCAGGTATAATTTTATTCCTTTTTCGGTCCTAAGGGACTAAATTTACGAAAAAGAAACCTCCACGGAGTCCATAGTTAAGCTCTTTTCAGACTCCCTAAAATTGAAAAGATCGCCGAGTGACCTTATTCTTTCACACTCGTTAAATTGGTCCAGAAGAATATTCCTGACAAAGTCCATAGTTCATCTTTTTTCAGACTCCTTAAAAGTGAAAAAATAGCCGAGTGATCTTGTCCTTGTCACACTCATTAAAATGGTTTTGAATTGACGTCTAATCGGTGCTAGTTTATCCCTTTTTCGAACCGACTAGACTATTGTTGAAAAAGGTACCCCAGTGGAGTCTCCTTTTATGCTTTTTCAGACTCTCTAAATATGAAAACCATCGATCTTACCTTCTATGGGCTCGTTAAACTTACATCGAAGGACGTTACCATTGTGTGTTCTATCAACTGCATTTGCATACCTTATCCACCAGCCTTGTGACAATTTTCTTCTGCGTCTTAACTCCTTTGGCCGCCGGAGGATTTTTCCCGAGTATTATTTTACCAGAACATCAGTCTTGTCCTGTGCCTTGAGCTTGTATGTTTGCAGTACTCGTTCCTCCATTGTAACGTAATATTCCTTTATTCTTTTTCAAAAATGATCAAAAAGAACAAAAAAATCAAATATACTCCAAAAAGAGGATGGGAAAAGTATTTTCTTTATTGGCATCATAATGAGTCGCCCTTGGATAAAGCACATCTATCTGTTTGATCAACAGACTATGGGATGTAGTACAACCTTAGGGAGCTTTTCTCGCTATATAGAGTTGTGTCCTCCACCGTTTGGTTACTCTTCCAAACATATGGAGAGTTTGCGTTGCCTCCTGCTTCGTAGACTTATGATTAACATCTATGCTGCCTGAGTCTTATCACTTGTTGTGCTATTGTCCAAGGGAAGTTTGTCACTAAGCCTAAGTCGGCCCCTCTGCAATATGTCTCTTGTCTGCATACCCGGCCATCCTGAACGTCCAATCAAGTCCTTGTCTGAAATCACTGAAGCCTTCAGTCCGATCATCAAGATTATCAAGTCCATAACCGACGAGCCGTCAAAGACCTCTGGGCAGTGCATTCATACACTCATATTACACTCCTACCTGAGTTTTAGAATATTTTGAAGTTGTTGCTCGAGCTCTGAAGTACAGCCATCAGGCCGAATCAACTTCTGGAAGATGGGTACTCTATATGTATATCTTTCTGATTTTGAGATGTAGCTCCGTTGTGTATTATTCACGGCTACTCTTTATAGTTATTTGACATGGATCTACAGTGTATTTGATTGGTATCCATGGTTCTATTTTATCCTGAGCATGGGTATGCCTGCCTCGGTGAGACATTTTTTATTTTGTAGACGACACCTCCTGGTTCCTGATCCTTGGGCTCACTCGTTCAGCACATCAATAAAGATTGGTAATGTATTTCGGCCATCAAATGCTCTTCTGACCTCACACATTAGGGGGCATCTGTTATAACCCTAAATTGCACCACACATGCTTACCTGGCATCAGGCCAACTTATATCCCTTCATTGCCAAAACATCTGCTGAACAACTCTTTGGAAATCCTCTTGTGTCAAGGACCACGCGCCCTAACCCATTACTGCACGCATGTGCACATTGGCTGGCTCACTACAGCCCACATGTACCTAACAAAGTACGAAAAAAGGAAAGTTGTCGATGGAACAAAAAGATATGGGTCAGTTAACTGAAACTCCCGGCCATGCATGGCTGAGGGTTCGTCCAAAACCCTAGCTCCTTCTAGCCTATAAAAGAAGGGGTAGGGGTACCATTTGGAGGAGGAAAAAATATAGCGAAGAAACTCTGACCATTTACGTAATACATTGTCCCAACCCTTTAGCCTTTCCTCATGCCAAAGGAGATTTAACGCAAAGTAGTTGGAGGACAGAAGAAGAGGAGCCCAGGATCAGGTTCAAGGAGCGATGGACGGTCTCAGCTTTGATTGTAATTTGATTCATTTTCAGTAATAAAAAGAATACTTTTCCCATTCCACTGTATGAATTGTCTATGATTTGATGAATTTATGCTTGACTTCTAACCCTTGAGTAGAGAAGTAGCATGCATGCATAGTTGTTATTTGTCTTGATTGCAGTTTATCTGTGGAAGGAGCAGCGCAAGCAAGTGCTCAAAGCGCAACGGAAGATCTACATCAAACGTCGGTGATAAGGTTAGTGGTTCTCTTCATGCATTTACTATGAAAGAGGGGTTTTAATCTTGGGTTGTATGTTAAAAAGTAATTTGTTTTCGGTCAAAATATGCATGCAAGTCTCACCCTAGTTTGCTAGTCTGTAGGGTATTTTTCCCAACAACAAGCTTGCATGAACAATCATTAGCATTAAACCATACTAAACGAATATTGGGAAAAGCATGAAGATGGCGGGGATGGACAAGAGAAATTTGAATTTGGAAGTGTTGCACATCGGTTGATCTGACTTGGATATAGGAGAAATGAAATACTTAGGGGATCGGTACCCATGACAAGTACGATGGTCATAATGTAGATCATGGGCATTTGGGTGCAAAGTAGAGATCACAGAACTTGGAAGATGAAAGCTTCAACCCGTGAACCCATGGTTGCAAAAAATGGTTAAGTATATTATAACAAGGTCGTTAGTCGGACTCATGATATAGGAACATGGATGGAGGTGAAGACCTGCAAGTCCGCCAACCCACGAACCTGTGGAGTTTTTTGAAATATGACTAAGTATGGTAACTAGAAAGGGAAAAGAGAAGGGAGAAAAGAAAAGGGGAATGAGGGTAGGTATATAAGAGAGAAAAGAAATGGAAAAAAAAAAGAAGTTGGGAAAATAGAAAAGGGAGGATAAAATATTGGAAGCAGGAATTGATATCAATAGAAAGTAGTATGGCTCCATAAGTTGGTTTATGGACTGTCTAATTAGGTTCTTTATTTGACCATGATACATTGTGATGATTAGAGTTGTGTGAAGCTTTCAGAGAACCCGGTGTTCGATGACAGTTCGAAGCACATTGAGATCAAGAATTATTCTCTCCGTGATAAAGTCCACAGGGGAGAAGTGGTTCTCTAGTATATCCCCACGGATGAGTAGATAGCATATATTTTGGTAAATCCTTTGTCCAAGATGAAAAGTTTGCATACTTAAAGGACAAGCTGGGGCTCATGTAGATGACTTCCTTATTGAAAAAATAAGTGATTACTCCTAGCTTGGGAGGGAGCATTGATATGTTATTGATTCATGGACAATCATTTTCCCATTCGAAAAATGGTCCAGGTTGGGCAGTTCCTTTCCAGTCTAGAAATTATTTTAATATTTCCGACAAACAATCATTTTCCAGCTCGGAAAATGGTACGGATTGGATAATCATTTTTGTAATGAAAATGGTCCAATAGATTGTTGATGTACCATAGACAACGATTCCCCTTATGGAAAGTGTGGGGGAATGGTCTAGGACATTCATTATTCTTGGAAATCAAGATGAGTAGTGGTCAAGTAGAATGGGCTGCCTCGTTGGGAATTTATTCTTTCAAAGTTCACAGTTGTGACTAGTTTCGAAGAATGTTCTGTTTTGGAGGTTGGTGTAGGACAATCATTTCCATAGGAAATGGTACGAACAATCATTCCCTAGGAAAGACTCATTCTCTCCAGGTTTCACTCTGATTAGTGCCAGAGAAATGGCCTAGTTAGGTGAATGGTCTAGATTTAGCAATCAGGGACAGGCATTCCCCAGGGAAAACTCATTCTCTCCAGGTTGCACTATGATTAATGATAGAGGAATGGCCCAGTTAAGTGAATGGTCCAGGCTCATAAATCAGGGAAAATTATTCTTGTATGCTTGGGAAGAATAGTCCAGATAGACCATGGATGATGTTTTACTTTCTGAAGGTAGATGCTCTTCTAGATCTCACAGATATGAGTGGAAGAATGGCCAAGATGACTCATTTTGTATCATGATATTTTTTATGCAGGTTGATATCAGATGATATGATTTTTGTGGAGATTGTATGTCTCTGGACTGTAGTTGTATGCTACTGTGGTGGATGTGATCCACTGATAGTGACTATGTTTCACTGTTTAGTATTTTTGTGCTACAAGGAGTGGTTTTGTACCACTGGGTAGTTGTTGTGTACTACTATGGATAGACACAGTGGTGTTCTATTGGATGGCATTGTTCTGATTTCCATGGAGACTACGATTATTGTTGGAGATGATTTCCAGCTAGATGGATATTCAGTGTGCTGATGGATAGACATTCTCTAGGTGGAGAATGGTCCAGGAAGGACAAATGGATGGTGGACAGACATCCTTCCTGTGGAGGATGGCTCAGGTTGAAAGTTTGTTGGTGGAAAAACATTATCCTTGTGGAGAATGGTCTAGGTTGACAGATTGTTGATGTACCATGGATAGCTATTCTTCTAGGATGTATGTCTGGATTAGAATAATGGTTCATCTCTCTGAGTTCATAGTAGTGACCAAAGTGGAAAGATTGGTGCAAGACAAAAACTTTCCCTGAGTTCACAGTAGTGGCCATAGGGAAAATGGTCCGGGATAGTCATTCTTCTAGGACGTATGTCCATATTAGAAGAATAGTCCTTGTAGACCATGGCGTGACTTCCAACATATGTTGGAACAATTATTCTTCTAGGACATATGCTCGGATTAGAAGAATGGTTCTTGTATCACTTTGTGGAGTGAGTGACTTATTTAGCATCATGCCCAATTAATCAGATGGAGTATGGCTTCGAGAGATGATGCAGTTGATGCTATCAGATGATAATGATAGTGATGATGTTTCTTTTGAGTTGATATACGTGATCATGATATAGCTTGTGTGGCTATGATGATGCTATAGGTTGAATGGTCTATTTGTGCTCAATACCATTTCCTTTAATATCTCCCTAGATAGGAGGGAGTGTTGATATTATGGTATCTGTGAAAGGTATTAACCTCTACATGTAACCTTTGACGAGACTAGAATATTTCAGGAAGTAAGAGAAACCCTAAACAAATGTGTAGAAACCCTAGAAGACATGTCGGCTCAATAAAAGAATTAATATTTAAGTGTTAAACTCTAAAAGAAGAAGTTGGCTTGGACATGTGACAAAGAGCACTATAAATAAGAGGGTGCTAGAGATAATTTGTCACTCTTATTCTTACAACTTGAGAAGACTAGTGGTTCACAAGTTTGGAGAGGGAGTGCAGCTGCAACTGCTGCAACTAGGATTTTGGCTTTTGGTTGGACTTTCTCTTGGTTATGTTTTGGACTTTCTGCTTGGTCTTTGACTAGCCTTGGAGAAAGGTGTTGTACCTTGGTTGGCTATTGGTCTGCTTACAAAATTATTATGTCTGTCAAGTTTAAGGTGCTTGGGGGTGGCCTTTATGCCTATGGTTGGGTGACAATATTGCTATATTGTCTATGCAAAAATGAGCACATCTCTTTATTTTCTAACAGAAGGAAAGAATCATACTTTTTAATTGGAAGTTGAATCTACATTTCAATATTCCCATTCCCACCCATAATCCCAACTTGTCTTGCTCCCTTATCCCTACCTAATGAAAATTACCTCCCACAAGATTTATCAAACTGAACTTCAATGGTGCATCGAAGGGTAATCCGAGACCTATAGGGTTTGGGGTAGTTCTTGAAGAAAACACTGGCCAAATCAAACACATTATGGCTGGAAACCTGGGGCATGATACTAACAACTCTGTGGAGCTTTGGGGCCTTATTATAGGAATCCAATTAGCTTCCATCCTAAATATAAATCAGTTGATCATTGAAGGGTACTCTCAAGTGATTCTTTTGTTAGCCACTAAAATCATAAATGGTTGTGATCCTACAAAATTTCCCCCCAACAAAAATATTCTTGGCCCTCTTGACACCTTTCAAACACTGCTTCGCCCCTCTCTCACTCTTATCACCTCCCATATCCGAAGAGAAGTGAATAAGATAGTTGACAAGCTGGTAAATGAAGGGGTCTCTTTACAAAAACATGATATCAAGATTGATGCCAACCTGCTTCCTTCCCCTCTGTTGTTGATACATTGTATTGATTTGGCCCACATAGATTTTTCTCCCCCTGATGGGGTGACATCTAGTCAACATGCACCAAGGGAAGTTAATGTATCTTGTCACCGACCTCCCTCCTATGTTCGTCTAGATGCAAATAATTAACACAAATATTGTGGAGGTGCGCCTACACAACATGGGAAACTTAATGAGTTGATCGATTCGAGTGTTGGACTGCTAAGGGATTGGTATGAGGAAGATTGGGGAAGTCAATTCATATTTAATAGAATTTTCCATTACCTATTTGGGAAAATTATTGGAGGTAAGGAATAGTATATGGTCTATTATAATTGCTCGAGCATTGTGGGTGGTCTCCTCCTCCCTCAATTTAATTCCTTAGGCCCACGACCCTCTGATATTCCTTCCCTTTCTCCCTTATGATTTCCTTGCAATTGCAATTCCGCACGAGAGGGGTAAGATGAAGCGCGAAACTACCTACTACAACTTCATGGCCGGATGGCTTCATCTAGGGCATTCTTCCTCACCAGTTCCGCCACCCTCTTATGGCCCATTCCTTGTCATCTCTCCCTCTATGGATTCTACCCCACTGATAAGAATTGGAGGGATGAAAAAAATCCTATTTTTGTTGAATAAAAATTCACCCTTGTGCCTCCCCAATCTCCTTTGGACTCCCAATTGGTTTCTTCCACAGATTTGCAGCCCTCTCTTCTTAGTTCCTTCCGAGAGGTAGGTGTTCCCCCACCTTAGTTGTGGGGGGTTGTCCAGTTATGAAAGAGTCTCTTTATCCTTTGCATGATGACAGGTTTCAGGAATATGCTTGTTCGAAAATTGATCCCAACTCCAATGTGGATATAATACCTGAGGTGCCCCACCCATACAACCTCTCAGAGGACCAATTGCAGTTGATATTTGATCTGAGAAATGATGTTGCTGACCAACTCTTTCTTCATATGATCTGGATTTTATGATCATAATGAAATGAATAAATATTATTAACAGGTGCTTAACACAAAATAATAGAGATATAGTAAAACTGGTTTTCTATTCAATAACAAAATAAGCTGAAACTGTCTAATGCAACGAAAACAAGCTTGCTGGAATGGTGGCGGCTTATCTCTGAGAAGAGATGTGACGGCAGCATGCATTCGCAAGAAGAAGGTTACAATGAGGCTCTGAAGGCCTTTTTACAATAAGAAATAATGAGAAAAATCCCAGACATCCAAAAACCTAACCCTATGAGATGAAGTGCGAAAATTCATGTGGGCCCTGTTTGGGTAAGTTAGTACATCAACTTCATGGGGTCGTAACTTTTGCATACGATATTCGTTTTAGGCATGTGATAGCCCGTTGGAAAGGTATCGTCAAGGAGATTAATTTTGGGGGCTCAATAATTACAATATAAATCATTTAGGAGATCAATCCCGAAAAACCTTCATTTAGGCCCTCAAAATGGCCCCGAAAGTTAAAACTGCTAAAAATAGTAAATTGCCAAAATTGTCAGAAAACTGTTTTGAGCCAGTTGGAAAAGGTGGGTGTCCACCGATATCCATATGGATCAATCCTCACTCCTTAGGAAGAAATGGTCTCCATTTCATTGAGGTCCCCCATCAGATGAGGAAATTTCTATTGAATTTGGCTCTGGGTGAGCTACTTGCCTTGGTGCAGGAGTTGCCCTGCTTTGACGACTCGAAAAAGATGGATCCTTTGTTGTCGATTTCCCTTGATCTGTCTGTCTACAATATGATCATTGGATGCCTATTGTATGCAGTCAGGGTTGAACTCTGTTGGTGTCAGTTGTTCTGCTACTTCTGATTTATCCAATAATGGTGGGAAATAAGGGCGAAGGAGATCCACGTTGACCACTGGGTGCAAGCCAAGGAAAGGAGGAATGTTGAGCTGAAGAGAATTATCCCCCATGACCTTGGTGATAGTTTATGGCCCATAAATAAGTGGGAAAATCTTCCAATGGGGTCGTATAAGGAATTCTTTCTGAAAGTGCAACCAAACTTTGTCACCCACCTAAAACTTATATGGCACCCGATGTTGATCATGGAGTTGTTTGTACTTGTCATTGGACTTCTGTAGGATATCCTGAACTTGTTGGTAGATGTGCTGGATCCTCTCAATGAACCGGGTGGATTTGTTAGCTTCAATATGAGTAGGAGATGAGTCGGTCGAGGTGACTGCAAGGGGAAGTGCAACATCTATGGGACCCAATGGTTGGAATCGCAACCCCAATTGAAAGGGGATGTGGCCGGTTGAGTTATGCAGGGCTCGGTTGTAGCTATGATGGACATAGGGAAGGCTCTCATCCCATGTGTGAGGGTGCTTTGAATTATACATGCGAAGGATATGCACAATCATTCAATTTACAACCTCGGTTTGGCCATCTGTCTGGGGGTGGAAGGCCGTGGATTTGGTGAGCTTGGTGTCCAGTAGTGACCAGAGGCTCGACCAGAATATGTTGATAAATCAACTATCCCGATATGAGAAAATGGTTTGTGGGATTCCAAAATGTACCCAGACTCGTTAAAAGAAGAGCTTGGCAGTGGCCTCTACTGTGATGCTCTTCTTGCAAGCAACCATAATTGCCATCTTAGAAAAGTGATCAACTACCACAAGATCATAGCCATTTCCCCACTTGGTGGATGGGAGGCCCGACATGTAGTCCATTGAGATGGATTCCCATGGCCTGTCAGGAGTAGGAAGAGGGGTGTATAGGCCATGTTTCTTATGGTTGGTTTGGAAATAACGCAGGCAGTGTAGGACCTGATATACTTGTTGACCTCCTATCGAAGTTTTGTCTAGTAGAAATGTTTCTGTAGCATCACCACTGTCTTTTTGACGCTGCATTGTCCTACCACCCGACTGTAGTGGGCTTCCTAGATTAGCTTCGCTCGCTCACTTGATGGAACACATATATGGCCTAGACGACACAACAACCCATCCTGAAGATGGAAATTATCGACAACTGCATTTGCACCCAACATTTGGTAGGTGGTGGCAAAGTCAGGGTCAGTCTCATAGAGTTGGGGCCATTGATATGTCTCATGGCCACAAGAGTCTAGCACTATGGTGAGTGATTCTACTGGCGGTCTGCTGAGGCAATCAACGACACGATTGGTGCTTCATGTTTTATATTTGATGTTGAGGTGGAATTGCTGCAAGTATGTGGACCACTTTTGATGGAGGTATTTCTGCAATTTGCCCTGTGTCTGCATGAACTGTAGTGGCTTATGATCAGTGTGGATGATTGTTTCCTTCCCAAGAATGTAATGTCTCCAATGGCTGCATGCTTTCACAATGGAGTAAATTTCTTTTTCATAAGTAGGGTAGTTACAGACAGTATCTGACAGTGTCTCACTATGATAGGCCATGGGGTGGTTGTGCTGAGTGAGAACGATGCCCACAACATAGTCTAAAGAATATGTCTTGATCTCAAAGGGATGCTGCAGGTCTGGTAGTGAAAGTATTGGGGCTGAGAACAAGTGCTGGTTCAAATCATCAAACGCTTATTGTTGGGACCGACCCCACGGAAATTTCTCCTTACCACCACCCTGTTTATTTGGTTGAGGTCCCATGCAATATAGGAGAATCCCAACATGAACCTGCAGTAGAAATTGGAAAGGCCCAAGAAGCTCTGAAGCTCAGTGAGTGTTGTTGGGCCTGGCCAATCATGGATGACTTGTATCTTGGCTCGATCCACATGTACGCCATGCTAATCAATGATGTATCCCAAGTAATGGACCCTGTCCATGCCAAAGGAGCATTTTTCCAAGTTTGCATATAGCTTGTGCTGCTGCAGGGTGTGCAGAACCTACTGAATATGCTGCAAGTGTTCGGCCCAAGTCTTGCTGTAAATTAGAATGTCATCCAGATACACTACTACAAAAATATTGGTGAATGGTCATAGGATATCGTCCATCATCCTCATGAAAGTGGCTGGAGCATTTTTTAAACCAAAGGGCATGATGAACCATTCAAAAGGCCTTCCTTTGACTTGAAGGTGGTCTTCCATACATCTATCTGTTCTATCAGGATCTTGTGGTAGCTAGACTTTATATCAATCTTACTGAAGTATTTGGCCCCTGTGAGTTGATCAAGGAGGTCATCAATTCAGGGAATTGGTTACCAGTTTCTGACTGTGATTTTATTCAGAGCCCGGTAATCAATATAGAGTCGCTAGGTTCCATCTTTCTCATGTTCCAACATGATTTGGCTCCCACGAGGTGATGAGCTGGGGTAGATGTGCCCCTTGTGGAGCAGTTCTTGGATATGTCACTTGATCTCCTCATTCTCTAACAAAGAGCGACAATAGACTAGCCCATTGGGTAGCAGTGCATTGGGGATCAGATCGATGGGGTGCTTGACCTGGCAGTGCAGAGGTACCCCTATAGGTGAGGAGACGATATCTGAGTATTATCCCATGACCTTATCTACTTGCTTCTGCTATGTGGATAGGTCAGCTGCAGAGCCCCTAGATGTGGCTATGATGTTTCGCTTATTCTGCGAGAGAATCATGAAGAATACACACTTCCCCATATGAGAGATGACTTTCCTGTATTTCTTAGCAGAGATCAAGGAAATAACACTAGGTGGGACTACCTCGGGTATCCTGTACAATTTCCTGTTCAAAGTAATAATAACACTACAAGGCCTAGACTCATATACAACATGACGTTTCCATAAATAAGGTTGGCCCAAAAGAACATCACAAACTTTGAAAGGAGAAAAATCACACAATACCTCATCTTTGAAGGGCTTGATGTCGTACGATAGTCGACACTGTTGGTTGACACAAAGATCACTTCCTTGGTGGAGCCATCCAATGGTGTAGGGTTGTGGGTGTGACGTTGTTGGCAGGGCCAGACGCTTGATGACCTCTGCTGAGATGAGGTTCTTCTGGCTACCTCTATCAATGATGAAGTGCAGCGGGGTGCCTTTTACCCACATTTGTGAATGGAAGAGGCTCTCTCCTTCTTCTATCTCATCTAGTTCACTAGGCTGGAGATTGGTGGTAGCAACGATGGCACTGGGTTCCGCATCAATGATCCATCTTCCCATTTCTGGTTATGGATTAAATTCAGAATCTACATATGATTCAGAGGCTTTCACTCCGGCCACCAGCGACTTCTTTGAGTGGCAGTCAACAGTGTTATGCCAAGGGATCTTATGGAAGTCGCACAACTTCTCGGTATCTTTATTTGTCTTTCCAATGTCCTTCTTTGCTTGCGGCTTGGACTAGTTGTCCTGATACTGTCCATATTTTCTCTGTCTTTTGTTCGGTGGGTTGGGGCCGCCCTTTCCTGGATTTTTTTGTGAGGGGTTCCCAGGCCCAAATTGCCACGTCTTTTGTTTGAGCTTCTACTCGATTTTGACGGCATATTGGTAAGCTGCGCCCAAGGATGAGATGTCCAGAAATTCCATTTCGGTCTGGATGTATCAATGCAGAGCACCACCATACTTGAGCACCATATGTCACTCTGAATCTTTGATACACAACTTGGTGCGCAAGGTATGGAAGATATTTGTGAAATCTGGCATTGCTTGGTCTCTTTCTTACCACAGTGTGATCCATTTGGTATACAGGTCGTCATAACTTCCGACAAGGTAGTATTGTTCCTTAATTTCATCCCTGAAGGATTCCCAGGTGGTCATGACGGAAAATAATGAGGTTTCCTCTGTTTCCTTTTGCTCATAGAAAGTTTCCCACCAATCTTTGACATGGGGAACGACTTTGAGGAGCGCAAAAGTAATCTTTTCTCTATTCAAAAATTTATGGATAGAAAAATACCCTTATAGTAGATTTAACCACTTGTCTACAACATCTGTGTCTATATGACCTTCAAATATAGGAATATCGAAGTTTATTTGTACCTTGAAGGGGGTGGCACCTCCGTTCGAAGAAGATGCATCGCCTGTTGGTAGCCACCGAAGGATTTGTGCAAAACTATCCATCATCTTGTTCCTCTGTTGTGTAAGGTGTTCCTCAATCAACAAATTGAAAGGATCTCCTATCCCATCATATTTATTTTCTCCTTCCATGGGAGGTCGCTTGGGCATACGAGAGCTTCTATCCTCAAGAGATACAATCTCGAGACCCAACTCTTTGTACTACGACCTCGTTGGGAACATGCATTAAGACGATAAGGAGCAGACCACTCTGATACCACTGATTCAGATTTTATGAGAAGAACGAAATGAGTACAGATTATTAATAGGTTCTTAACACAAAATAAGAGAGATACATTAAAACTGGTTTTCTATTCAATAACGAAATAAGATGAAACTGTAAAATACAGTGGAAACAAGCTTGTTGGAATGGTGGCGGCTTATCTCTGAGAAAAGATTTGACGGTAGTGTGCATTTGCAAGAAGAAGGTTACAATGAGTCTCTGAAGGCCTTTTTACAATAAGAAATAATTCCCAAAACCCTATATATCCAAAAACCTAACCCTAGGAGATGAAGTGCCAAAAGTCATTTGGGCCTCGTTTGGGTAAGTTAGTACATCAACTTCCCGAGGTTGTAACTTTTGCATATGATCTTCGTTTTAGGCGTTTGATAGACTGTTGGAAAGGTATCGTCGAGGAGATTCAATTTTGGGGTTAAATAATGCCTTTGGCTATAATTGAGGAGATCGATCCCAAAAAACCTTCATTTAGGCCCTCAAAATGGCCTTGGAAGTTATAATTGCTAAAAATAGTAAATTGCCAAAATTGTCAGAAAAATGTTTTGAGCCAGTTGGAAAAGGTGGGTGGCCACTGATATCCATCTGGATCATCATACCATCCTTTGCAGCCAGTTGGATTCCTTCTTCTACTCTCTTCCAAGCGAGATTGTCAAAATAAGGTGCCCGACCTACTGCCAACCTTATGTATTTTCTTCGGCCTGGCCTCACCCCTCAAACAATTATGGTAATCTAGGTTCTTCTAGTGCTTGAAATTTATCATGTCATGTCTTTTTGTTCAAATCAATCATAGTTACAGTATTAGGTAGGCCCAGGGCCAGAGTACAACTTTCACAATTTCTTTTATAGTTATTTTTGTTTATCACTTTAAACATGGATGCTTTCACAAGCTTATAGCCAATTTTGGTTTCCATCTATTTGGCAGAACATGCTACAAGCTTTTCTATTTGTACTAGTTACTAGCTATCTAAGGTAATGCAATTTTTTATTTAAAAAAAAATACATGAATAATGTATTACAGTAATATGTTAATAGAATATTAATACATTAATAAATCATTCATACATTATTAAAAGTATTAAAGTATTCATAAATACATTAAAGTATTACATTGCTACATTAATAAAGTAATATATTAATAAGGTAATCATACATTAATAATGTATTTATAGAATAATAAAGTAATATATTAATAAGGTAATGATACATTAATAAAGTAATGATACATTAATAATGTATTAATACATGAGGCACACTAATACATTATAATAATGTATTAACTCATTATTATAGGGTGTTGTCTAACTATTCTAGTTTTTTTTTTGTTGTTGTTGTAATACAAATACATAAATCTACAGGAAATCAATATTTTTTGTTATTTAAAATCCATTTCTGAATGCAAAAATGGATTCAACATGATGAAAAACCTCTAGGGCACTCTGTTTATACATAAATAGTCACTCAAATATGTAAATCTAACAATTTCTCTTCAGATTTCAAACAAATATCCCCGAAAAGTATCATCGGAGAACAGCCAAAACCGAGAACATTTAGACTACAACTTATTATAATGTTTAAATATATTATAATTAATATATTTATACATCGGTAATTAATACATTGTTAAAGTATTAATACATTAATGTTTTACATTAATCCATTGCTACCTTGGTTCACCATGACCATGGTTGACCATGGTTGATAATGGTTAACCATGTTTGACAATTGTTATCCATGGATAACCATCGCTTGTCATGACCATGGTTGACCATGACTATCGATGAAATTCACCATGTTTGACCGTAAATATGCCTATGGTTGACCATTACCTTAAGTATGCCTATTGTTCATCATGACCAAGAATAATGAAGTAGTAATAATACATTGATAAAGTAAAAATACATTTTTACATAAATACATTAAAGTATTACATTATTACATTAATGTTTTACTACATTAATACATTGATGCATTAATAAAGTAATTATACATTAATAATGTATTAATATATTATAATAATATATCTATACATTATTATACTGTATAAATACATTATAATTAATATATTTATACATTAATTATAAACATATTATTATTAAGCATATTTATATTAATTATACATTTATACTATATTATTACATACTACATTGCTAAAGTATTAATACATGTATTAAATTAATACATTAATAAAGTAACACATTAATAATACATTATTAAAGTATTAATATGTTAATAAAGTATTATTAATTAATACATTAATAAAGCATTAAAACATTAAAAAGGTATTAAATTTTTAACAGTACATTAATTCATTGAAGTAATAATGTAAAAATACATCAATAATACATTATTATATAAATACAAAACATTGACCATGACCCCGATGATGGTTTAGAGTGATAGCCTATGCTTGACCATGAGTTTGGTTAACTATGGTAAACCATGACTCCATGGTTGACCATGATTGTGACTATGGTTGACCATTGGAGTGGTTGAATATGGTTGACTCTAATTATGGTTGATTATGATTAACTATGCTTGACCATAACCATAGTTAACTGCAATTGATGATGACCATGACAATGACTATGGATGATATCGAATATGGTTGACCATGACCATGACCATGATTGTAATATACCAAATATAAAAAGTATGCAGAACAAAAATAAAATGCTAGAAATGGCACAATAACAGTAATATAACTAGAATAATCACCACAATAACACTGAAATGATATAAGAATAACAACAAAAATAAGACTTTGATTATGAGAGCAATGTTCACAGGCCTCTTCGAGGGGGAAACCTCTAGCCGAGCAGAGCTCTATTACAATAATCTCCAAGCTAGGGTTCTCATACCCTCGACTCCTATTTATACTAAATATGTCTATCAAAAGAAGCATCTAAAGGAAGATCCTTATAGAAGATGAAGCTTCTATTAGGTCTTCTTACATTCGACTTATTCTATTTTATTGCAAGGCCTTATTAATAATGACCTTTATTACATCCAAATATATTGTTCTACCTATGTGTAGGTTAGGACCCTAACATGTCCTCCCCCTTAAAAACAACCTTGTCCACAAGTCTTGAGATGTGGAAATTGTTGCAGAATGGTAGCTGGTTCCCAAGTGGCATCTGTTGGAGTTGTATCTTTCCACTGGATTAACACTTCCTTGATGGTTCTCTAACATAGGTGATGCTCACGCTGGTCCAAAAATGCTTGTGGCTATTGCCAAATGGATCCTTCTTCGGCTAACTCAGGAAGGTTGGTTTGAATTTGGCACTTAGTTCCGATCACCTTCTTTAAGCAGGAAACATGAAAAACAAGGTGTAGTTTCGAATGATTGGGAAAATCTAATTGATAGGACACCTATCCCACACGCTTGAGAACTGTATAAGGACCATAAAATTTGGGTGCTAGCTTATGACAATGCTCAACCTTGAGGGAATTATGCTTGTAAGGTTGTAGGCCAAGAAACACTTGATCCCCTTCTTGAAATTGACGTTCAGAGCGACCTTGATCTGCTTGTTGCTTCATGTGATTATGTGCCATGACCAAATTCTCTTTGAGGGTACGGAGAATAGCCTCTCGAACTGTAAGTGTTTGGTTAACTGACTGGATCTTCGAGACACTAGGTAAGTATGAGAGAACTAAAGGTGGCTTCTATTCATATACCGCTTCAAAAGGAGTCATGCGTGTAGCTGTATGGTATGAAGTGTTGTACCACCATTCAGCTAGGGGTAACCATTGAATCCACTGATTTTGATTTTTCGAGGCAAAACACCTCAAATATGTTTCCAAACACTTGTTGAAAACTTTTGTTTGACCATCAGTCATGGAATGATAAGTTGTACTGAGATGCAATTGGGTGCCTTATAGCTTGAACAGTTCTTGCCAAAAATTGCTTGTAAAAGTGGGGTCGCGATCAGAAACAATAGAGTGTGGCATGCCATGGAGCTTGAAGACCTGATCCATGAAAATTTGAGCCACCGTGGATGCTGTAAATAGGTGTTGAAGAGCACATAAATGAGCATACTTGGAAAGGCGATCAACAACCACCATGATGACTGATTTATTTCTCGATTTGGGTAAGCCTGTAATAAAATCCATAAAGATGTCCTTTCAAATAGCAGGTGGAATCGGGAGCGGTTGTAGTGTGCCCAAATATTTGACTATTTTTCCCTTGTTGTGTTGACACACATCACATTCAGCCACAAAATTACAAATGTCATGTTTCATACATAGTTGCGCGAAAAAAGAACGTTTGACCCTATCATAGGTATTGGTGAACCCAGAGTGCCCCATTGTTGGTGTAGCATGAAGCTTAGAAAGTATCGTGGATTTAAGATTTGATTGTTTACTTAAATACAAACGGCCTTTGTATCGAATCTCATCATGGAGCCAAGAGTACCCTAGGGGAGCTGGAGCACTAGACTGCAATTTTTGGATCAACTGCAAACTTTTGGGATCTTGTAGCCATTCCTGGCGAACAACTTGGAGCCAATCTGGTACAATGAAGGAAGGAGAAAAAAGGGATCCTTCATCTTCATATTTGTGGGAAAGTGCATCCACAACCACATTTTCTTTTCCTTTCTTGTAAATGATCTCATAATCAGAGCCAAATAGCTTAGTTACCTATTTTTGTTGCTCCAGGGAGGAAATGCATTGTTCCAAAAAATACTTGAGGCTTTGATGGTCTGTCTTAATTTGGAAGTGTTGCCCCAATAGATAAGGGTTCCACAAATCAACGACATGCATAATAGCCAACATTTCCTTTTCATAGATAGATTTTATTAGATTTCTTTCAGATATTTGCTTGTTGGTAAAGGCCAAAGGCCAACCCTCTTGCATAAGGACAACACCAATTCCTTTCCCTGAAGCATCATATTCCAAGACAAAGTTATTTGTGAAATCAGGAACGGCCAGGACTGGAATGGTGCACATGGCCATCTCAAGGTTTGAAAAGCTTGAGCAACAGCTGGAGTCCAAGTGAAAGAGTTCTTTTTTAGGAGATCAGTGAGAGGTGTTGCAATCTTTCCATAATTCTTAACAAACTTGTGATAATAGCCTATTAAGCCCAGAAATCCACGCAAGATTTTGAGAGTCTTTGGGTGAGGCCAGTATTGCATAGCTTCAATATTTTTAAGATCCACCCTGATGCCATCCTTGCCAACTAGATGACCCAAGTACTCTACTTTTGAGGTGCCAAAATAAAATCTAGACTGTTTCAGGAAAATTTGGTGCTGAGAGAGTAGATGGAGAAAGCGATCCACATGAGCAACATGTTCTATCTAGGTATTGCTATATATGAGGATATCATCAAAGAAAACTAAGACAAAATGACGGAGAAAAGGACGGAAGACATGATTCATGAGGCTTTGGAAGGTGAAGGGGGCATTACACAAGCCAAAGGGCATGACCAAAAACTCATAGTGGCCCTCATGAGTTCTAAAGGCCATCTTGGGAATGTCTGCCTCTTTCATACGTATCTGGTGGTAGCCCGAACGAAGATCAAGTTTAGTAAAGAATTGGGAGCCACTTAGTTCATCCAGGAGGTCATCAATGATAGGAATGAGAAATTTTTCTTTAATGGTAAGTTTGTTGAGGGCACAAAAGTCAGGACACATTCGCCAAGAACCTTCTTTCTTCAGGACCATGACCATAGGAGAAGAGTAGGGGCTCATACTAGGGTGGATAATGTCCTCATTAAGGAGTTGCTGGACCATTTTCTCAATTTCATTTTTTTGGGAAAAGGGGTGACGATATAGATGGATATTGGGAGGAAGGCTTCTGGGTACAATGGGAATGGAATGATCATGAACACCACATGAAGGAGGGAGTCCCTGGGGAGTTGAAAATACCACTTGATGTTTAGAAAGGATGGCTTGGAGGTCTTGCGACACCGAGGGTGTTTATGTTGCATGGATGGAATGGAGTTGAGCAATAACACCAGAATGACCCTTTTTGAGAAGCTTTTCCATGCAATGGGAACTAATGATCTCAGGTGAACCGACAATGATGCCTTGGAACTTATATTGGTGGCCTTCCTGGTCAAATTGCATGGTTAATTCCTTAAAATCCATGAGAATGGGACCCAAAGTGGTTAGATAGTCTTCACCCAACACAATGTCACACCCTCCCATGTCTATAGAAAACATGTGACATTTCAGGTGGTAGTCACCAATTTGGAGACGCACATTTTCACAATGCCCTCCACATTTCATGGAGCCACCATTGACAATCATGATTTGGAAATTATTGATGGCATGGATGTAGCAATGAGTTTCTTGGGAAATGCGGTGATGAATAAAATTATGGGTGCTTCCATTATCAACCAGAATGATGACCTTTCGATGCTTGATGTAACCAATTAGCTTGAGGTTTTTGGGAACGGAGAATCTACTGAGAGGATTGAGGGAAATGATCGGTTCTAGTTCAGGAGGGTCTGAGGGAGGGGTTATGTCGGGGGTTTCAGGTGAGCCAGACACAAGGGGAGTTTCAATATCCTCTTCCAAAATATCCTCGGAGATGGACATAAAGATATTTTGTTCCTTACACTTGTGGCCTCGAAAATATTTGTCATCACAATTATAACAAAGGCCTTTGAGTTGGCGTTCAACCATTTCATCCCTGGTCAATTTTTGGATCTTTAGTGGAGCGGAGGGAGTAGTGGGATTTACTGGTTTAGGGCGAGAGATAAAGGAGGGTTTTTGTTTTTGAGAAGATACAATCCGTTGTGCCTCTTTAGCTATTTTAGTAACCTCCACCCAACTCTAAGGCTGAGCCATGAGGACATGGGCTCAAATCTCATCCTTGAGGCCACTGATAAAACATTCTTGGAAAAAGGCATCAAACATGCCCTCTATCTGAAAATCCAAGCGCTCAAAGGAAGCTATAAAGTCTTCTGTTGTTCCTAATTGTTTCAACTTTGTCAAACGACCCAAATGGTTGGTGTCATTGTCAAAGCGTTCATAAAGCTCTGCCACAAAGTGTGTCCAAGCAATATACCGTTGAAGAGAAGTTTTTCTCCATTTCCACCATTGCCAACGTTCTTGATCTAGATGGAGAACACCATACTGGAGTTTGGCCAAGTCATCTGTAATTTCGTATAAAGAGAAATAATGTTCCATTTGGGTTACCCAACTAGTGGGGTCCGAAGCATCAAATTTGGTCACATCCACCCTTGGAAGGCGTAGGTCACATTGAAAGTGATGGTTTTGAAAGTTATGGGAATGAGAGGAATGGTCACCTTCAGTATGTGGAGGTGAGGAAGAGGAAGGGTTATCTATAGGGATATGCAGTTTGGTGCAGAATGCCGAAAAGACAGATTCAATATGGGTGGTGAGGTCTTGTTTGATTTCCTCCATTGAGGACTACATGGTTGTATTGATGGAAACAACATTGGCACTGAGTTGTTTTACTTCTTGTTGGGTCTCGATGAGACCAGATTGCAAGGTGTTGAAGCGAGCTTCCAAGTCTTGGCTATGGGTATGGGCCATGAGGATGGGGGAACTGAAAAGGTGGGGGTTGGGTCAATTTTTTTCTGAAAAATTATATCGATGAAAGTGATAAGGGTGAAGAGATGAATTCAATGGAATAGGTCTCAAATAATGGTGAAAAAATTTCCAGACTTTTTTTTAACACCTACGGAGTTATACTCTGGTCTGAAGAATACTGCAGAGAGGAAATGCCCAAATGCTTAACTAGAAAGAAATGTGAAATGTGTATTTACTTGGCAACCCGAACACAGTTGCGCAACAATAGATCTTGTCTGTTTTAATTTGTTTATGTTTTGGTCCCCAAGGGTTAGGTATTCAAGGGTTCTACAAACAAGGGTTTTCCCTGTGCTATAGCTATCTGATATACGTGTGGGGTCCAACAATAGTACTCGGCCCAATATCTTAGGGAACTAACTAATGAGGATAGACTGTACCCTTATCCATATTACCCGACTACCCAGGTACTAGAGAGTATCTTCCCGAGTGTTGTTCTTGGTGGCACTATAGTAGTCAGGTGGCCGATCAGTTTATCTAAAGAGGGCTTCAGGAAATCTAGGTTGATCCGTACATAGGTGTTGTCTGATGTACTACCACTCGAAGGGGTACCAACATGGGTTACAAGGGTGGCCAACAAATGTGCTCTTAAGAACCACTTGTATTTCCTACGTGTATGAATCCATCAACCATGGGTTTATGCGTGTAACGACAGATCTTTGTAGCTTAAAGATGCCAAAATACGTCTCTACCCTGAAAAAAATTTACCCACAATTTTTACCAAGGAAAGTTCTCTCATACCACTTGTAATATACCAAATATAAGAAGTATGCAGAACAAAAATAAAATGCTAGAAATGGCAGAATAACAACAATATAACTAGAATAATCACCACAATAACACTGAAATGATATAAGAATAACAACATAAATAACACTTTGATTCTGAGAGCAATGTTCATGGGCCTCTTCAAGGGGGCAACCTCCAGTCGAGCAGAGCTCTATTACAATAATCTCCAAGCTAGGGTTCTCATACCTCGACTCCTATTTATACTAAATATGTCTATCAAAAGAAGCATCTAGAGGAAGATCCTTCTAGAAGTGGAAGATTCTATTAGGTCTTCTTACATTTGACTTATTCTATTTTATTGCAAGGCCTTATTAATATTGACCTTTATTACATCCGAATATATTGTTCTACCTATGTGCGGGTTAGGACCCTAACAATGACCATGACCATGGATATGGATATGGATCACCACAAATGACCATTCCCATAACTATGTGTGATGTACGATATATATATAATTTTATAAATTGATATTGGAAATGTTCATCACAGTGTGATGTTGGGAGATATTTCGTCACATTGTGACAACTAGAAATGTTTATGACAATGTGAAATTATATATATATATATATATATATATGGTTGACCAAATTGCTAGTTGATAATGTAAGATGGTTGACCATGACCATGGTAAACATTGGTCATGGTTGACTAAGTTTGACCATGGTTGTCTGTAGATGTTTGTGACCATATTTTAACATTAGTTGACTATGTTGAGTTTCCTATGATTCTCTAAAACCTGGGTTTTTCAGAGTCTAACATTTAGAGATGTTCATCACAATGTGACGTTGGGAAATGTTTGTGACATTACGACGTTGGGACATGTTTATCAAAATGTGATGATGGGAAATGTTCATGACATTGCTACGTTGGGAAATGTTTGTTAGAATGTGATCTTGGGAAATATTCATCAGATTACAATGTTGGGAAATGTTCATCACATAAAGGCTTTGACATTTAGAGATGTTCGTCCCAATGCAATGTTGGACAATGTTTGTGACATTGTGACGTTGAGACATGTTCATCACAATGTGATTATGGGAAATTTATGTGACATTGAGATGTTTGGAAAAGTTCGTGACATTGTGATGTTGGGAAATGTTCGTCACAATGCGACGTTGGGAAAAAATCGTGAGATTGCGATGTAGGGATATGTTCATGACAATGCGACATTGGGACATTTTCGTCATATTGCGACATTGGGAAATGCTCATCACAATGCGATATTTGGACATGTTCATCACATTGCGACGTCGAGGAATGTTCATCACAATATAATGTTGGGAAATGTTCAACACAATGCAATGACAGGAAAAATTCAACACATTGTGATGTCATTAAGTGATTCAGACAATGTGAGGACATGGGAATGTTTGTCACATTGTGACGTTGGGAAATGTTCGTGAAAAGGTGAAAAGGATAAACTTCTTCATATACTTAGGTTTGGTCATCAACGACACATTTGTAGGTTCATGTAAGGGAATTGCTAGGTTTAGTGATAATGGGAAAGGTTTCTCACATTGCGATGTTTCAAAATGTTTTTCACAATGCAATGTCGAGAGATAACATACATATTGTGATATTGGGAAATGTTGATCACAATGAGTTGTCGAGAGATGTTCGACATATTGTGTCATCGGTAAGTGATTGTCACAATGTAAATACAAGGGAATGTTTGTCACACTTTGACATTGGGAAATTTTCATCACAATGTGACAAGGAATTTCTAGGTCTAGAAATTTTGTGATAAGGAATTTCTAGGTCTAGAAATATTGGGTTTAGTAATATTAGATTTAGTCATAGTGTAATTATATTGGGTTAATGTATCAAAATTAAGATCCATTTATTGGGGGTTAATATACTTAATATATACTTTGCAGATGATGATTTGCATTTGTTTTAAGAACATTAAGAGAACTAAGGACGTTATAAAAGGTGAAAAAGGAAAAAGTTCATCCTATACTGAGGTTTGGTCATCAGTGTAACATTTATAGGTTCGTGTAAGGGAATTGCTAGATTTAGTCATAATGGGAAAGGTTTTTGACATTGCGATGTTTGGAAACGTTTGTCATAATGTAATGTCAGGAGATAGTATACATATTGCGATGTTGGGAAATGTTCATCACAATAAGTCGTCAAGAGATTTTCAACATATTGTGTCATCGATAAGTGATTGTCACAATGTAAGGATGGGAGATGTTCGACATATTGTGTTGTCGGTAAGTGATTGTCACAATGCAAGGACGAAGAAATTTTTTTCCCATTACAACTTTGGGAAATGTTCATCACAATGTGACAAGGAATTTCTAGGTTTAGAAATTCTATGATAAGGAATTTCTAGGTTTAAACATATTGGGTTTAGTCATATTGGATTTAGTCACAGTGTAATTATATTGGGTTAATGTTTCAAAATTAAAATCCATTTATTGGGGGTTAATATACTTAATATATAATTTTCAGATGATGATTTATTCTTGTTAGAATGAAATTTAAGTAGACCACATAAGGATCAGTGTATATGGGTGAGTGCAAGCTAATGATGGTCTCTCATGACACATTAGTGGCGATGCAAACTTAGAAAATAAAAATCTCTTAACTTGGAGGGATTATTCAAGGTACTTTTACAATGAATTTGAATATCGTGTAAGAAGATGAAACATAGGAAATGGAATTATCTTTCTAAATATACAACTTTTATTCATAGAAACTATGAATAACTATGTCAAATTTTATTTTTTCTAACACTGGTATCTTATTTTTCCAACAAAATATAAGGTATATGTTTTTTTTCATGCAGGTGTTGAGTAACTTAACGATTCAATTTAGTTCCAAAAACTTGTATACTTGTAGAGAACTCGATTTTTTTATGCCATATATATTTTTTGGAAATTTATGATAATAATTTTATATTTTTTAAAAATTATCAAAGTCAACATATCCCTCAAATTACAACGTCTTTTGTTTGTGCAGGCTAATAGGGTCTTAACATGATTGATTTTTATTTTTTATTATTTTTAGATCGTAGGTATCGGTATCCTGTAGTGTTGCATATAACTCATTCGAGAGACGGTTAAGCCGACAAAATGTTATAGAAGAAATAAGAGAGGTATGTATTCTAGGATTTTGATATATGCCAAGACAAAAATAGATTAAAAATAATAAACATTATTATTTGTTTTTTTAAATGTATATTTGGAATATGCACAACCAACTCTATATGTGTCTATAGTTTCTTCAATAACTGAATTGTGTAGTCTATAGACAAATAACTTCAAAGACATATATGTGGAGAGGAATTCATAATAATGGAAGTTTTTATGTATTTGCGGACTGAACCACTAGGTTTGTCATCCCGAACCTAAATCCAATGACACCAACTCAGCAAAAACATATGTTAGAGTTGTGACTCCCACTCAAAAAAACTTGAAATTCAAATAGCGTGCACGCTCTTTAAGATTGCGCATGCGTTTCGAAAGCATGTGCGCTTTCATAAAACACATGTGCATTCCTAAAATGTGTGCATGTTATTATTAATAAGAACGTGTGTGTGTTCCTGTTAACACAAATAATTCTCTCTCTCTCTCTCTCTCTCTCTCTCTCTCTCTCTCTCTCTGCCCCCCTCTCCATCCCTCCCTCTATGTTCCTTTCTTTTTGTCCGACCTCACTCTCCCTATCCATCACTCACTCTCTCCCTCCTCTCTCTCTTCCCCATCTTACCCTCTCTCCTTATGTCCCTCTTCCCCCCC
>ML779369.1:199721-210631 GCA_009831015.1 Picea engelmannii
TTATCTTTCCTCCCCTTAGTTGAATTATTTCAATTTTCCCAAAAGTATAAAATTGCGAAAATGGCGTTATTTTTTTAACAAAAATTTAAGGCCCATTAAAAATGATGAATTATTCAAATTCAAAATTGTCTTCTCATTTCCATTCTTTATCATGTTTTCTTATGAGACATGGATTAATATTTTTAAGATTTATATTTTAGTTGAATTATTTTAATCCCCCAAAATTCCTAGTTAACTCATTTATGCATTGAAAATTGAATCTTGGTGAAAGTGTCGAAACACTATGATAACCCAATTTCAAGAAAACATGGTTATGAAACCACTTTGTGTAAGTCAAACTGAGCTTGTAAACAATATTGAATGATCGGAAATAAAATAGACTCAAATGTCACAAACATTATGAATGTAAAGAAAATGCGATGAAACAACTAGCTTTCATGACACAAGAAGATCATCACCAAAATCATGACCATTAAGAAAACCACATTTAACGATTCCTCACTTCTCATCCAAAATATGAATGTAATAATACCAATCATGGTTTCAATCTAAAGCATATATCATGAAGTAATCACCCCATGAAAAAAAAACAAAAAGAATCAATGATGAAAGCACTCAAAAACTAAAGAAAATGAAAAAGACTAAAATAACCGAAAACAAATGGAGTCATCTAACAAAAAAATCATCCCTTCAAAATCAAGAGACAAGCCAAATGCAATAATTTCAAAATTTAATAGGGGGGCCTTTATTTTTTCTAAAAATTAAGAGGAGTTGATGAGGGCTAAAAAAATGGCAACTAAGTAAGCCAACCAATTATCTTTTTTATTAATATAATGAGGCCTAAGTTTACTAAAAATCACATGATAAGTTTCAAAAAAACTTTAAACATTGTAAGATCCCGTGGATCCCATATACGACAAATTTAATAGTATAAATCCAAACATTTTGAGTAGTTAATATATATTCTATCTTTAAACAATGAATCATTAAAAGGGATAATTTAGTTTATACTATCCTCACACTATTGAATAGAAAAGGTACAACTATGGAGTTTTATGATAAGTAGATACCTATATAAGTATACAAATTATCTCTTTTTCCTGACATTGATTCATTGCTTGCAAGTGTCCATATCCTCGTCAAAGACGTCTCGGTACCATACAAGTGTGGCCCTGCTGCTAGTGAGCATCCATAGCCCCGACGAGTTTACTTGTACTTCCCACACTTTAGAGTTCTTTCAACTTCCTTATTTCATTCAATTTGATTTGTTTGAAACATTTGCTTATGTAATTGGGTAAAAGAAGTGTGGTTGTATAAGAGATAATCTTAGTTTAAAGAATAGATGTCATACTTAAAAAAAAAAAAAAAATTGACCCCAAATGTTTCCCTTACACTATAAATGTAGAAGATCACTTTAATGTGGCGGGATGGGTACGATTCAAAGAAAATCTATATATAGACTCTTTCGTCTACTTAAAAAGTACCATCATAATTTAAAATAAGTCTTGGTGTTCTACTATAGTCACTAATCAATGCCATAGATTTGAAACTTGATGTAGATGTTTTCCGATAAAAAAAAACCCATTTGTGATAATAAAAAAGTGAAGATCACAATGTGCACCTTAGAAACAGTTTCCCCATATAAAAATAATAAAATCTTAAAAAAAAAAAAAAAACTTAAATTTTCAAAGAAACTTAAGAACTAGGAATAAATTATATATAACAAAATCAAACGAAAATAGAAAATTAACTAATAGAAAAAAAAAGGTACACTATCCTAAACTGATCAAATTCCAAAAAACTATGTGAATTTAAACAACTAGTGTAACCAAATTTAGGCCCGAAGAATACTAACATCTCAATAATCATATCAAATAAACATGTCTGAACTAAGATATGACATGTTGAGTTAATCAGACCTCTTCTATTAAGACACATAGAAAAATAGAAAAAAAAAATGGAAATTTATTAGTAATAAAAAAGAAAAATGAATCCTAAACTAACTGTATAGTTATGATATCAATATTCAAATGGTGATAAGCTCAGAGATTAGATTCAAAATTTATTTCATTTTTCTCTCTTAAATAATTCCTACTTCACAATATTTGCAAAAGACAAATTGCGCTAAACATTTCAAAACCATGTCCTTATATAATGTTAGTTGATCATCTAAAGGATAAGATAAGATTGGAAAATAATTTTTCTAACCAATTTTAATGTGAGAAAGACGATTAATAACCAAGAGAGAGAAAGGGTAAGGAAAATATTCCCTGAATGTATCCTAATGATGGTTCATCTTCATCTTGACATTTTCATAACTATTTTTTTTAAACAAATGAGAGACAATCTAACTATAAAAGAAGAAAACATAACAAAGCTAACTAATCTACTTCTAAACCTATTCTACGCTACACTGGTTAGCAAAAACTATGTGCAATCATACTGCCAATGCAAGCATCCAATTAATTATGAGACTACAATCACATGTTCATTGAAAATAAGAAACAAACAATAGAGTATTATTTTGTGAAAGATATAAATAATTAAAATTTCTATATTCGATATATTTAAGATAATTCCTTTAAATTTGACCTAGAACCTTTTCACCTAAAAATCCTCCAACCACATTCCAATTTTATCATAATTGTCAAAGTTAATATTGTGGAATGGTTGAAAATAATTTATAAGAGAATAACATATATGATATGAATCATAAGTGAAAGTGTTCAAAATTTTACCTTGAATGCATGCCTCATTGTTATATATTTCATTTGACTGTGACAATTAAATAAGGTAATGAGGATCTACTATAAAAAATGATCGAGACCATAATACCTCACTACCTTGTAGTTGATGTTTTAACTTACTAGGAGTCTGAGAAGGATCATGATAGTCGAATTATATGACATTAAAATGATCCACCCATACAACAAAAGTATCAGTAAAAATAATGGTGTCAAACAAATTTTCATGACAAAAATAATGCCTTTCATCTTTCACGTCCATGATAATGAAATAATATGGAAAACACATACTTTCACAAGTATCCATAACATTTTACCATCTAAAAGGTTGGGATTCAAGATACTAAAATGAATCTAAGGTAACCATGTCATCCTTCTCATCCACAAAGCATAGATAATTGTAAATTGGCTCCTCGTTAAAATCTGATCATGGACACAATACTATAGAAGGATTAAGTATAACTATCCGCACATGAGAATCATAAAACATATCATGATATAAAAAATAATGGTTATTGGAAATCAAAGAATGAAACGATTCTCTACTAGGAGTCTCCTTAGAATAAATATGTTCTCCCAAATCATGATTAATTATTGATGAATCATTCAAAAAATTTGATCTAGGAAATATTATATTATCAACCTTATCACAATTAACCTTACCTTATTCTAATAAAGATATAAATTGTTGAATACCATGTGCATCTAAAACATCTTATTTAATACCATGTGCATCTAAAACATCTTCTTTAGATAATTGAATAGTGTTTACCTCATGTTGTTTTAAGACATTTGAACTCATAGGATTATCTATATCAAGTTTATTTCCGCAAGCAGTCAAAAAGCACAGAAGCATATCATCAAAATTTTCATAGTAAAAAAGTTCAATAACCCTCTCAATGAGACAATCATTAGACTGGTCTAGAAGTGTAACTCCAAGAGATTCTTCTTTATTCTTTGTAGTTAAATGAAAATAAGTTTGTTCTGAAGTACAATGTTGATCACAAGAGATGGATTCTTCCTCAAAATTTTCAGAAGTGATAGTCAAATTTTCAACAAGGTTACATCTTTCTTCATTCTTAGGTGGAGGTTCCTTCTCCTTCTATTTTTCCTCTAATCCTAGAGATAAAGGAACATAAAAAAAGTATAATATTCCCACCCCCGAACTTGTATTGTCTTAACATTAATAGGAAATAATTCTATGTTTTTTCCTTTCACAAGGGTCTCCAGAAGATTGGAACTCAAACTTTATGTGCAAGATATCTATTTGTCATTAGGAAAAATAGGTGGAGAAGGATCAAAATCTTCTATGAGCCCAGAACTCTCATGTGAATAAAATATAACTTCAAAATCAATATTGAAACATGATATATAATCAACAATATCTAATTGATCTTGCTTAATAGAAAGGGAATTAAGATGTAGGAAATGTTCAAAAATTTCAATATGAGAAGGTTTATCAACCAAAGGAAACCTATGAAAAATACACACAAATATTGATAATAAAACCTTAGTGCATTCATCTTCTCCGTTTCTTCGATCCTGCAATTTTCCGCATAACTCATCATAGTCATAATTCTCAAATGCGTTGTAAAATTCATACATGAATTGTTCCCAGGTTTGAATAGAGTCGTTTAGAAGAGACTTGAACCAAAGCTTGATTCAGCCACTGAAAGTGAGGGAGAATAATCTTCATTTGAAAAGATAATTAGTAATTTTATAATATTTGAAATTAACAATAAAATGACTAAGATGTTTAGACGTAGACCTATGACATTTTCCATCAAATTCAATCTTTAACAAGGAATGAATTGTCTTTGTGGAAATATTACTAGATATTTGAAGAGAATCGTAAGCACGTTCCCACACAGGAATAAGGATAGAATCCATGAGTAAATAAAATCTTTCAAAAGAATAACTCCACAGGGATAGTGTGTCATCTGACCCTCCAAGCGCCCATTGTTGATAGGCTGAAAAATTATTGCTAACAATACAGGATCGTCACTTGATCAAGGTCCAAATTAGACCTATACTCATTTGGTGTGGTGATTTCCACCGATATGTGCACTCGATTTCCACCAAACAGATTTTGAAATTGACTTTTAATGTCAATCCAATTAAATCAATAACATATTATTAAATCTATTTTAACGTAGCTAAATAAAACCTAACTAATGCTATGTCTAATTTCCTTTCTTAATCTAGAGTAAATATACTTTAAATATTAGATGTCAAAAGAGAAGATAAATTACTTTGAACAAGAAATAGTTAACTGTTAAAATAATTGTTAAATACAAATGCATATCAACATTTGAACATCTAATGTAATCAATGAAAATAAAATAAGAAATTACAAGTCCATAAATGAAAATAGTTTCAAATATTAGAAATGCATGACATAAAACATTCATATAAAGGTGAAAGAATAGTCTTAACACCAAAATGGTAATGTATTTTCATTAATTACCAACTTTTGAATATTAAAATCCATATTTTGATAAAAATATACAAAACTATAGTCTTGGATTTTCCAGCCTTTCAAAATGAAAAATCAGATAACAATAATACTGAAATGACTAAGGTTATCCAAAACCATGATAACACGTATTTCTCAATGTTGTGATCGATATTTCTTTCCACAAAAAGAAATCATGGTCTATGTTGAAAATATGTGATGATAATGTTGGATCCGAAGCATTCTTTGTTTACATGACAATGGTATCTCTCCGTGCAATCCATCGTGGATGTAATGTGCATCTTCTCTACCATGATATCATGGTTGATCAAACTATATTTTGATTGCAAACGCTTCTATCACTATGGCATGGATTACCTCTTAAATCCAATGGAACTCTACACACAATATAAGATCTCTTAGCTGCAGAAATGTGATGACAAACTATAAAAGTGAAACTCTATGATGGCATGGGATTTTTCCTTTTTGTTCCCCCATGCCCCCTTTCGATCTGTAGTTTCCATGGATTTATAATTGAGAAATCACCTGAATTCGATCCAACATTGAAATCTATCAAGATCCCTCAATTTTCTTTGTGATCTCGCCTTCTTATTTTCAGTCACATATATTTCTCCTAAGCTAGCCTCCTCGCATGTTGGTTGCAATATTTTTTCTTTGTAATCTTATTTGATGTGATAGATTCCTTATGTTACGATGAAAATCTCTCTATGGCATGGGGTAAACCACAACAAACAGAAATGAATGCAGAAATAAACTCTAATCTCAAGTATGCTATATAAACAAATATGCTAACAAGACAAGATAAAGAGCCTACCTCATCCAGACGTTCGATGAAGTCCACCATTGAGCACTTGAATCAAATAAATACACCTACAACTTGTCCTCAAAAACCAAGATACACAAGCATATGGTGATAATATATAAAGTTATCACATTCAATAGCATAATCCATCAATATTCATAACAAATATGCCCATGGAATAACAATTCAAATATTTGCAAGACATCAATTGGATGAGGAAAGAGTATTTATATTAAAATTTAATCAGCATAAGTGTATGAATGACAAAATTCTGTGTCGACACGGTTCTGAACCGAGAAACTAAGTCCCTTCTAGCTGGGCCTCCACCACTTCAATCCTCTACCAAAGGAAATCTCATATAAGAGAGACAATGAGGTTCTCAATCAAGTAGGGAAGATCTTGGGGGTTGAACAATGTGTTCAAACTTAAAAGGATAAAGGGATGAAAACTCAATATGAAGTGAATAATTTCTCCAGAGTAACTTTGCTCTCAAAGTTGGATTCTTCTCCTCTTTTCCACAACTTGAATATGACCCATTTATATCCTTCAAATAGAACTGAAGGGCTGAGTCAGAACGTTTCCAATATATGGAAGGTCAAGGATCATGGATCTCATGACATGACATGGAAACCAGACACTATTTTTTAATTTTGGGCACAAAACAAGATGTACACGGGCTGTAATGGTGCAGCCTACATATACTCATGTTGTATAATAGTTAGGGCATGTATATTTGGAAAAATATTATTTTTATCTCCGGGAACTGCAAAAAGGGACTTTAAATCTGCATAGGGAAATGGAAAAGGCCTTAGGAGAAAATTTTCATAGGGTGAGAAAACTCTTGCTATAACATATGCCCCCTAATGTGTGAGGTCATAGGAGTATCTGCAATGGTCGAAATACATTATAATACCCAGAAGTGGAGTAATGGAGACCCATCTGGATGAACTAGTTGCTCCTGAGAATATTACAATCTATACTGACTTTGTGCACATGGATGCCAGTTTGAATTACACTGCATTTCCATGTGAAAATATATCAAACAGTTGTTCAGGGCCATGAATAGGCAATACAAAGGTGGCTACATGCCATATGATATCATAGTCATGAACAAGGCCCAGTAAACTAGTCTCAAAATCAATCTGAAGATATTTGTATACAATAGAGTACAATCTGATCTCCCATGATCATTGAAGTCACATAGGTATTGATCCAATGAAAGATAGCAACAACTCAGGAAATATGTGACTATGAATTGATGTCTTCAAGTCTTCTACACGATCCGCCAAAGGTGAAAGTCTACATCGTGTGAATAAAGGAGTTGAGGTTGAACACAATGAGACTTTGTTTGATTACCGGTCATTAAGGTATACCGTTAACAAACGTGAGACAACCTACCGATAATGAAAGTAGGTATCAAGGCACCGAGTACATTCTTACAAGTGTCAATAAAGGTTTCAAGGTCGAACACTTGAATAATCCATCAATCATAACACATTGATGTATTCCCAACTGTCGATGTCGGGAGAACCTGCCACTAATGACTGCAAGCCTCTAGGTACTCATAGGACTTTAGGTATCGTTTCTAGAATAGATGGGATGAAGTCGATGGAAGGAGACCCACTGAAAAGAGAGAATTGAGGCATCTCTCATAATTCATCACGAGGTACAAAGCAGGAGCTTGATTATTTGGAGGAAATAATATGAAGAACATGTTCATGAACCAATGACCCTGTCCATCTTTCGTGTGTACCAGATGCAAGTGGTACACAAAAAGTAACCTTTGATAGCAGCCAATAAGGTATATTTTTTACAAAGGCGAGGAAACCACCAATAAGGATAATGACATCCAAGACACTGCACAAATCCCAATGTGTGAATAGATTTCTTGCTGTCGAACACAAGGGAAACCCCTAGTTAGCAACCAATGATGAAATGTTGATTGCTGGGATCAAGGTTACCTACCAATGATGAAAGTAGGACCAGGGTGCCTGATAGGACTACAAATTCATGTAACTCTGAGACACACTGAGGGTATGGCTGACATGCAAAGTCAATTATGAGGAATGGCCGACACATGCTGATAGAAATCCTTTGAACAAGAGCATGAGACATATGGAAGAATCTGGCAACATAGACTTAATGATGAAACTTTGTGATGTAGGAGGCACCAATCAAACTCTCCATAGGGACTAGAAGAGGAACCAGTCAGGGGAGTAAACTCTAAGTAATGAGATCATCTTCCTAAGTTCATGCTAAACCCAAAATTTTGATGACAAGTGGACTCAAAATTTTGTGCTTTGTTCAAAGGAGACACAATTGTTGCCAATATAAGATAATCATCTTTTCCCGCCCATCCTTTTTTTTTTCATAGTCAAATGAATTCTATGATACAGAGGAGGAAACGAGTGATGCTAGCAAGAAACTAGTTCCAATAGTGGAACATACCTATGCTCAATGCAAGGAGGTGCATGCATGATATGGACATTGGGGGGAATGTTTCCTCTTGGGTATAGGGTGTCAAGTTGCAAATGATATAAACAAGGCTCTATTTGGCTGATGATGCAAACTACTGAGGTGATAGGATTATAATGTGAAATCATGAACCATAAATAGGCTCAATACTGCAAGCAAGAGAATGAGATGCAATTACAACTTAATGCCAAAAAATGTCATTTTTTGTAAACTTAGTCTACTTGGTTTGAAAAAGGGGTAAACTTACAACAAATAGACTTCCTTTCAAATCCAATTTATGAGTGTGAAAGAGACAAGTTCACTTGAAAATCTTTTCTCTTTTTGAGAGAGTCGGAAAAGAGCTTAAACCAGACTCGTTGGGAGTCCCACTAGGTATAGGTCAGCATGCTTATGAGTAAGAAATGAGGTTCAAACGCAAAGTCATATATTAGCTATAAGGGACTCCTGGTCCTACAAAAAAACATATGTTCATGGGCATCAAATGGCTCATAGGATATAACTAGGGAACCCATTTTTGGTAAGTCTCTACCATTCAATAATGACACTTCTAATTGTAGAAACAAGTTTATGTGTCACTACTAAATGGGTTCGTACCTAAGGCATATGAGATGCAGTCACAGGATGATGAAAATGTGCATAATGGATTGATGACCTATCCTATATGCTGGTTGTCAAAAATACATGTCCAAATTTATGAACGTGTGACATGGCGATAAAAACCGCAAGAATCCCTGGATAAAACCACCAAAACCAACTCCATCCACTGTCGTATTAGTCCATTAGGCCAAAATATTAGTAAAAACTATGCAAAGTGGGTAAATTTTTTCGATAAATAGTAAAAAAAAACAATTTTACTTAATACCATTTGTATTTTTTACCCAAATAGTGCATTTAGGACCAAATTTCCCTTGGATTTCAATTGTTGATTACGGAAGCCACGAGTGACAGAATCAACAACCGTCTAGACAAGGTAATTCATATTTCTCCTCTCTTTATTTCTAGTGGATTAATATTTGCAATTATGTCTCCTTTTTTTATTATTTCAAGGCATAACTTAGATACTAAGGTATACGTAGGTTGTAGATCATCAGGTTGCATATACGCAGCCCGATACGCAACTGTTTGCAAAGAATCTAGTGTATAAGCAACCCTTTACATTACTTTGTAATTTGTAGCTCATGTACAAGTCCATGGATATGGTTTTTAAAATGTTACTAACTCAAACAATGGTTCTAATCTTGCAGGATGGTTCTAGAGTGGAGAGAAAGAGAGCATGAAGAGCTGGATGTTGTAGTGGAGAGAGATCTAGAGGCCCAGATGACATTAAAAAGATGTGGGCTATATACGTTTTGGGCTCTCAAAGTTATGAGGGCTCAAGTGAGACTACTCCATATGTTAGTGAACTACTGGGATCCAAATACAGAGACCTTTAACCTTGATGGGAAACCATTGAGGATTGAAGTTGATGACATATTCTTCTTTACATGATTTTCGCATTGGGGTGAGGCGGTCAACCTCAAAGCCCAGGGAGATGGGAGTGGCATGAACATAGAGGATTACATAGCCACTCATTGCATTACAGGGAACAAGAAGGTAGGAAGCCAACTCTCGATCAGAGCGATCAACAATCTAAGTCTCAATATTGTTGTCCTAGTGTTGACATAGATCATAGGGTCAGCCTCTTTGCACCAGGAATCAAGGCCAATTATGTTCTATTCAGTGGAGTGCTTGCGACCCACAGTTTATGACTGGTGAACCTCACTGTTGGCCAACATGAAGAGCCAAGTGACAGAATGAAAATTAGGTAGAAAGAGGAACTTTGGGTTCACGTCTATCCCATGTAGTTTTTTCTTCGAACAAGTTCCAGGCTTGGGATCTAGAGTTGATATTGTTTCGCATGAACCTCGTGATCCATCCATGGCATGGTGGACCGAGGTGATGAGGCGACAAAGGGGTGGTAGGGTGCCAACACCCTACAACGATGAGTTTTTCTTCTAGTGGAGTCTGTAGGTGATGGCTCTGGAGGACTAACCTTATGAAGGGATTGACTTCAGAGGAGATCCAAACATGTCGTTAACACTAGGTTCTACCTACGAAGAGATAGGTATGCAAGAGTTTTTTAAATATTTAATTTTTTTGTATTTTTGTATAAGAAAACAAAAATATTTTTGGATGATGTCAAGTACTAATTGTTGATACTAAGAGGGGGGTGAATCAGTATCAAGTACAATTTAAAACGTTTTTCAACTTATACTTAAACCATTCAACTCTATCCAATGAGAAATGAACAATAGTATAAGAGTTACACCAATACACCATAATATACCATGCACAATATATGAGAAATAATCAATAGTTATTGTTCAAGGGAAGTAATGACTTCCAAAGGTAGCTACAGCTTCCAAATGTAAAG
>ML779369.1:212374-222869 GCA_009831015.1 Picea engelmannii
AATATTTTTGTCCATCAATGGGGAAAATGAATTATAACTTATGTTGACAAATCCATGATTATTTCCATATCTTCTATTTACACCATTCATGTTTCTTACATATGTGTTTCTTTCATTGATTCTGCAATTAATTGCCTTATGTCCAAAATTTTTGCAAGTATAACAATGACCAAGAAAGAAATTTTGATACCTTGGACTAAGTGGGCTTCTTTGTGATGTAGTCCATCTGGGTTCATGATCTATTCTTTTGTAGTTTCCTTCATACTGATTGAAGCTTCTTTAATTCCTGAAGGTAGTAGGTCTTCTTGGATATTCATCTCTTTTTTAATCATTCCTTCTTTCTGGTATCTTGGTCCACTTCTCATCAACTATTTGTGTAGCTCTTTCTTCAACCGTCTTGTTGGTATTTGCACCTTCTTTGTATGAAGTTTCACCCATGCATCCAAGATGTGTTAAGTCTTTTGGCACTTGAGAGTTTCTTAAGATCTTCCTTAATGAGACAACTTCTTGTTCAAGTTTCTCACAATCTTCTTCTTTCTTCTTCATTTGGACATTCCTTACTTCTCCCATTCTTCTTTCTTCTTCGAGTAGAGTTTTCAAGGAAATGGTTTCTTCTCTTAGTTTCTCAAAGTCTTCTAATTGTTTCTTCAAGATTACAACTGTCTTTTCAAAACTAACCAATTCACTTTTTAGTTTTCTTTCTGTGTTTTTTAGCTTGCTATTTTCAATCTCAACATGCTTCAATTTTTTAAGATTCTCATCTTCTTGTTGAATAATTTTTTCTTCATGATTTTCTTCTTATTCATTAGAATTTTCTTATTTAGTGTCATTTCTTTCAATCCTTGGATGAGGACATTCAAATTCAAAATGACCTACTCCTTCATAATTAAATCAAAAGAACTGACCTTTATTTTCTTCTTTGAAATCTGAGATGTTGTAATTTGCTTCAACTTCTTCTTCTTCTTCTTATTCTGTGTATTTCCTTACATAAAGGTCTTGTAGCTTGTCCCAAATCTCTTTTGATGATGCACATGATCCCACCTTGGATTTCACTGAATCTGTCAATCCATCCACGATGGTATCTATTGCCAATTTGTTGTTCCTTTTTGCTTCCTTCTGAGCTGCAGTCTTTAGTTTCTTCAAAGCATTGTATCCTGAAGCAACTGAGAACCAAACATCTACCCCAAGAGCTTTCAAGTAAGTTTCCATTCTATTAGTCCAGTATTCGAAATTGCTTCCATCAAATGGTGGAATCCCATTTGGAATTTTGTCTTCCATTTCTTCTTAGGATCTTCCTTCCAGTGGTTAAACTGTACTGAAGGTAACCCGCTCTGATACCAATTGTTGATAATAAGAGGAAGGTGAATCAGTATCAAGTACAATTTAAAAACTTTTTCAACTTATACTTAAAACATTCAACTATATCCAATGAGCAATGAGCAATAGTATAAGAGTTACACCAATACACCATAATACACCATGCACAATATATGAGAAATAATCAATAGTTATTGTTCAAGGGAAGTAATGACTTCCAAAGGTAGCTACAAATTCCAAATGTAAAGGGAGGGATAAACCTCCAAGAGGAAGATACAATATTCCAATATCAAGAGAGAGTTGAACTCTCCATCCTTGCCCCTTCCTTCCACCCAAGAATATGTAAGAGATAATAAAAATTTATATTAAATCATCACCATCAACCAATCATCACATAGAACCTGATAATGCTTTCTGAGACTTCTTCAATTTCTGAAATTCCTCAATCCTTGGAGTACTCTGATCCTGTAGATAATATTACTCAATGTATTCTCTGAAACTCCTCCAATTTTCACTCCTTGAATCCTCCCCAAAAAGTGGTTATAGAAAGAATGGTAGACTGTATTCAATTCTGGTATGTTCAGAAGACCCAACTTGTACAAAATTCCCCACGCTCAATATTTAACATCCGATTCTGAAACCTATACACAAGAAACAATAGTCTGTTTTCTTTCCAATGGAAGTGGTCCCACTTCATTTGGACTCTGTATGAAGAAGTTATGACTGTTTTACCCAAAACACCTGTTTATTGACTAGCTTCAGGATTGGTCACAAACCCTATCTTCCATAGAGTGTATCTCCATAATTATAGCAAATCAAGAGCTGAAATTTTTACCAGAGGTACCTTGATATGTCTTCTCAATACCATAGTGATTTCACCATCTGAATTGTTCTAGAAAAAACGTTATAGAAAAAATGGTAAGATGACCTAAAAATAATATACCTTAGAACACATCACCAAAAGACTTCATCCTCCCTTGAAATTCGGCCTTCTTTTCTTCTTATTTCCTCTAAAATTCGACTTGTATCAAATAAATGTATAATGATGTTTATTTATACCATTTATGCCACTTCCTTTTAACATTAGGACTGATCTGACACTTTCTTATTTTTTAATTCTTTTCTTTAATTATCTTCAGGGCCTACATGTAGTTCCTTCTTCAATTTACTTTGTCATCTTCAAAAATTCATTTCTCCTCAACCATGAGGATCCACATGACGTGCCACATACCACCGGAAACAACATGATGTATACTATCCATCCATGGGTGTTGTATCTTCATGTGCATTTTCTTTCATGTCCAAATACCTTCATCAATATTGCGGTCCAAAACCCATGACTAGGGTTGACATCAATGACAACAACCAATATTAGAACACTAACTAAACATGTATGTGTTGGCACAGGGGCAGAACTAGGGTTTATCTCCAAGAGTGCACCAACAATCCCTAACTACCAACCCTTTCAGAAACACCTTCGAAGCAGATGCAGTCTCACCCAAAGTAGCTATGAGGGGGTTGTAGGACAAAGATGTCTACAACCAAGGGAAATACAACTGGATCTAATACAGAACATTACAATATGCATAAATCACTTAACAACTCAGATCTACCTCGCAAAATTATCTATCAGATCTAACACAATAATGCAATAAAAGTAAATCCAATGGAAAAGATAAAGTATCAATCACACACGACAAAAGATATACATGGTTCACCCTCTCTCTAGGGATACGCCCATAGAACTGTACTTATGATATATTAAGATAAAGCATATAGTTCTTGTATGCACTCTTAGCTAGTAGATCTTCTTTCTTCTTCTCTCTTTCTTTCCCCTTCCTGCGCACCCAGCTGTAGGACTTGACCTTCACACACAACTGAAGATATTACAATACCAGAAGGCTCTCACACTCAACACTTCTTTCTCATACACAATAACTGTTCACAATAACAATACAAATAGATCAACAACAATATCATACCAACCCGACCCGGGTCCTTTAGAACTTTATTTATACATTACAATAGCTCACCGATAACCTTAGATCAAAACCTAGGTGTCAAAACCCTAGATACCAAAACCCTAGGTGTCTAAAACCCTATGTCAACTTGAACCTCCTTTTCAGGGCTTTGCCAACCTGTCTTTCCTTCCTTCTCACACAGTGCTCCAAAGCATCCAACGGTGGATTCTTCTGCTTGCTGAGTTGTCCACAATCCTTCTTTCTTGTTGATCTATCATTCTGTGTCTCCTCATTCAACGACTTTATTTTCCTTGCTTCACTCTGTCTTTTCTACTCTTTTGCTCACTTCGACCCAATAACAGTCACTGTGTCTTCTGTGAAGTTCGCATTTTTCCTTTCCTTCCTTGATCTTCGCTTCCTTCCATAACCAAGGGCCAACAGGCCCCCAACACTCACTTGTGACTCGTCCCGAGGCACTTCAAATTTGATCCTTGTGATTTTCTTCGACTTTAGACTACGCAGTGCAACCTTTTCTTCTGGTTCTATGCCTCCTTTCCTTCCTTGTGCAGACAATCGTTTTTGTGTCTGGTACCTAGTTTCAACTGCACCTGGTACCTAGACCCTTTTCTTCATGATGTTATTGAGAGTTGTGAGGAAGTTGGCTATCATAATACAACTTCAACCGACTCCCATTCACCAAACCTTCCTTCAATTCTCCATTCAATGTCTTCAGTTGTGCAACTCCTCCTTCTGTAACATAGGCGATCTTTAATGGCCCGATCCAATGCGTTATGAATTTCCTACGATGCTTCAGGAACTTACTTCCATATACCAGCACTAAATCACCTTGCTTAATTGCCTTCTTCTTTATGTGCCTGTCATGATAGGACTTCTCTCTTTCCTTCTGTACTTGTTGATGGAAACTTGCAACAAATCTATCTTCTTCCAGTTCAACCAACTGTGCGAGCCTCTCCTAAACAACACCAATGTCATCCATACCTGTAAAGGAAACAATTCTTAGGCTTGGTACCAAGTATTCCATTGGGACAACAACTTCAAGACCATAAACCAACTTGAAAGGGGTCTGCATTGTTAATTTCTTGCAAGTAGTTCTATAGGCCCACAGTACTGTTGGTAGTCTTAAATCCTAGTCATCCCTATTCACACTACAAATCTTCATTTGTGTTGTCTCCAAGATTTTGTTGAATGCTTCAACTGTTTCGTTTTCTTGTGGATGGTAAGGTGTGCTCTTCTGATGGTGGACTGCAAATTCCTCAGTCAAGACTTCAACGGTCTTATTAATGAAATGTGTGCCTTGATCACTCATAACGATCTTGGGGCATCTGAACCTAGTTATGATGTCATAAAATATGAAGCGCACAGCTGTATTTGCACTAGAGTCCTTAAATTCTCTTTCTTCGACCCATTTAGTCAGGTATTATGTCGCAGTGATGATGTACCTTGCTCCTGTGCGCTTTCCTGGTGGGTTTATGGGTCCCACGAAGTTAATGGCCCATTTCTCAAATGCTTGTAGGGTCATCTATGGTGCTAATGACATTTCATCTCATATGAATGGTTTCCCAACTCTTTGGTATACATCGCAGGCTCTGGAATAATCTTTATCATCTCTGTGTGATGTAGGCCACCAAAGGCCATCTTTTAGAACCTTCTGCGTAGTTTCTTTCCCTGCGTAATGTCCTCTTGCGATGTCTTCATGAGATTCTGCAAGGATCAATAGTCGCTCGGTCTCCATAACGCATCTCCTTAGTATCTCATCAGGTCCCATGTTGTATAGTTGTCCAACTATAATTGAAAAGTCTGCAGCACGTACCACTAGCTGTGTTGAAATTACTAAGACAACTGAGAGGGGGGTTGAATCAGTTGCCACTGTGCTTAAAAAAAATTAAGTCTATTAAACCATTTTTAATCTTTCATCAAGTGACCATCAATATTATACATCATATGAACAACATAAATAATGAGCATCAATCACACATAAGATGTACACAGAGACAAATTTTCACAAGGAAACCCATAAAGGGAGAAAACCTCTTCTTCTTCGAAATGATAGGCAGTCTTTTAAGTTATGTACATCATCTATGTTTGAGAACCAAATCAAAGTGAGGCTACTACCTCTGTTTTACAAGCTCCAACTTGTTTGAGAGCACCAACTCTCTGGTTTCTCTAGCACCCACTAGAAGGAAGTACCAACTCCCTGAGTGTTCCAACACTGACTGGATGGAAGCACCAAATTCCAGTCACACAGGCACCAACCTGTATAACAGAGAACAACAGTTCTCCCTTGCACCACCCTGTCACCCTGGTTTCTCTGGCTGCAACCAGATGGAAGCTACAACTCCCTGTGTTCAAGCACCCACTTGAACCTCTGAGGACAACAGTCCTCCCTAGCACCTCCCTACCACCCTGATTATAAATAAATGATTGAATAATCAACAACACAAATAAATCGATTCTTACCACTTCTTCTATGTTCTGTAAATCTGGTCTTCTTCTAACTGTTCTGCAGTTCTGCGTTGCTACATGCTATTCTTCTATTCTTCTCTTGCTTCTGTCTTTTTGGTGACTCTTAATCATCTTTGAGTTTTATCTCATCCTCTGCATTCTTTCATTTTTTCTTCCATCTATTCCTCATGTATTACTCATCTCTGAGTTTTATCTCACATTGTGCATACTGTCAGTCTCACACTGCGCATACTGTAATTTTCCCTTTCTTATAGTTCAACTCATTTTTTTCGGTTAGAACAGCTAACCTCCCACAGTCTTTTCATTTCCATTTTATCCTATACCCCTTATTCATTTACACCTTGAATCTCCAAGAAAATGCATCAGCAACTGAATCGCCAACCGTCCAAGAATCATGATTCAGTTCTGCTAACTGAATCGTAACTAATCGATTACTCGTGAAGAGAAACAATAACCCTTCGATCAAGTTTCCAATTAACCCACACCGTTGGATTAAATTCGCAAGGTTTCATGTTTATCTCATATGCCCATTAGTTGTGACCGAGTGCTAAACAAAATTTTAAATTTGTGAATTCACATCTCGACATTCTTGTGATGAAGGGTCTCGACACTCCAAGTCGTGATCACCGAGACTCCGAGATGGAGCTTAGCACCGCTAGCTTCTTCCCCTCACATGACCACTGGTGGTGACCACAGGCTGCACCAAAAGGCACTTCGTATTTCATGAACTTATAAACTTCATCGAGCCTGATCAACGGTCGAGATCTCCAATGATCCGATGGTCCATATCTCATCGCGAACTCGCATATCGCAATTCCTGTGTTGAAGGGTCTCGTCACTCCAATTCATGATCACCGAGACTCTGATATGGAGCTTAGCACCGCTAGCTTCTTCCCCTCACGTGACCACCGATGGTGACCACAGGCTATGCCAAAAGGTGCTTCGTATTTCGTGAACTTATAAACTTCATCGAGCATGATCAATGGTTGAGATCTCCAATGATCCGGCTGTCCAAATCTCATCGCGATCTCGCATATCTCTATTCCTGTGATGAAGGGTCTCAATGCTCTAAGTCGCGATCGCCAAAACTCTAAGATGGATCTTGGCATCTCTAGCTCTGCTCTCCAGCTCTCGACAATGTGACCACGAGATATGAGCACGAGCCAATCAAACTAGCACTTCACTCCTTTGACTTTCAAGTCAGCGAAAAAATTAATCCCTTGCCACATGTCCCTCTTGGATCAATGGTCAATATCTTATCGTGATTTCGCATATCGTGAGTTCCAACCTCTTTCCTTTGGATTTCCCGATCTGCGAAACTCCGAAACAAAACCTTTGTCGTGCTTTGACTGTTTTCCTCCTTTTGATCTTACATTGTTGATCTTTCCATTATCACTACACTATTGATCATGTTGATCTTCGCCATCTAATCATACTGATCTTCGCCATCAATGACAAACACGCATACTCTACCTCTGTCTAAAAAACATGCCAACAATCTCCCCCTTTGGCATTGATGGAAACCCCTTGAAAAACATGCAACTATACCACTGTAGCACCCTTGAAATTACCACCACTATAGCATCGACAACCCCTTGAAAAACATGCAACTATACCACTGTAGCATCCTTGAAATTACCACACTTTCTCCCCCTTTGACATCAATGTCAAAGAATAAACACGCTCCCTATGAGTTTTTGATGTACATACTCTCCCTGGCAACTATGAGAAACTTCGAAATACAACAGATATTCAATAAGTACTCCCCCTGATCACGTGAATAGATTAGACGGAAGAAGTTATAACCCCCAACTTTTGATGAAGATATCCAAAAAGGGTCGCTGATAATGGTTTAGTAAAGATATCAGCTATCTTTTCTGTGGAAGGAATATAATTCACTTGAACAATTCTGTTTGTAACTTGTTCTCTGAGAAAATGGTATTTTATTGGTATGTGCTTAGATTTTGAATGAAGTATAGGATTCTTAGAGAGACTGATAGCACTGGTGTTATCGCAGTGAAGTGGGATGGGATCAATGTAAGTTACCTTCAAATCTACAAGAGTTTGTATCATCCATAAAATTTGTGTGCAGCAAGTAGCAGCAACAATGTATTATGCCTCTGTAGTTGATAATGAAATGGATCCTTGCTTTTTACTAAGCCATGCTACTAATGATTCACCCGGAAAGAATGCTCCTCCACTGGTGTTTTTTCTCTCATCACCATAGTTTGCCCAATCGACATCTGAATAAGTAGTTAACTAAAAATTCTAATTTCCGGGATACCATAGACCATAAGTCATTGTTCCCTTCAAGTATTTGAATATCCTTGTGATAGCTACCAAGTGACTTTGTTTAGGAGCTGACTGATAATGAACTACCATTCCAATATCTTGCATTATATCAGGACAAGATGTTGTGATGTATAGAAGACAACCTATCATTGGTTGGTATGTACTTTGATCAACATTGGGTGACATATCATCTTTATTGAGCTTGCAACCAACCACCATAGGTGTACTAACAGGAGAGAAATCCTCCATCTGAAATTTCTTCAACATCTCTTTCAAATATTTTTCTTGATAGATAAATATTTCTGCAAAACTCTGATTTACTTGTAAACCAAGAAAATATGACAGTCCTCCTATCATGGACATCTCAAACTCTGTTTGCATAGAGTTAGAAAACCACTGGAAAGATGATTTATTAGTACAACAAAAAAAATATCATCTACATAAACCAAAACAACTAGTAAATTATCACCTTCAGACTTAATGTAGAGATTGTTGTCAACAGTACCTTTCTTGAACCCTTTGTCTTGTAAAAAATTGTTCGTCTATAATACCAAGCTCGTGGTGCTTGTTTCAGTGCATATAAGGCCTTCTTCAGCTTGCAAACATAATTAGGATTATCTATCAATGAGAATTCTTCAGGTTGCTCCATATATACTTCTTCCTCTAGATCTCCATTAAGAAATGTTGACTTAACATCCATCTGATAAACTTTAAAGTTCTTATGACATGAATAAGCAAGAAACATTCTGATGGCTTCCAATCTTTCCACTGGTGCAAAAGTTTCATCAAAGTCCTGACCTTCAACTTGTGAATACCCTTTACAGACCAATCTGGCTTTATTTCTAACAACTTTTCCTTTTTCATTCATTTTATTCTTGAATACCCATTTGGAACCTATTACATTCTTATCTTCAAGTCTAGGGACAAGCTCCCAAGTATTGTTATTTTCAATCTGATCAAGCTCTTCATTCATAGCTTTAATCCAATCATCACGTTGGCTGGCTTCATCAAAATTTTTAGGTTCAGTCATGGATAAAAAAACAACATGAGATTGTTCCGAGTCTTTAATCAATTTCCTTCTTGTCTGAACTCCTGTATTTATATCTCCAATTATCTGATTTTCAGGATAATTCATTCTAACAATTCTGAGAGGTGGTTTTGTTTCTTTTTGCTGATTTGTGTCAGCCTGAGTATTTGTATCTTCATATGATTCAGATTCTTCTCTTTCTGATCCTTGGACCTATTCATCTTCATCTTCAACTATATCTTCTGTGATTGGTTCAACATTGTTCACATTTCTGACCGAGACTTCTTCATCAACTTTTATGTCTATACAATCAACTAATTTATGCAGCCTCTTATTATAACATATGTACCCTTTATTGTTTGTAGCATAACCCAATAAGATACCTTCATCAGCCCTGTCATCATATTTGCCAATATTTTGATCATTATTCTTAATGTAACATTTACTCCCAAAGACTTTAAAATGCTTAATTGAAGCAAGTCTTCCAAACCATAGTTCATAAGGAGTCTTGTCATTGTGTGGTCTCAGATGTGCTTTGTTAAGGACATGAACAACTGTATGAATTGCTTCCACCCAATATGTCTGAGGTATGTTCCTTTCAATCATCGTTGATCTTTCCATTTGTTGTACTGATCTATTATTCCTCTCAATAACTCCATTTTGTTGTGGAGTCCTTGGAATTGTGTACTCTCTTTTGATTCCATGTTTATCACATAACTCTTTGAAGTTCCATGAGATAAACTCTCCTCCTCTATTAGACCTTACTACCTTCAATCTTTTTCCTGTTTGATTCTCAGTTAGAGCCTTAAACACATTGAATTTTTCAAATGCTTTAGATTTTGCCTTCAAAAAGGCAACCCATGTTAGTCTAGAATAATCATCAATAATCAACATAAAATAAAAATAAATTCCTGTACCTTCTTTCCTTGATGGTCCACATAAATCCATATGTACTAATTGGAGAGCTTTTTCTGTTGAAGGAAAGTTTTTTTATTTGAATTGAGTGCGAGAAAGTTTTTCTATCTGGCATGGTTTAGAAACAGAGTCGTATGGATTTGATATCTTTGGAAGATCTTTTACTGCCCCATTGTTTTTGAGCTTGATTATATGATCAAAATTTAAGTGTCCAAGTCTCCTATGCCATAGCCAACTTTCATCATACTTGCTTAAGTAACATTCTTTTTTTTCTTCTTTTAACACATAGACATTCTTTTCTTTTCTTATCCCTTTTGCAACTTGTTGGATTACTGAGAGGGGGGGGGGTGAATCAATAATAACGTAATTATAATCCTTTTTCTTCAAATGTTATATCAATGTAGAATTATTATCCAATAATGAGCAGTAATAAATAAAAAATCACACACATACACAGTACACCAGTGTTTTACGTGGAAACCCAAATCGGGAGAAAACC
>ML779369.1:240196-264631 GCA_009831015.1 Picea engelmannii
TACAGTTCAGGGGGGACTCCCTTATTGGTTGGTTTCACTGATTCAGATTGGGCTGGTGACCCCGATGATCGGAAGTCTACTGCAGGTTATGTTTTCAGCCTTGGTTCAGGACTTGTCACTTGGGCCTGTAAGAAACAACATGCCATTGCACTTTCTTCAGACGAAGCAGAGTACCGAGCAGCGGTAAATGCAAGTCAAGAAGCCCTGTGGCTTCGACAGATCCTTTCATAGTTTGGATTCCAGCACCAACATCCGACCAGACTTTGGTGTGATAATCAAAGTGCCATCAAGCTTTCCAAAGACCCATTTCAACATCAGCATAGCAAACACATCGAGCTACACATGCACTTCATCATAAATCTCATTCATGATCAAGTTATTGAAGTGCTCTTTTGCCCTATAGAAGATCAAGTTGCAGACATTTTCACAAAGTCTCTTACAGAAGTGAAGTTTTCCAAACTTCGATCTATGTTAGGAGTTCAGGAAGCTGTCATTAAGGGGGGATAGGCTCTAATGCCTCCTTCCTTCTCCTATTATGTCATTATTGTAAATCGCTCAATCCTATCCCAAGTTGTTCTTAAGGGGGGATGTTAGGATATTTAGACACTTAGGAGTTAGTTAAGATCTACTTGGTCTAATATGTCGTTAGGTAAAAGTGTGTTTCTTTAGTATGCATTAGTATTCATTTGTAGTTAGGAAATCCAATGGTCACGATATGTTCCCGACATAGAGTGATCTGATGGTTCATACTCTCCTTGATCTTAATGGCCATTGATCCGTGGCTTAACACCCGATTGGTCCATGATCTCTATTTAAAGAGCATGGAGGGTCATTTTCCAATGATCGATTGTGAGAAAATCTCTTGTAAAATCTCTCTGTAATATTTTTCTTTGCATTAATAAACTGCTCCAAGTGGCCACATTGGTTGGGGCCATGGATGTTTCCCCGTAGGGGTTTTACCACGTGAAAACATCGGTGTGTTGATCTTTGATATGGTTATGTGAGTGGTTACTGAAGGTGTTCGTCCTCTGTTGGAATACCTATGTTGTCAAACTTTTACAAGCTCCAACTTGTTTAAGAGCACCAACTCTCTGGTTTCTCTAGCACCCACTAGAAGGAAGCACCAACTCCCTGAGTGTTCCAGCACCAAATAAATGGAAGCACCAACTTCCAGTCACACAGGCACCAAATTGTATAACAGAGAACAATAGTTCTCCCTTACACCACCCTGCCACCCTAGTTTCTCTAGCTGCAACCAGATGGAAGCTACAACTCCCTGTGTTCAAGCACCCACTTGAACCTCCGAGGACAACAATACTCCCTAGAACCTCCCTACCACCCTGATTATAAATAAATGATTGAATAACCAACAACACAGATAAATCGATTCTTACCACTTCTTCTCTGTTCTATAAATCTGGTCTGCTTCTAACTGTTCTGCAATTCTTCTCTTCCTTTATCTGTTCTGCAATTCTACTCTGCTTCAAACTGTTATGCAATTCTTCATTGGTTCAAAAACTATTCTGTAGTTCTGCTCTGCTACATGCTATTCTTCTATTCTGCTCTTGCTTTTGTTTGTTCGTTGACTATTACTCATGTCTAAGTTTTATCTCATCCTCTGCATTCTTTCATTTTTGCTTCCATCTATTCCTCATTTGTTACTCATCTCTGAGTTTTATCTCACACTGCGCATACTGTCGGTCTAACACTGTGCATACTGTAATTTTCCCTTTCTTACAGTTCAACTCATTTTTTTCGGTTAGAACAACCAACCTCCCACAGTCTTTTTGCTTCCATTTTATCCTATACCCCTTATTCAGTTACACCTTGAATCTCCAAGAAAATGCATCAGCAACTGAATCGCCAACCGTCCAAGAATCATGATTTAGTTCTGCTAACTGAATCGTAACTAATCGATTACCCGTGAAGAGAAATAGTAACCCTTCGATCAAGTTTCCAATTAACCCACACTGTTGGATTAAATCCGCAAGGTTTTACGTTTATCTCATATGCCCATTAGTTGCGACCGAGCACTAAACATAATTTTAAATTCGTGAATTTGCATCTCGACATTCCTGTGATGAAGGGTCTCGAAACTCCAAGTCGCGATTGCCAAGACTCTGAGATGGAGCTTAGCACCGCTAGTTTCTTCCCCTCACGTGACCACTGGCGGTGACCATAGGCTGCGCCAAAAGGCGCTTCGTATTTCACAAACTTACAAACTTCATCGAGCCTGATCAACGGTTGAGATCTCTAATGATCCGACGATCCAGATCTCATTTCGATCTCACATATCGTGATTCCTGTGATGAAGGGTCTTGACACTCCAAGTTGCGATCACCAAGACTCCGAGATGGAGCTTAGCACAGCTAGATTCTTCCCCTCACGTGACCACCGATGGTGACCATAGGCTGCGCCAAAAGGCACTTCATATTTCGTGAACTTATAAACTTCATTGTGCCTGATCAACGGTCGAGATCTCCAATGATCCGACGGTCCAGATCTCATCGCAATCTCTCATATCGCGATTCCTGTGATGAAGGGTCTCGATGCTCCAAGTTGCAATCACTAAAACTCCGAGATGGAGCTTGGCATCTCTAGCTCTACTCTCCAGATCTCGACAATGTGACCACGATATATTACCACTCGCCAATCAAACAAGCACTTCACTCCTTTGACTTTTCAGTCAGTGAAAAAATTAATCCCTTGCCACATGTCCCTCTTGGATCGATGGTCAAGTTCTTATCGTGATTTCACATATTGCGAGTTCCAACCTCTTTCCTTTGGATTTCCCGATATACGAAACTCTGAAACGAAACCTTTTTCATGCCTTGACTGTTTTCCTCCTTCTGATATTACACTATTGATCTTGCCATTATTTCTATGCTACTGATCATGCTGATCTTTGCCATCAATGAAAAACATGCATACTTTACCTCTGTCTAAAAAACATGCGAACAAACTATTTTTTCTGGGGAATTGTATACTCACTAGGTGCCATTCCTGTCGACAGGAACTTGACTATGTCTGCGAAGTGATCATCAATATTTCTAATGGCGAGCAACTATGCATCTGGAAATGTATCCTCCAAACTGGTGGGCTCTTCGCCATGTTCCACCCTTGACAAGTTGTAGGGCCTTTGTTCATTCGTCCTGGCTTAATCACGATCTCAAAATCATATTCTTGAAATAGCAGAAACCATCTGCATATTCTCCCCCCCAACACTAGCTTGTTGGTCAGGTATTTCAGCACGGAGTGATCTGTAAACATTTTAAAGTGTCCTCCCAACAAGTAGTGGAAAAATTTCTGCAGTGCGTACACCATGGCTAACCCTTCTCTCTCAGTAGTGGTGTAGTTAATTTTTGTTGTTTATAGCTTCCTGCTAGAAAAAGATAATGGGTGGTCAATATCTCCCATCCCTCGTTGTGCTAAAAAACCTCCCAATGCAATGGACAATGCATTGACATGCACATGAAACTCCTTGCTCCAATCTGGAAAAACCAGAATGGGCGCAGTAACCATCTTCTATTTCAATGTGTCAAAGCTTTGTTGGCATTCGTCTGTCCAACCAAAATGACAGTATTTATTCAACAACTTCTCCATAGGTATTGTAATCTGGGCATAGCCTTTGATGAATTTCCTATAATATCCAGTATGTCCCAGCGCAGTGCGCAGTTGTTTTACCGAAGTCGAAGGTGGCAGATCAACAATAATGGAAATTTTAGATGGGTCTACCAACAATCCTTGCTTACATACAATATGACCTAAAAACACTCCAAATGGTGAGAAGAAGATGCACTTCTTCAGATTCAAAGAAATTTGACACTGCCTACATTTATCCAACATTAGACTTAGACATTCAATATGATTTTTCAACAAACTAAACATAGTCTAGTCATCAAAATATGCTTCTAGAAATTTGTGCAAAAACTCTTTGAATGCTTCGACCACCACTCTGGAAAAGATGGATGCGGCATTCTTCAATCGAAATGGAATCACTATGTATTGGTAGGATCCCCATTCTATGGAAAACATGGTCTTATGGCGATCCTCCTTGGCAATTTGGATCTGATGGTATCCTGAAAATCCGTCCGTAAAGGAATATACCTCTTGGCCTCCAACATTGTCTAACACTTCATCTGTGAATGGTGTAGGGAAGAGGTCATGCAAACAAGCATCGTTCAGCATCCTGAGATCTATGCAGATCCTAATCTCACCTGTCTTCTTGTCTTGCACCACCATAGGGATGATCCACTCCGACTCCTCGACAGGTTCAATAATTCATGCTTCCAACATTCTATCGAGCTCAATCTTCAATTTTTCCTTATATTTCGGGTTCAATCTGTAGGGTCTCTGTTTGACTAGTTTTTCATTTGGTTTCAAAGGGATCCTCATCTCTCCCATAGGCCCTTTAATTCCTTTCATATCAGTGAACTTGGTCGGAAACAAGTCCTAATATTCGTGTAACAACTCTATAATCTTGTTAATGGTAGAAGCATCCCAATAATTTCCGACATTGGCAAGCTTCGGTTTCTTCACTGTCCCAATATTGGCTTTATTAATCTTGATTGGTTGTCCAATAAATGGTAGCTCAATGCCTAGTCCTTCCACATCTCTATGGCCTTTTGTTTCGGTGATGTTCACCTTCCATGGATCATCATCTTCGTTGACATTGATGTTGTAACAACTTTGTAGTTTCTGAAGAGGCGCAGTCCATTCATCCTCTTCTTGTGTCATAGGGAGTCTAGATGCCTCTTAAAATACTTTCTGTCTCACAATATGTAATGCTTGATCAACTGAAGGATATTGACTTTCAAATAAAAAGGTGGTTATAAAATTCTGAGTCATACCATCCCAATATGTGGTGATGAGGCGCAACTCTTCTTGAAGGTACTAGTTGATCGGGGTAGTGTCCAGCATGTTAATAAATTTGTGCACCCACTGTTCTCGAGGAATGTCACTCCAGGCCTCTTCGCAACTTCACACATGGTCCTTTGGGCAGCTTTGACCTGTGTACCTTACTTCGCAGCTTTATGTTTGTGCTGAGAACCACACTGTCATCAACGTACGACATTGTATCCACTTTGTAATATTACTTTTGTGCATACCCCACCATCTTGCTGGTGTGGATTTCAGGGCCTCATCCATTGATAGAAATCTTTGTGGTGTTGGTACACTTGAGCCAAATTCTGATAGGAAGGCTTCTAAAGGATTCAATCCATCAAATGTGGGTAAGTTACTTACTATTGTGCCTATCCAACAAACGTCTTTGGTTAATCTAGCATATCTTCTAGTAGATACTTCATATATATGGTTCTGCCAGTTCTCCAGTGCTTCTTCTGAATCTGATGAGCATGTGTATTCACTTCACCAGCTTAGATTCCCATCGGCTGTAGGATTGATGTAATCATGTTGTCTGGTTGTTAGTTTGTAGATGTTTTCCAGTTCGTATGCGTGGTCTTCTTCTCTGATGGGCTTTGTGTATCAATGACCTTCATCTGGATCTAAAGGTGTGATTACCCTAAGGCCATCTCTTTCTCCTCATTCAACGACTTGCTTTTCATTACTTCGCTCCATCGTTTCTTCTCTTTTTCTCACTTCAACCCAATAACAGTCCCTGTGTCTTTCACGAAGTTCGCATTTTGCCTTTTCTTCCTTGATCTTCGCTTCCTTCCATAACCAAGGGCCATTATTATGTGACATAGATGTTGGTCTAGAGCGTCCAAACAGACTTCCATGACACTGGTGGAGGCATCGGGGAGATGAGCCAGTGGGAGGGGATGTTGATAGAGTGCCTCTAAACATGTAGGGAAACCTGTCTCGTTTGACTCAAAGGATTCCCATGGTTCAGGTAGAGGATCTACCAGAGGCGATGCAGTGATAGGTGGTAGGTGTGCCTCATCCTTGGGTACAACTCTTTCGGCGTCTTGCAAACACCATAGTATGCTATCATGATACACATCTGACGCCATAGGCGTAGGTGTCATGACTATTGTATGATCGGTCGTATATGCATTTTGAGGGTGTGAGCCCCAATTTTGTACTATAACACCATATTATTGGAGAGATGAAATATATATAAAAACATTGATCTTCGACTTTACTTATATTACAATGTGTACATTGATGAAAGTGTTGTGTTTTCTTTGGTTATGTGACAAATTCCAATCTAAAACAAAATTAGCATATTCATCAGATACAAAATTAGAACTTCTAGGTATGTGATGATAAGTAATAAAATCAAAATGTCTTTCCAAAAGTCGTACCCATAATAATCATTGGAGTAAAGTAGGGTCTCGCACATAGTAATTGTCATTCAACTAACATACTACTAACGGGGAGTCTAGACGAACTTCTAAAGAACGAATACCATGTGAGATGGCATCGCACAAAAGTTTTATAACAACGCTATATTCAACCACATTGTTCATTGATGGCCCTAGGAAAACGCCACCTGAAAACACCAGTAGATCAGCAGATGAGTAAACAACGCAAGCGGCGGGAGCCAAGTTCCATGTATGACGATTTTCCCCGTATGTGAATCCTAAGTAGACCGAAGACTCTGTTGACATCTGCCAACCAAGGGAAAACTCGATAAGCAAGCTGAATATGAAAAAAGGGGAAAATATATATACACTAAAATATATTAGTATACAAAGAATTACGCCTAATCTTGGGGATCAAGCATAATATCTTTTCAAGAAGAGCCCATTTCTAGTCTCAACCATCATATTCCCTTCATAATATTCTAATTCATAGGCTTCTTTTTCTAGGACACATCACACGATATAGGGACCGTGCCACATGGGTTTGAACTTGCTTGCCCCCAATAGTTATTTGGCTTGGTCTTAAATAAGGACCAATTCACCCTCAACATACTGCCGAGGACAGACAAATGTATCATATTGGACCTTGACACATCGTTTATTCGCTTCGATAGCAGTGGAGGCATCTCGACGCAGCTCATATAGACTCTCTCGGTGTACTAGGTGTTGTTCGAGATTGGAAGTGTCAGGTGGGAGCATAACTACCAATCTAAGAGAATGTATTTTGCATTCAATAGGTAAGATAGACTCCACACCGTGCACTAACTGAAAAGGAGAAAAACTAGTGGAAGTATTAACCAAGGTTTAGTATGCCCAAAGTGATGGATAAAGCAAGATATGTCAGTCAAATTTGCTCTCGCTGACATTTTTTTCTGCAAAATGGTCTTGAGATACTTGTTCACGACCTCTACTTGTCCATTTTCCTGGGGGTAGTAAGGGGAAGAATGACCATGTTTAAACCCCAGTTTCAATGCTAATTCTTTCATCATTTCATTCTGAAAGTGACTTCCATGATCAATGACAATATCACTCGATATTCCGAACCTGGCTATAATTTGATTAAACATGAAGAAAGTAGTAGTATTACCATTATATTTAACTATAGGCATGGCCTCGACCCACTTAGTAAAGTAGTCAATGACCACAATAATGTGTTGATGCCCCCCAACCGAAGTTGGGTTGCAATCCATAAAATCCACCCCCCACTTAGTGAAGGGATTGACGATAAAGAATGGATGGAGAGGGGATGGATGTGAGCGCATATTCTGAGTGAACACCTGGAAAGGGTGACACTTCTTAACCGCTTCGACACAATATTTAAAAATAGACGACCAAAAATAATTGGCTCGCAAAATTTTCTAGGTTGTCGCAAGCCTAGATAGATGACCACCATAAGCCTCACTATGGAATTTGTTTAGAACAGACTCGTCTTCTTCATGAGTCAAGAAACAATGCCAGATATTTTCTACTCCTCGGCAATACAAAGCACAGCTAATGATAAGGTAGTTCTTAGCTTGGTATCATATAATTCATCCACCATCTATAGAGAGATGCTGAGGGAACTTCAAAGTTTGAAGATAGATCACAATATCTCCATACCAGGGGTCTGACAATGAGACAAGGAAATTTTTTCCATACGAAAATGAATAAACATGAATAACATCCTCATCTAACCGAGGGAAGTCAAATATTAACACTGCAAAAACTAGCGATTTCTTGGATTTCACAGAAGCAAAATCGAGATCAAATTCTTGTAAGATGACAATCCATTTATTGTATTTCCCCCCTATGATATTCCTAGTAAGGACGTATTGAAATGGATTGGCATCGACAACCACAATAGTTTTTTAAAGCAATATATAGTGTTGTAATCATTGAACTGCATGAACGACAGCCAAAGCTAGCTTTTCAACATGAGAATATTTGAGTTCAGGGCTGACTAAGTTTCGAATAAGATATTAAATGACGTGCTCACGTAGCTCATCATCCTCTTGAACCAACACCATACCAATCATCTCTTCGTAAGTGGTGATATAAATAAAGCAATATCTATTATAGTCTAGAGACTTCAGCAGAGGCATCGATACCAAGGATTTCTTCAAAGCATCGAAGGATTCCTGGGCTTGCTCATCCTATAAAAGGAGATTCATTTAAGAGACGCATGAAACCCTTAGTAATGTTGGCATATTTCACTATTGTTGGACACACCGACCAAACTGAGAGGGGGGTGAATCAATGCAGGGCTCTATTTCAACTTCCTTTGACAAAAACTCCTTAATTAGTAATCACCATTTACTCATCACTTATTACTGTCATTTATAACCAGTTGAATGTGAACATATATCATCAAAAGATAACAACAACATATATCATCAATAATCCATCACCATAAAGAACACAAAGAACACAAGATGTATGTATAATTTTTCTTTTTATTATGGACTACAATCCTTGGGTTTTATCAACAACAACTGAATAGAGTGTCAACTCCATAAGAGCACCAGCTATGCAATGAAAGACTCAACTTACACAACTCAACATCAACTGAGAAGAGGATTCAATACTCAACAGATACTAATATGTCAACAGGTACGTGACCTATTAGTAGTGCATCACGCGTATGTACACACCCTACCAAAGTGCAGCCTGCGTATGTACGTGGTTTGGTTCACAACATCTTGCGTATGCCTCCTAAAGAAATAGGTTTTTTATCTCTCCATGAAAACTCAGATAATCTGCATCCTCTGTCACATCCACTTATGCCTTTCACTATCAAATCTGTACCATAACCAATCACAACACATCTATGCTTCCCAACAACTTACTCATGCTTCTCAACCATCCAATATGAATGTTACTTAATCATGTATAAGTAACCAATATACTATGGAAACCATATCAATACAGAAACATAAGAGTATTTCTCCCTTAGTCAATCAACATAAACCATATCACAATAGCCATACCAATAATTCCTTAAGCATTCACCATACCATAAGCAAGAGTATCCATCAAAACAATCATGTAACCATACCCAAGCTTCTATGGAAGATCTGAGCCCATAGAATGCAGATCTAGAACTTTCTTCAGACTTTAGGAACCTTGCACCAGCTCTCATTCAAGTCCCCATGACTCTCTCCAAATGTACGTTCTCTAACTTCCTTTAGCCCCCATGTGTACACACTCTGGCTCACTACATCTTGTGTATGTACACACTTTGACCCACCACTGCTCGCGTACTCTTTCAGAAACTAGGGTTTCTGAACTTCCAAAACTTTCACCGTCAAGATCTCAGACTTACGAAAACTTTGTGGCATCCATGATATCCTACAATGAATCTTTCACCTAGAATAGATCTTCAAAATACTCAAGAAAGATATCTAAACAAGAGACCCTTGCTCTCTTATTTATACTCTCCAAGTAGCTTCCTTAGAAGCATCCACTTAGCCACTTTGTCCACATATCCACTTTGTCCACTTAGCCACTTTGTCCACATAGCCACCTTTTTCCAACTTTGTCCAATTAGCCACTTATCGATATAGTCACTTGTCCATATAGCCATGTTTCCACTTAACCCACTTTCCTTATTTTAGGGTTAACCCACTTATAACCAATTTCCATAATTAGTAAGTTCTCCATTAACTTTATTATTTAATTAATCCTCTTTGACTTCATCACTTCACTTTATTATTTAAATAATTTATTCTTTGTAAACACTTTGACTACTTTGACCTTTTGGGGCTTCTAGCCAACACATGAGGGTCATCCAACTTCACAAGGCCATAACTCTCAAAATTTTAGGAGTTATGTGACCTTCCACATACCACCGAAAATGGCATGACAAGCACTATCCATCTAGGATAGTTTCACTGACAAATTAACTAATATTTATTTCATTATTCCACAATAAAGCATGGGTTCTCTAACCATACTTCTAGGATAACTCAACAACAAAGAGTCTTCCCGTGAGAGATTTCACCATAAGGGGACCACTTTGGAGTTTATCCATTTATACTTCCTATCAACCATGACAAGACAATAATGAGTCATCTTTACATCAATCCAACTAGAATAACCCATGACAACACATCACTACAACATTGTCCCTTTGTCATTGATTCCATGCATGACCACATGATCCAATTATCAATATATTAATGCATCAATCCATCTATGCATCATATATCAATGAAAACACATCGATCCATATTAATCTATGCATCAATCGATCTATGCATCATATATCAATGACAACACATTAATCCATCTTAATTTATGCATGACATCATCTATGCATCATATATCAATGTTAACATATTGATCCATCTTCATCTATGCATGACATCATGTATGCATCATATATCAATGACAAATCATTGATCCATATTCATTTATGCATGACATCATCTATGCATCATATATCAATGACAACACATTGATCTATCTTCATCTATGCATGACATCATCTAAATATGACTCCACTTGACATCAATCCATTGACAAAAATGACAATACATGATCCATCAATCACTACATCAATGTACTATGACAACACATTGTTTCTTTGACATCAATCCTTTGACATCAGTGACAACATAATCCAACAATCTCCCCCTTTGGCATTGATGGCAACACCAACATTGATGTTAACACCAATCATTGATGGAAACATGTATACATGGCATTTCTCTTCATCAATATTCATCTCAATCACATCAATGTGACTATCTCTCCCCCTTTGATATCAATGGAAAAGGGTAGTTCTCTTCTTGGGGCTGCTCCCCCTGCCTGAACTCTCCTTGGGGCTGCTCCCCTTATCTGGATGCCTTTGATCTTCCTCTGAATAATCTCTCCCCTTTTGAACAAGGGATATCATTCTGTTGTAATGTTGAAGACATATCTCTCATACTCCCCCTGTGACCATCGCTCCCCCTGGAACCATTGCTTTGTTCTCTTTCTCCAAGTATTTTACTTTGCATCTGATAAATCTCTCCGCCTAGAATCATGGGAAGAATAATGACTCCCCTTATGGGTATGTCTCCCCCTATCTTCTCTGCAATATGGAAAATATGCTACCACTACAATATGCTACTGCTGCAAATGCTACTGCTCAATCGAAACATAGATCAACTGCTCAAGAATGATCCGCTCTTCCTATGATGATCCTTGGACCTGTCCATGCATCAAACTTGTGTCATAACATACATCATGAAGCAAAAAATATGTCAACAATGAAATAGAGAATCATGAGAAAAACATCAACCATGTACATCATGTTCCGTATTGTTTGCCAACCATGCACAACACCCATGTACATCAATACCATACAAATATGACATAAGATATCATCAATGGAGTGTATCAATCATATGCCAAGAACATGTGCTAACTGTGTACCAACCAAATGCCTCTACCAACATGAAAACCATGTGCCTCAAACAAGTGTCATACCACTCATGACATGCCTCTATCATGAACCAAGTGACACAACCATGTATCTCAATATATCAGCCAAGCATCACAACAAGTGTCTTCAATTATATCATCCCATACATCATGTACCAAAGTATATGCTAAAAAATTAATACCAATGATGTACTTTAGCCAAGTACTATCACCCACAAACATATACCATCTATGAGTGCATTGATATTGCACTAAACATGTATCACTACTTGTACCAAGCAAGTGTATCAACCATGCACCAAATATAGATCAAGCTATTACTCATCGATGATGTACAACATAACCACCTCATCAACTCATCAACTACATGTCCCAATATGTAGCTCAACCACATGTCAAATGCATGCACCAATATATCCAACAAATATTCCTCCAATAATACATCATAAGATATATCAATGGAACTCAAATATGTACCATCCATGTACCCTAACAGATCTATCTCAACCTCCATTCACTATAACAAATACTAAGCATCCAAAAATACATGTACTAGAAGTGTGCCTCAATAGATCAATGATATCTCTAGCTAGCATCATCATGACATATCTCATAACCAAAGTGTCATAACTTCACTATCACAACCAACATTGTTCCTCAACATAAAGAACCTCAATCCACACTCTAGGGTTAGTACCATGCATCCAAGATAGTCTTTCATCACTCAACCATATGTCATCACCATACATACATCAATTATGTATGCCAACATGTAATCATGAAACCTGCAACAAACCATGTCAGACCCTGCAACAAACCATGTCATACCCTGCAACACAGTGTTATACCATCATACCATGTTGCAAATCATATGCATAGCCTTTTTCCAAAGCTATTACCAACTATACACGGTCTGCTATACATACAACTCGCATATGTACGCGACCTATTTATAGGTCATCTCACGTATGTACGTGAATGTTATCATTTTAACCCACGTATGCTTCAAAATATGTCAAACTTGAGCTTCCCTTAAGGCTTCCATTCTGTTATGATTGTTCACTCTTCTTCACCCACTTCTGAAGGTGTCCCAGCTTCTTAGAACTTAATCTCTGCGCTTCCATTTTTTTTTAAATTGTCTTCCTTCCTAACTTCATCTAGTCTTCTAGTCATGCCATATGAATCACTTCTCATGGTCTGTCTTCTTGTGTTCCAACAATCTTGGGATTTGTGGCCAAACCCACTATAGTTGTAGCATCTCATGGTGTGACAATGAGCAGCAATGTATCCTACTTGATTACATCTCCAACACCTTAGGGTGTTATGAATTCTTTCATTATCTCTTCTTGCATAATATCTGCATTCCAAAGCTTTGTGACCATATTCATTACATGAGTAACAGTGACCATGAAAAACATTTTCAAACCTTTTCTTTGGTGTCCATATTGAAGGTTTCTCCCTTTTGAATTTGCTTTGAGGTGTAAAGATGGTTTATTGATGTCTTCCTTACTTTGTTCTTTTGAAAGTTTCCTTGCCTTGTGTAGATGGTTGACTTGCAAAATTATTTCCATGTTTTGAGAATGAGGGACTTACCTCATGCTTCTTTGAGGTGCTTGCTTCAAAATGTGTAGCTTCTTTGTTGTATCCAAGACCTGATTTATCATTTGGTGGTCTTTGACTATCCAAGCTTTCATTCAATATTTTTGAGCTATTCAAGAATTTGTTTGACTTCTCTACTTTATTTCTAAGATCAACAACTTCATCTTCCAACTTTTGACATGACTCTTCCTTTTCATTTACTTGATTCTTTAATAGTTCCTCTACCCTTTTGTCTTCTTCAATTTGGGTCTTGAGATGGATATTAACTTCAAGACTTTTGCTAATCTCATAATCTACCTTCTTGTTTTCTTCTATTTCATTCTTTAGTCTTTTGATATCATCTTCTTTTTCTTCTAATTGAGTCATTTTACTTTCTGCTTGTTCTTTGAGCATTTCCTTTAATTTCAAAACATTCTTTTGATTCTTTTCAAGAAACCTTTTAGTGTTCTCAGAAAGATAGTTATAGTCTATATAACTATGGTCATAGTTGTATTCATATAGACCCCAATAAAATTTATTTTTAATATTTGATAGTTCTTCTTCTACTTCTTCCATGGGATAACTGCCATTTGATTCTACACAAACTATTTCTAGATTTTCTTCTTCACTTGTAGAGAAACAATCAACATAATCACATTTAGAATTATTGCAATTAGAGGATTTTGGAGATTCTTTACCTTCATTGATCTTGATGGAATTAGCTTCAGTGTCTTCCCTTTTTCCTTGGTATGTATTCTCTATCTTTAGCCATAGATCCTTGGCAAAAGTGCATTGTCCCATGATTTCTTTGATATAACTTGAGAGTCCATTGAGAATGGTCTTGAGAGCCAACGCATCATTCTTCTTTTCTTCTATTTGAGCTGCAAACTTTGACTTGTTATTCAAGGGAACTGATCCACCAATAGTTGCTTTCCAAACACCTCCTCCTTTTTATTTCAAGTACTCTTTCATTTCTGTTCTCCATGCTGAATAATTTTCCTCATCAAGGATTGGAACTTCATCATCCACTTGTGTTTCCATGGATCTCCTCCAAGGTTGTTAAGGCTTATAGTCAAGACATGCTCTGATACCAATTGTTGGACACACCGACCACACTGAGAGGGGGGGTGAATCAATGTAGGGCTCTGTGTGTCCAACAATTGTCTACTTATCCACTTTGTCCGCTTAGCCGCCTTTGTCCAACTTTGTCCAATTAGCCACTTTTCCATATAGTCACTTGTCCATATAGCCACTTGTCCACTTAACCCACTTTCCTTATTTTTAGGGTTAACCCACTTATAACCACTTTCCATAATTATTAAGGTGTCCATTAACTTTATTATTTAAATAATCCTCTTTGACTTCATCACTTCACTTTATTATTTCAATCATTTCTTCTTTGTAAACACTTTGTCTGCTTTGACCTTTTGGGGCTTCCGGCCAACACATGAGGGTCCTCCAACTTCACAAGGCCATAATTCTCAAACTGTGAGGAGTTATGTGACGTTCCACATACCACTGGAAATGGCATGACAAACACTATCTATCTAGGATAGTTTCACTAGAAAATTCACTGATATTTATCTCATTATTCCACCATAAATCATGGGTTCTCTAACCATACTTCTAGGATAACTCAACCACCAAATGTCTTCTCGTGAGGGCTTTCACCATAAGGGGACCAATTTGGAGTTCATCCATTTGTACTTCCTATCAACCATGACAAGACAATAATGAGTCATATTTACATCAATCCAACTGGAATAACCCATGAGAACACATCACTACAACATTGTCCCTTTGTCATTTATTCCATGCATGACCACATAATCCAACGATCAATACATTAATGTATCAATCCATCTATGCATCATATATCAATGAAAACACATTGATGCATCTTCATCTATGCATCATATATCAATGACAACACATTGATCCATCTTAATTTATGCATGACATCATCTATGCATCATATATCAATGACAACACATTGATCCATCTTCATCTATGCATCATATATCAATGACAACCCATTGATCCATCTTGATTTATGCATGACATCATCTATGCATCATATATCAATGAAAACACATTGATCCATCTTCATCTATGCATGACATCATATATGCATCATATATCAATGAAAACTCATCGATCCATTTTCATCTATGCCTGACATCATCTAACTATGACTCCACTTGACATCAATCCATTGAAAACAATGACAATACATGATCCATCAATCACTACATCAATATACTATAACAAGACATTGTTCCTTTGACATCAATGACAACATGATCCAACAACTATAAACCATTGTAAAAAGTTATCTTTCCCCTGTAAACCTTGAAGTTGATAAATAGTGTGCGAGGGAGGAAATCAAAGTATTGCCTTAACCTTTAACTGATCCACCATGATCCCAGTCTCAATGACTAAGAATCCTAAAAGATGACCTGACCTAATGCAAAATATGAATTTATGAGGATTCAAACGGATGTGGTAATGGAGGAATATTTCAAAAAAAAGATGAAGGTGGGTAGGATGATCCACTCTATTATAGGAGTGAGTAGTGAAATCGTCGAGATAGGCTTCGACTATATGCTTGAGATCGTGAAACACAGAGGTCATAGCTGGTTGGAAGGTTGCTTTAGAATTATTAAGGCCGAAAGGCATTTTTCTATATGTGAATGTACCCCAAGGAAAAATAAATTCCATCTTATGTTGGTCCTCGGGATTAATCTGAATTTTGTTATACCCTGAAAATCCATCCATAAAAGAAAAAACTTCGCTTCCTGCACAATCATCAAGAATCTGATCAATGAAGGGTGCCAGGAAGTTATCTTTGGGACATGCCTTATTCAGGTCTCAAAAATCCATGCATACACAGATGGTTCCTTGCTTTTTATTCACAGGAATGAGATTGGATACCATTTAGTCAAGGGAACTGGGTAGATAAAGCTAGCGTTAAGCAGTTTTTCTACCTTTTCCTTAATAGTAGGGGCCTTCCTAAGATTGACAACTCTAAGTCGTTGTCGAACAGGTTTAGCATTCGGGTAGATTTTAATCTCATGTTTGACAATTCGAGGTTTGATTCCTGACATCTCTTCATATGACCAAGCGAATACATGGAAAAAATGTTTGAAGAGCTCGGTGTAGATCAAAATTTCTTCCGACGAATAATCTGCACCGATGTATACATTGTCAACCTTTCCAGGAATATGAGAGATATCGATCATGATGGTAGGAGAGATACTCACCATGTTTCCTTTGACATAAATATCATGTGTATCAAGTGGAACTACGGTGTGACCGACTATCCATCTCAAGGTAGATCTAAAATCATCTTGTTTGATTCTAGAAATCTCTGGGAGAAAATAAGAGCGATGGTGCATATCATACCATGGCCTGTTAGAACCATTCATGGCCTCTACGATTGCTTCATCTGAGGGTAAAGTATCATCGAGGCAGTCACATGGACAATAGGATGAAGTGGCCCATATGGGCTTGAGAACATGATCCTCCTTGTCCATCTGTGAGGTAACAGGATCCGTATCAGTGGAAGAGTCAAGAACAACCTGATATGCTATATTCATTGTTGATAGTGGCATATCCATTCAAGTATGTGACTAACATTCAACGGACCTCATTGATGAAGCAGACCTACTGGACATGGCACATATATGATGAACTGATGCCATGAAATTGAAGGTACCCATAAGGGAGGAATACATTCTGACACTGATATTCTCAGTTGTTGGCTGAGAATTGTCGATCATGGGGATCAACGGTCCAACCAATGCATTGGGGATAGCATACGTAAAGGACAATTGGTCGATTGTCACGATCTTCTCATCATGAGGAAAGAAAAGAGTACAGAATACTGACGATATGATTGTAGTCATAGCATAAGTCCAATTGCATCCTAGTAACAAGTTATAGTCGAGGGGTGCATCAACCACCTCGACATCCACCTCCACTATATTCCCACCTAACTGGACCAAGAAGGAAAGAATAATACCGTGAGGGAGGATAGAACGAACGTCAAAAGAATTCAACATGGTCAGAGATTGAGAGAGGGTCATAGAGCCAAGGGCTTTCCAACAGACCAGGTACATCACGCATGTTGCAACGCCTTCATCAATAATAGTACGTTTGATGGTATACTTTGAGTAACCCATGTGGATTTGGAATGCCACATGGTAAGGAAAGCAAGGCTTCACATCCGTGACATCAAACTTGATAACCTTAGAGCCATAGGGTCGATCTAGAGATCCTAACGCAGATAACAAGGCATTCCTCTGTGAAGGACATGTCTGGAGTACCTCCAAAGATGACATTGCACAAGGGGTTTGACCCAGATCCTCAACAATAGAGTAATTTTGGGCGGCTCTAGCAGTAGGATTTTGGGTAGAGTGCTTGAGTACGCCTTTCAGAATACAAGGTGAGGTTATGGTTTTTCAATTTGTAAAGGTGTATCCGGAGGAGGGGGAGACTCGAGACCAGGTAGAGTCTGTGAAGAACTGTAATCGCGAGACTAAGTCGCTACATTAACCTCATACTTAACCATATTGACGCATAGATTATCATTGTCTTGTGTCAGTGGGTTTTGACTTCCACTAGCCGCATTTTTGACATTCAAGGAGATAAAGGCCATGTGTTGATTATGTGGAAAAGGATTACTCAGCACAGTGGGTGGTAGAGATAAAATCCTTGCAGCTTCCGCAAGTTTGGGGCACAAGTGGGTAAGGTGATCGTTTGTACAAAGCTTGCAGGGAAATTTCACCTTTCGCCTTTCTTTCTTGCCCTCATGAGCATTATTATTCAGATTATTACCATTGTCCTTGGGTTTATTATTATTCTTCCCACCCTTATGATTGTTACCACGTCCTTTATTTTTATTCCCTCTTGGTTGCTGGTTACCATTCGGGTTGGTCAACGATTGCACATAATGTACATCTGTTGACTGAGTGGGAGTGGAGGACACAAACGAAGATGGCCCTCCTACATACTAGTTTAGAGACAATTCTTTCATCTGACTTGTCACCAAGTCTGTATATTTCACATTTATGGAGCCTACAATGCCATTGGCATGAGGCCCGATATTTTGTCTAGGGTCATAGTTTGACCTTGGTGCATCTGGAAGAATTTTGTATAACATCCTAGACCAAGCGTATATAAGATCTAATTGTTGGGCTTTAAAAATCACTTCTTCCTCATATGTAACCCTGGATGTAGAAACATCCTTCGAAATATAAGGCTGTATAGACTTAAGGAACCACTCTAGCAGGAATTCAAGAGGTATGTAATCCTTGATCAACCTCTTCTGTCTACACCACTCTTGGATGTGATCTGAGATATGGGTGGCTTTGTCCTGATGGAAAGCCAAAATTTTTTTTATGCCGACATCATAATGAACCGACAATTAGAAGTGGTTGAGGAAGACTAAGACCATCTGATTAAAAGTTTTGTACATCCCCCCTGGTAGATCTATGTACCATTTCGTTGCAACCCCCTTGAGGGTGCATTGAAACAATATTAAATGAATAGAATCATCATTAAGGGAATTAGAAGAGCACCAAAGATGAAAAGTAGTGACATGATCACAATTATCCTCACCAGTCTCACCTTTGAATTTCATAATATCCAAAGGAAGCTTGGTGGGGATAGGGGGCCATGTCGGATCATGATACATAGGGTCATTCATTAATCTAGACAAGTCTGATAGATTGAGAATTTCCAAAAAAGGGAGACGGGGTTGCGGCATCTGGCCCCAAGATCTCGGGAAAGATTGTTGCTGGGGAATTGTAGCCCATCCAGGGTTCTGGCATGAACCATGGCCCTGTCTGGGATTGTAAGAACCTCCTATGAACTGATTCATGAAGGGTCGGTTGGGCACCATTCCAGTAGGAACGTTATGATGAGGGTTGTAAAAATTCCCCCCAGCCGGCGTAGCTCCAGGTTCGGGGTTTCCCAAGGTATTAAACTGAACTCCTCTAAGTGTGAATCTGGAGAATAGAGGTGGATTAATCATGCCAAACATGTTGGTCAGAATTGGTGTAGAGGAGGTAGGTGTAAAGGATAGACTGTAAGCAACAACTTGTCTTCCAGGTTGACCACTCCATCCAAGAGAATTAGGACCGGGATTAGACCCGGGGTGAAAAGGAGGAATGCCTCCAACTGTAGGAGTCATTTGTGGGATATGAGCCCTGCCAAATGAAAATAGAGTATGCGGAGGAGCCATGACCCTAAGTCCAATACTAGTATTCAGATTAGATGTTGGGATGGAGGATGGAAATTACGATGTAAAATTTGACATACCATAAGAAAAAGGGCTAAGGGCCATAGGGATGGACTGAATATTGTAGCTCGACGAGTGACAAAGGGACCCAAAATGGTTCCGGGCTATAGGTTGAGAATTCACTATAGGTTAGATGAGAGTGAGTGGACTATTGGGTTTGAATGTTGTTGATGTGACACTACAACCATTGTGGTTGAAGGTGTCGAAGGAGTACCATTAACTATAGTGGGTATGGGAGTCGAAGGAGTACCATTAACTATAGTGGGTATGGGAGTCGAAGGACTCCCTGTATCTTTCTGACTCGATGCAGTACTCATCCTTGTATGATCGCAAGTCTGGTAAGTGTAGGTGTGTGTACCATGTTTGATAACTTTACGCCTTTTTAGAAGGAAAAGACTCTAGATGCGGTGGTAATTGTAACAAATGACAAGACCTGCGGGGAAGCTGGTCTAGCTCCATGATGACTCAAGACTTGAGATATAAAACCAAATCCTAAGGCCAACTAGTAATCAAAGAGCACACCAAAACAAAAGGACAATATGCACACAAATAGGATAAAGTGGTTGAAATATGCCTCCCTCCCTAAAGTAGGTATGCCTCTCCCAATAGGGTCCTGAGACTCCCTGCAAATGATCGGAGGTATCAGAATCAGTTATAAGGGCCCTCATGGGCTTAACAACCAGTTCGTCAGATCCCCGTGGAGAGGTAATCCTCCATAAAGGATATGTGATGTCCGAACCTTATCTGACCCAGGGTACCTATAGAATAACCCTTGCAAGTAACATATGTGGTACCTATGTCAAGCAACTAAGCAACCACAATATACAAGATGCACAGGCAAACATTCGTAAGTCAAGTCCACTGTATGGGAAGGGTAACAAAGCCTGAAACCTTGAAAGAACCACCTCTCACAGAGGTAAAGGTTAGCAAGATCCCCATATACGAATAGATCCCTAGAAATATATCTGATGCTAAGAAGGTATTGGGGGTATATCCCCTCAACCAACTACGGGCAACCTGCTTCTTAACTCTGGTGTAATCAGAGCTTCCTGACATCACCAATTACACAACGAATTTCACCACTCCCTTATCCAGACACATATGTTGATTTAATAGCCTTGGAGAGGTTTTCTCACAAAATCCTATTCCAAGGCTCTAAATCCTAAGCTAGTTTGTGCACCCTAAAAAATAAAATCGTTTCTAATCAATTTTAAATTTATCAGTGTTTCTTTTAGCGACCTTGCTTACTCAAAAAGGTGTGGTAGTGAAATTGATGATGTTATGACTCAGTAAATAAAATAAATGAATATGAATAAAATGCAAAGTCCTAACTTCAATTCCCAATAAATGATAAGCTTTTCAAAATGAAATTTTCAATGTAATTCTGCAATTCAAAATAAGATGCAATCTTCCATACATGTACTAAGATCAATGATAAGAACCCAAAAGATCAAATCCCAAAAATGAAAAATGTTTATTATTTTTGTATTTTCAATATAAAATAATGAAAATGCAAGGACTCAACAATAGCTTGATATAAAAATTCTACTATATGTAAATAGAGACAAACCAAGTAGGATATCAAGAAGTAAACACCCATCCCAAGATGCAAGGAAAATCAATGAAAAGAATGATGAGAAAGGCACCCCCCAATAATTCAACCAAAGAAAGGTTTCCTATCACTCTGCATGCACTTAACAGTCATAACAGAGACCTAACAAGACTCAACAACCATCAAAACTTACCCATCAAACATCAAAATCAACAACCAAGAATACAAGAATGGTGTGCATGACTGTTCAGGAGAAAACCGTGTATATACACTTCCTATAGAACAACAACACGCGTATGTACGCTACTGTCAGGAAAAAACCCACGTATATGTATTGACACACTGCCAGGTTAAGGATAAGGCTAAGAAATGCAGACCGAGAATGAACAGAGGTTGTCAAGAAATCAAAAGACAAGAAAATCAATATAAATGAGTGCAATCAAAGGAGACAAACACTCCAAACCCCGAAAAGGAGATTTTATCCCTAGTATGGTGGCCAATTTTGTTATGAGAAAAATCTCTCTATGGCATGGGGTAAACCACAAAAGACGTAAATGACTGCAGAAATCAACTCTAATCTCAAGTATGCTATAGAAACAAATATGCGAATAAGATAAGATAAAGATCCTACCTCGTCGAGAAGCTCGATGAAGTCCACCGTTGAGCACTTGACTCAAAGCAATACACCTGCAAATTGTCCTCAAAAACCAAGACACGCAAGCATATGGTGATAATATATAAAGTTATCACATTCAATAGAATAATACATCAATATTCATAAAAAATATGCCCATGGAATAACAATTCAAATATTTGCAAGACATTAATTGAACGAGAAAAGAGTATTTCTATTAAAATGTAATCAAGAGAAGTGTATGAATGACAAACTTCTGTGTCGGAATAGTTCGGAACCGAGAAAATAAGTCCCTTCCAGCTGGGCATCCACCACTTTAATCCTCCACCAAAGGCAAGCTCATATAAGAGAGACAATGAGGTTCTCAATCAAGTAGGGAAGGGCTTGGGGGATGAAAAATGTGTTCAGACTTAAAAGGATAAACGGATGCAGACTCAATATGAAGTGAATAATTTCTCCAGAGTAACTTTTCTCTCAAAGTTGAATTCTTCTCCTCTTTTCCATAGCTTGGATATCGCCTATTTATATCCTTCAAATGTAAATAAAGGGTCGAGTCAGAACGTTTCCAGTATATGGAAGGTCAAGGATCATGGATCTCGTGACATGATATGGAAACCCAACACTATTTTTTAATTTTGGGCACAAAATTTGATGTACACAGGATGTAATAGTGAAACAATCATATACGCATGTTGTATAATAGTTAGGGCGCGTATATGTGGAAAAATATTATTTTTATCTCTGGGAACTGCAAAAATGGAATTAAAGTCTAGATATGGAAATGGAAAAGGCCTTCTAAGAAAATTTGTATAGGGTGAGGCAAATCTTGCTATAACACCTTATTAGAATTTCATTTTTTTCTTTTTCTTTTATTTTTAAACTTGCACCATATAAAATCATAAATTAATAAATAGATATAGAAATAAAAATTTAAATGAAAATTTATATATGAAAACAATAGAAAATAAAAATTGCAAATCTCATTTTAATTAATCTCATGATCTAACTCAAGCCTTTCAAATTTCAATTTTCTAAAATCTATCCCCATTATTCATCACCCATAGACCATGATCGTGGCCTTTGTTCTTTACAATTTGGTATCATGAAACTTCTCAGATCCGATGCATTGTTTCTCTGCTGATGTAACCATTTCCAATTGAACATATGGACTACGTTGTCATGTCTTTAACAAACCCTAATATCAAGTCCAATGTTTTTGTAGAACAATCTCTACGATTTGGTCCTTTGAACCTTCCTTCATGCACTGATTGCAACCCTTATGTAGACTCATGGAAAACATCCTCCTTGATCTCAGGTGTTATTCCATATCCATTTAGTTTTCATAACCTCCTTGGCAATTATTATCCCATAGTTTCGATTTTGTGCAAAGGAGGAAACCTTCTAATTTTGGTCTTTCTTTTTCTTAGTTTTTAGAAGTAGACTATATTCGTAAGATCGGAGGTCTAGTGGTTCTTGTATTGTGTTCATTTACAACTTTTTTTTCCATCATCACAAAGTAATTAAAGAAGCTAATCTGCTGATAAGTTTGCGAACAAAACCCTAGTTTGTTGGTCTGGTGAATTGATGTGTTGTCCACTGATATATTTGAGGAATCTACCTATTGTACATGGAATCATTTCCCAATGTTTTGATTTCCTCTTTTACACATTGAGATATAAAAAATATTTGATGTTGATCCCATTCATATCTATTGATGGAGTTCAAGGTATTCATTGATTTTTTCTTTATGATTTGGTGTAACTCGTTTCTTGCCCCATGATCCCACCATATATATGATTTTGTTTCCATTAATGTGATTTAGATTCCACCTCTATGAACTGGTTATCATCTGTTAAGCCCTAAATAATGGCTCATTACCCCTTAATTAGGGCATATTACATTAGTAATTTTATTTTATTTATGTCAGCTTTAGTCCATTAGTTGTAATTATACCTCCTAGTCTCCTATATATACCAAGGAGACATTTTCATTTGGAATCATCTTGTAATTGTACATTTATGTGGGCATAAGGAGGTTTACCCCTCAGAGAGGATTATTATCTGAATTTTTCTCTTGTTCTATTAGATAAGAATTTTTTCTCTTGTTCAGAGAGGATTATTATATTTATTATCTGCAGATAAGAAATATTAGATACCTACAAAAAATAAAATTCCATACTGATAAGGGCCGAAATTTTGGAGATACAATAAAAGGAAGATTGTCTAGCAGAACCACCTCAAAATCAAGGTTTAAAGTGATACTTTCCCAACATGCCACCAAAAAAAGGAACTTCTACACCAAATAAGTCTCCAGACAATCCGACATGGACTCTTGATGAAGGTGAAGAAATGAATAGGGACATAAATGATTTACAAAAGAAGACAGTAACAAAAGATGAACTATAAGAGATGATGGAGGGTTTAAAAGGGGAGATCATGGAAGGATTGAAAAAAATCATAATGGAGAGGACACCTGAAAATGAAAATGAATCTCATGAAATTCATGATGATGACACAAGGAAGGTGAATCAAGAATGGAGAAACTCCAACTTTGGGTTGAAGACCAACCACATTCCTAAGATCGATATGAGGAAGTTTGATGGCAAGGACCCAATCACATGGATACTTCAGATGGA
>ML779369.1:281033-297050 GCA_009831015.1 Picea engelmannii
AAAAAAGACAAAAGACTTATGTAGCGGATATTAATTTGGTCTTTGTGTGGGACATTTTATGCCATTAGTATGTTTTGTACAAAAATAATGGATCTTGGGGACTACACCATGGTCAAGGAACGAGGAACAAGGAACAAGGAACAAGGAACAAGAAACAAGGAATGAGGAACGAGGAATGAAGAACAAATAACAAGGATCAAGGAACAAAAATTGTACTAGGACTAGACACCGACAACAGTGACTTGTGAATGGGGCCAACATTGAAATATTTTCAAACAATTTATGTATGCACTGAAATTTTTCAAGGATAGACTATTCACATGCCTTAACAATATGAGAGGGTTTCTGGACTCAAATTTCACTCACACACCCACTTTCTTCCATCATCATATCATCATGGAAACCATAAACCCTATTTTTCATATGTTCTAGTAGATATGCTAATGATTCCAAATTTCATATTTGTATTTGACTCAAGGTCCAACTAGCTTGCAAAGTATCAAATTTTAATTTCAAGTTGATAAAAAAAATATGAAATGAATCCAAGCATCATTTGATATCGTTGCAAGAGAGACGAATGTAAATAATCTTGTGACGAATTAGCCATACTATCGATGAAAAACGTTCGTCGATAGTATAGCTAATTTGTCACAAGAATATTGTGTCTAATTTGAATGGTGTTACATGGTTTGCAAGGAGTGTAGGGATTATATTATGGTGCAATGTAGTGTAATCTATAAGAACAATCTCTATGCAAAACCTCAAAATGGATAGTACCATATCTTGATCATAACACAAATATTCTTTGTATGTTTCCTTTGTGGTGGCTCAAACCCTCAGTACACATGATGCCTGACAATGAAATGTAACAATTTGAATATTGAATGATAGTGTTATGTCCCCCATGGTTAAGGAAATAACTTAAGGTTCTTAGGTCCTATTTTAATCTTCTTAGAATTGAGATTCGTTACATAGTCCTTATAAAAAGACACAAGTGTTTCTTCTACAGTTCTAAGAATACTGACCAGAATGAAGACTGACCTCCTGTATTTATACTAATTATGGAAGACTGCCTGGGTCGAATTCTCATTCTGGGTACTAATTCTTTAGTATATAATATTTATTTTTTCCGACTTCTTCTCTTAGAGGCTAATAACCTAATACAAGTCATTCTCTTGAGCTGACTTGACTTCTAGGGTTATTAACCAATTAATTAGGGTTTATTCTTGCTTCCATAAATATTCTATTCTTGTCAAGTTTATATGTGGAGGTAAATACCTCTCGCAACTACCATAATATCAACAAAATCAAATATAATATGGTCCAATGGACATTGTAATAAACTTAGTTAACATTCAACAAGAGATGAGTTGACTAAGGTTAGGAACCATTAAGAGTCTCTTAAAAGACATGTCCCTAGACCCAATGCACCATTTTCCATGTTAGGTTTTACCCATGGGGGCATGAGAAATAATTTTCATTAGACTATTTCAATTGGTGAACAAATGGCCAAAAAATATACAATCAAAGACTTTTGTGTTGTAGTCATTCAAAGAGGTTTTAAGAGAGAGAGGTTGACAACTGGTAGATTTCATGTTCCACTGCAACATGTGGTTGAAGGATATTTAATCTACCAGCCACTTTAAAGAGGTGCAACTTATAAGGTGGGATTGCTAGTAACGAGGACTAGCCAAACAAAATGATAATGCAAAGATCAAGCAAAATAAAAACACGCTAAGATTGAACATTGTATTTTCATGTTTATTTTTTTAATATTCTGAGCATTATCAAAGGATTAAAAAAAATGACAACATTTCTACATGTCAATGGAGCCTTTTTAAGATTGTTAAAAACATTAAATAAAATAAAACAATAGTACTAAAATGGAATATAAAATGAATAGACAAGCAAAAAATGACATTGATGAGTTTTGAGGGTTTCAGGTTTAAGGTTTTTATGAATTTTAGTTTTTGGGGTTCCAAATGTCTTCTTATGGTTTTGAAGTTTTGTGGTATCCACTTATTAGGTTCAAATTTAAGGGTCTTTTAAAAAACAAAATGAAAATAAATGAAAACATTGCCAAACAAGAAAAAATACATAAAAAATATTGCCAACCTCTTATGGTGAAATTTGTTTGGAAGAAGGTGGAAGAGTGCAAGGATCATCCCCTAGCTTGGGGAAGATTTTTCTTTGGTCGAAAGTTGGAAATAGGCCATGATCAATTGTTTCAAACTAATTTATGACATAAAAAATCTCAATCAATAGTTGATGATATTCTCGATCGAGAAATATGATATTTTCAACCAAGAATCTAGGGGGAGAATCATAACCCTCGACCAAGAATCCTTCTCAAGACTTTTAAATAACGGTCAAACAAAAACTCTAGTCCAAGACATTTAAATTTCAACCTGGAGTTTTTCTAATCCACCCAAACTCTCAAACAAGAATTTTTTAACTTGAGGTAAACATAGACAAGCTCTTTGTTGAGACATTTTAAAATGTTTCGACCAAGAATTTTAACTCTTATAGAAAATATTATTTAACTTTCAATCAAGATATTTCAATGACTATTTTCTTGATTGAAGCAATAAATATCACATTTTTTCACAAGCTTCTTTCCAAAAAGTGTGACTCGTCTTCGCATTTTCACCCACTAGTACTTCCCTTGGATGAAGTTGTCCACTTGCACCAATCCGATGTCTTCATTTCCCTATCATTATGTTGTTGACGTTCTATCTCTATATCGCTATCACCTATGGTTACATTGTCAAAATGAGGATGGAATTAGGAAACCTAAAATGTTGTTAGATAAAAAGAACCTAAATTCAAGTAGGAGCCAAGGAGAGGATTCAAGGGCACCTATAGTTAAGTTGTCAAAATGAGGATGGAAGGAATACTAAAAATGTTAGATTAAAGAACCTAAAGTGAAGTAGGATCCCAAGGAGAGGACTCAAGGTCATCTTTAGCACACTTGAGGTGATATGCTCACATGCCTCTATAATACTTCTCTTGACTATGTTAATATATAGACCACATTTTCATCCCAAAAAACATTTTCTTCCCTAGTTCATGCCATTCGAAGAAGTAGAATGATTTTGGCAAACCAACCAACAATAGGATTTGTCATTAGTAAGAAATAATGGAATTTTAGTTGATTGATTGTTTTAATCGTAATTATAAGAGTGTTTGGTCACTTTGCACACAAACCTATTACTAATAAGTGGTAACAACATAAATTTGGGTGTTAATTGGGTTTAGTTTGTGATTGTTATCCTCTACACCAAGATTAATGAAAGACAAAGACATATAAAAAAATGAGATGAAATTTGGTGAATAAAAATATTTAAAAAAAAAAAATTGCAAATACATAAATTCATTCTTTTGGTAAATCAGCTAAATCTTTATTGATATGCATCTTATATGACAATGCATTGATCAAATTTTTTTAACCCATAATGTTTTCAATCTGCCTTCTAGGTCACAGTAACCATTGTCATTGACCATATCATACAAAAGGATGTCAATATCAATAAGATAAATGGAATCCCTATTCAAATTTCAGGGACCTCCTTTCGAGAATATAACTATAGCGTGAAGAGCTTAAGTCTAAATTATTCCCTATTATCAATATATCAGTGGGAATAGGGGCCAAAACATAGGTGGCCTGAGCATGGATAGAGTCAGAATTTTGGGACTTACCTAAATTATCATTATATTAGTGGGATCAGGGGCCAAAACATAGGTGGCCTGAGCATGGATAGAGTTAGAATTTCGGGACTTACCCGACTTATCATTATATCAGTGGGAACAGGGGCCAAAACATAGGTTGCCTGAGCATGGATAGAGTCAGAATTTTGAGCCTTACCTGACTTATCATTATATCAGTGGGAACAGGGGCCAAAACATAGGTGGCTTGAGCATGGATAGAGTCAAAATTTCGGGTCGGGACTGAGAGGACTCGTGTCATGGTTTTGGACTCATGTCGTGTAATAAACTTAAATAAAATTCAATAAGAGATGAGCTGACTAAGTTTATGGACCATTAGGAGTCTCTTAAAAGACATGTCCCTGGACCCAATGCACCATTGTCCATGTTAGGTTTTACCCATGGGGGCACGAGAAATAATTTTCATTAGACTATTTCAATTAGTGAACAAATGGCCAAAAAATAGACAATCAGAGACTTTTGTGTTGTCGTCATTCAAAGAAGTTTTAAGAGAGGTATCTTGACAACTGGTAGATTTCATGTTCCACTACAACATGTGGTTGAAGGATATTTAATATACCACCCACTTTAAATAGGTGCAACTTATAAGGTGGGATTGCTAGTAATGAGGACTAGCCAAACAAAATAACATTACAAATGCCAAGAAAAATAGTCATCAGGTAACTGAAAAGCAGCATTCTTCACATCCAACGACAACATATTCAACACAAGTACATATTCAACATAAGTACATATTCAACATAAGTACTTATGAGGATTTGAAGCATAACTTGTTGACTCTCTGCAATATGTTTTTGAAACTTGAAGAGAATATTCAACATATTGTCTATGAGGCTTTGAATGAACCTAAAAATCAATACCATTCTTTGTGATGAAATCCCTTCAAGAAGAGAATCCCTTGAAGATCATGCTACAAGAGGAAGGGCATATTGATTCAATAATAATTTCTCAATCCAATCCCATTGTAGTCTCTTCTTTTGAGATTCATCATTACCTAGAGTTGGGATGTTAAATTGACCCTTTTAAACATTATCTAGAGGATCTATTTTAGAGCTAGACATAGAAGACCAGTCTTGGTATTCATCTTTTGTCTTTGACCCATAATCATCTGGATCATGATTTTCAAATGGCCATAGGTTTGCCCCATCTATGAAGGTATACATACCCTACCCCCCTCTGTATTTGAACCTATGACCTCCAAGGAGTATACAAATGTTTTTAACCATTATTATATGTATACACATTTATTAAGTATTAAATATATGCAATTTATATAAAATATTTAAATATACACATTTATTAAATGTTTAATATATGTAATTTATATAAAAAAATTATTTATATAATATATAATTTATATAATTTACATTATATAAATTATATAATATATAAAATATATACAAACAAAAATACATAATCCCTCTCCCATGCGTGCATAACCCCCATTGTTTGAATTACCTCGCCTCACCGTGACTGATAGTGCATACCATTGTTGGAGCGAGAGGAGAATAACCTCACGGCCTCCCCACGACTGAGAGTGCATGCCATTACTTGAGTGAGAGGAGAATAACCTCACCTCCCCAAGATTGAGAGTGCATGACATTGTTGGAGCAAGAGGAGAATAACCTCATTACTGGAGCGAGATAAGAATAACCTCAACTCTAGGAGTGCATTTCATTGCTAGAGAAACAAATGAGTGACTGAGAGTGCATGCCATTGTTGGAGGAGGAATGACAGAGAATAACCTCACCTCTGGGAGCGACTGGCAGTATATGTCATTGTTGTAGGAGGAGCGACTGAGAGTGCCCTTGTTGGAGTGATAGAGGAGGAGTGACAGAGTAGGGCATTGTTGGAGTGACGAAGGAGACCCCACCTTGACCAGAAATGATGCCAAAATCGGTAAGTCCTTAAAATCCTTTAAAACCCCAAATCAGGATCTGAAGGTTCTTGAGATGCTCTTTGAATTTAGGCAAGGGTGTGTTGGTTAGAGTTAGGTTCAATTCTCATTATCATACCTCTATCGTCTAATCACATAGATATTTCTTCATATGGCCAAATAACTATTATTTTATGAATTCCTTTGAACCTTCTTCTGGTTTTTGGACCAGAGATGAATGACCCTATACATGAGGGAGGCCCTTGATCCTAGATATCACTCATTTTGACCACCCTTTCCCAAACTGGACACCTTGAGTTGATTATTTATTTCTTTCATGTTCTTTTGAAGATAGAGGCATACAATTGGGAGAAAGGCATACATTCAATGTGTAGAATAATGTTGTCGAGTATATACATAACAATGAGAATAATAACACTGTAAAATTTCATAATTGAGTACTAGTAGGCCAAGAAAGTCCCAACAATGAGTGTAATAACATTTTGAAAAATTTTCGTTAAGTTTTGGTAGGAAAAGTATGTGCATAATAATGAGAGTAATAACACTTTGAATTTTTATCCTTGAGTGCTAGCATAAGTACTTAGATAATTGAATGATCCATGTCACCTATGGTTATGTAATTTTTTGTCCTACAATACTACACCTACAAATATGTAATATTTCACCCTAACCATCTTGATTTACCTACAAAAGTAGTGCATTTGAATACTACTCACAAAAAAAATGTTCAAGAATGAACTCAAGAATTAGACCCAATTTTAAAGATCCTTTAGCATTGGCCAACAACCAGTGAATCTACAAATCATTACATATCCCATGAAATAACCTTCAAGGTCATCCTTAACCCATGAGGGTTTCAACCACACAAACATAGCCAATGCAGTGTCATAAATGGAAAAATATGGAAGAAACTTGTATTTTCCAAGAGCAAGAGAGAATCCAATCATTTGTTCCCTCCAGGGAATCTAAGAGAACTCACAAGAAATTGATGTCAAGATATTTACATCCATAGTTGTTAGTTTTCACTCAACAACATTGCAGAGGGTGTAGTTGTACTTCCTCATAGTCACCAAGCTTATTGTTTCCCCATAGTAGTTCTAATGTGAAGTGTGGAGGGCATGCCTCTTTGATTTCAAACCCCATAGTATATACCTTTGCATCCACATTGGTATATAGCTCCACATCAATACTACACTTCACTTTCCTTTTCACTTAACATGTAGTACAAAGTGCAAAGGCAATGCTCTAAGCAAAAAAAATCATTCTCTACATAGCCCCTTACTTTTTATGTGATTTCAGCTATGTGCATTAGCCTTCCCCGTAGCCTTTACATCATGTCACTCTTTTTCCTTATCCTTTTTCTTGTAGATGGAAAGTGAAAATTGCAAAGATATGAACTTCCCTTCACTACATTCTTATCTCTGCATGCATAAAACTTTATAAGGAAAAATAATAGGATTTTTGCCAAACTTGCAAAGGATGTAGATTAAGGTTGGTTGTCATTGATGTCAGCCCTTGAAGAAAGCCCCACAACACAAAGGTTTGGGTAATGGAACCAATATTGTTTGATGTAAATATGACTCATTATTGTATTGTCATGGTTGATAATAAGTAAAGATGGATGAACTCCAAAGTGGTCCCCTTCTGGTGAAATCCCTCACGGGAAGACACTTTGCGGAGTAAGAGAACCCGTGATTGATTGTGGAATAATGAGATGAAGGAAAATGGATTTTTTAAGGAAACTATTCTAGATGGATAGTTCTTGTCATTCCATTTTTGGTGGTATGTGGAAATTCACATAACTCCTCACGGTTAGAAAGTTATGACCATGTGAAGTTGGAGAACCCAGGTTTGGGTAATGGACCCAAGTTTGTTTGATGGATAATAGTATGATTTTTTATATATTTGAAGGTAATACTATTCTATAAGGATATTACATGTCATTCCATTTCTGGTGGTATGTGTAACATCACATAACTCCTCAAGGTTTGAGAGTTATGGCCTTATGAAGTTGGAGGACCCTCATATGTTGGCTTGAAGCCCCAAAAGGTCAAAGTAGTCAAAGTGGTTTAAGAGATTTTAGAAGGTAAATAATAAAGTGAAGTGATGAGTGTAATATAATTCAAATTGAATGCAAAATAAATTATTTAAATAATAAATTTAATGGAGAAATTAGAAGTGGGTTAACCCTAAAATAAGGAAAGTGGGCAAAGTGACCTATAAGATGTTTTTAAAGGAAGCTACTTGGAGAGTATAAATAAGAGGCAATGCTCTCTAATTTAATACACACTTGAGAATATTGAATATATATAATTGTATGAGGTAACCAAAGGATATATAAGTTGAATTTATGAGGGAAGGTGAAGAAAAGAAGGTCGGAATTCAGGGAAGGATAAATTCTTTTGATGGTTCTTTCTAAGGTATGTTATTCATAGGTCATATCACCATTTTCGCTATAACATTTTTTCTATAATGATTTAGACTGTAAAATTGATATTCCATTGAGAAAACATATCCAAGTATCTATGGTAAAAAATTTATCTTGTGGGTCATTTTATTTTTTGAGTTACACTCTGTGGAAAATAGGGTTTGTGGCTAGTCTTGAAACTAGTCTAAAACAGGTGTTTCGGGTAAAAATGTCATAAATTCTTCATAACATATCCAAATTACGTAAGACAAAAAATTTTGGTTATAGTACAGTCATTATTAGGTTTTGTAACAGTTTCAGATCGATTCAATAAATATTCCATGCGGGGCACGCTCTACAAGGTCGCTCTCTAGAATAAGCCACAATTCAGCAAGGTATATCATGTTTGCTATAACTTATTTTATGAGAGGTTCCAAGTAGTGACACTTGGAGGAATTGCATAAAACACACTGAAGAACATTGTGTATCTGTTTCATATCTTTATTAATTACAGGTACAAAGTTATGATTATTTCAAGTTAGGGTTGTTGACTAATCCAAAACTAGTCATGTGAGACTAAAGAAAAGTTTGATGAAAATGCTAGTCTTTTGTTGTTAAAGTTAAGGAAAGTTTGCAAGAATGTGATCATATACACCGGGTATATTATAGAGTTAAAAATCATATTTGGGTGATGAAATTGATGAGGGAATTTGGTTGAGGTACATGTCGTGTACATGGTTGAGACATGTAGTTGATGAGTTGACACATACATGAGGTGTATAGTTGATGATGTTGGTACATCTTGATGAGTCATAGTTGATGAGTAGTTGATACATGATTGGTACATACTTGGTACATGGTTGGAGGCACTTATTAGTAGTATTGTTGACACATGGTTTATGGATGATGTAGCATACTTGTATTATTAGAAGCACATATTGATCTTGGTGATGATTATGAGTTGTTGTGTTATGCTTGGTTGATGCACATATTTGAGAGTTGTATTGGTGATTGATCTTGGTGAGTATATATGATTTTATTGATAACATTGATGAGACAGGTTGTTGTGATAGGTTGTTTGGACAATTTGTTGTGATAGGTTATTTGTACAGGTTTGGTGCATGGTTGATGCACTTGTTCATTGTACAGGTTGAGGTACAGGTTGGTGCATGGTTGATGCACTTGTTTATGGTACAGGTTGATTACAGGTTGTTTGGTATAGGTTGGTGCATGGTTGATGCACTTGTTTATGGTACAGGTTGATTACAGTTTGAGGTACAGGTTGATGCATGGTTCAGGTTATTGGTACAGGTTATTTGGTGCAGGTTGATTGGTACAGGTTTGTAGCAGTATATCTCACAGTGATAGTGTGACAGTGGTTACATCATTTTACTTATACATCAGGGCGGTTGGACGGGTCAAGGATAGGTGATTGTAGCCACCTTCTGGTTGTAGCCATAGAACATCAGGGGTTGTAGCCTCCTTCTGGTTGTAGCCAGAGAATTGGGGAGTTGGAGCTTCCCTCAAGTTGTAGCCTGAGAAACTAGGGGGTTGGAGCCTCCTTCCAGTTGTAGCTAGAAAACAAAGGAAGTTGGTGCTTCCAATGAATGTAATTCTTCAAGACATATAAGATAAAGCATTCCATGGTTTTCTCCCGCTTTGGGTTTCCACGTAAAACAATGGTATACTGTGTATGTGTATAATTGTTCATTTTGTTCATTGCTTATTTACTTTGCAGTTATTGGATGATAATGATAAATTGCTATAACACTTGGATTATATGGTTAAAAATGGTTACATTTCTCTATTACTGATTCACCCCCCTTTTCAGTAATCCAACAATTGGTATCAGAGCAGGTTCCTTCAGGAAACAGTTTAACCACTGGAAGGAGATCATGGATTATTCTTAGAATGGAGTACCAATGTTTAATGGTCGGAATGGTTTTTATTATGAGATGTGGAGCATAAGGATGAAAGTATTTTTACAGACAAAAGGAAATTATATTTGGCTATCAATTGTTACAGGATATGATAGTTCAAAAAGGGCAATGAATGTAGCTAAGAAGGAATTGAGGAAGAATAAAAAAATAGCAATGGATTTCATCTGGGAAGGATTACCTAATCCGGTAAGAGAAAAGGTAGGTAAATGTTCATCAACAAAAGAACTTTGGGATAAGTTACATGAAATATATTCTTCACCCATCATAGATTCAGAAAATGTCAAAGAAGATGCAGATACAAATCAAGAAGAATTATGTTCACCATGTCAAGCAGATTCAGAAGATGAAGAGTACATAATCACCAGAGGTATGTTGTTTTGTTTTAATTTTGAAAAACATGGACATCTTGAAATAGAATGCCATGAAGGAAATGAGACAGAAAAACTAATTGAAAAGGAAGGAAATTATAAAGAAGAATTAATTAGTTCTTTAGATGAACTAAGAGAAGAAAACAATTCACTCAAGAAAGAATTGATGAAACAAAAGGAAAGTGTTCACATTTTTTAAGAAGCCCAACAGGTCATCGAGAACTTAAGAACTCAGCTAGAAGAAGCCAGAAAGATCGAAGAAAATATTAAATATGAAAAGAAGTGTTTGGAAACCAACATAGCAGCACAGAAGGAAGAAGAAAAAATGAGAGAGAAGATATTGACAGGTCATCTTAAGGAAAGAACTAACGATATAAACCAGCTTGAGGCAAGGTTTGGTCAAGAAGAGAAAGGACTTGAAGAAGAAATAATCACATTAAAAATTCATCTTGAAGAAGCAAAAAGAACAGAAGAAGTCATGAAGTCTCAGATAATGAAGAAAGAAAAAGAGGTTGAGAAGCTTGAAGAAGAAGTTGTCACATTGAGAAGTAAAATCGTCAAGCTCAACAAGAACGTTGAAGAGACAAAAAGATCCACATCAGTTATAAAGAATGAAGAGAAGCACTCTAGGTTGCTAGAAAATAAGAATGAATAAAATAGAAAGATTTATGCAAAAGTACTCAAAGGAAAGAATCATGTTCAACCAGAATCTAAGAAAACTATTGAAGATACATCTTCAAGAAGACCATCCATGTTCAAGCCACAAAGAAGCTTCAATAATGATCATGATCAGTCAAAGGAAAAATTTAGAAGGACTACGCCACAAAGAAGATCATTCACTCCCAGGTATGCAAATTTATTTTATGGTAATTGTTTTTATTGTACTAAATTTGGACATAAAGTTGCAGGTTGCAAGGATTATAAAAGAAATGTTCACGAAAGAAATGCCTATGTGGTCACACATAACATTGAGTTTTACAAATGTCATAACTATGGACACATATCTAGTGATTGTAGAAGCATGATCGATACTTCCATGAAAGAGAATATTGATATCAGATATAAGAAAGTATGGATAAGAAAACAATAAGAACAGGTGAACAAAGACCAGGTACCAGAGATCGCAAGATTGGAAATAAAACGAGATGAAGAAAAATCTATAGAGAAAAGAAAAGATGTTAGATACAGAAAGGTTTGGAAAATAACTGAAAGAAAGGAAGGTCAGGTAAATAAGGAACATGTTCAAGAGATTGTACTTTCAGGCATTGTAGTGAAAGATGAATCCACAAACAGAAAGAAAGAAATCAGAGCTCAGAGAGATAATGAATCTACCAATGAATATGATGATGAATCTACCAATGAATATGATGATGAATCTACCAATGAAGATGATGATGAATACACATTAGTGCACGAGTTGTTCTGAGACATCCATCTTAGAGACTCCCAAGTAATATGAATATTAGACAGGGGGAGTCTATGCGATAATTGTGACAGACCAAAGAACCATCCTTCGCGCAGCTTGCTGAGTTTGAGAAGATAGATTCAGAGCAATCAGTTAGCATAAGTACAGTTTGATATATTAATCAAGACATCATGATAATATAGTGATAAATGGGTCAGCATTATGGATAGTTGCACAAGTAGAGTCTTGGATAGTATGGACAGAGATGGATTCGTAAGAACACTTAGCAGGTTTGGATAGATATATGATAGTGATGAGAGCATGGATTCATATATTGGTTCAGAGAGTGGTTCAAAGAAAAAGGAACATGATCATAATGGATGATAATTACATAGGAAATGGCTCGAACAATGCTAATGGATTCCAAATTGACAGATATAGTTTGGACACATACAGTGCATACATAAATTCACATTCAAAATAGAGTAATGCTCATAAATAACAATGACAAAACTCCCTACGAACTATGGAAAGGAAGTGCAGACAACAACTTTTACATCAAGGTAAGTCAAGGTAATATTTTATTAATTGAAGTTTATGTTGATGATATTATTTTTGGTAGTGATGATGATAGGTTAAGCCAGAAATTTGCAAAAGATATGCAAAATGAATTTGAAATGTCAGTACTTGGAGAAATATCCTTCTTTCTGGGACTTCATATACATTAAAGAAATCAAGGAATTTTTATTTCTCAAACCAAGTATATCAAAGAAATGATGAAGAGGTTCAGAATGGAAGAATGAAAACCAGTTATCACTCCCATGCAAACCAGTTGCAAGTTGAGAAAAGATGATGATTTGAAGTCTACAGATCAGAGGCAATACAGGTCAATGATTGACAGCCTACTGTATGTGACAACATCTAGACCAGATGTAATGCAGGCAGTTGGATAGGTGGCATGATTTCAAGCAACACCAAAGGAATCACATGTATTAGCAGTGAAGAGGATTTTCAGATATCTCAAAGGAACAAAAAAGTTTGTATTATGGTATCCAAAAGGAAAGGATCTATCACTAACTGCCTACACAGATGCAGATTGGGCAGGTTGTATTGATGACCAACGAAGCACCAGTGGAGCAACGTTCTACTTGGGTGAGTGTTTAGTATCATGGCTAAGAAAGAAACAATCATCAGTATCTTTATCTACAGCCAAGGCATAGTATATTGCATCAACATCATGTTGTACGCAGGTACTTTGGATGAAACAAACTATGACAAATATACAGGTTGAGTATGATGAGCCCATTCCAATCTATTGTGATAATACAAGCACCATCAGTATCTCGAAGAACCCGGTGATGCACTCCAAGACGAAGCACATTCCAATCAAGTATCACTTTCTACAGGAGCAGGTTGCAGAAAATAACATCAGAGTTGAGTATGTGGGCACAAAAGAACAAGTGGCAGACATATTTACAAAACCACTTCCACGGGAAGCCTTCGAATATCTTCACCAAAGACTTGGAGTTATTTCCACTCCAAAATGAATGATTTTTGAATGATTATCTTATATGTCTTAGATGTACACGAGGAAGCACCATAAGAGAACAATTCATTCAGGGGGAGCAACCCTGGATGGAAAGATACCTTTTCCATTGATGACAAAGGGGGAGAGATTTATCAGATGCAGAGAACCCATGCTTAATTGTGGAATAATGAGATGAAGGAAAGTGAATTTGTCAGGGAAACTATCCTAGATGGATAGTTCATGTCATTCCATTTCCATTGGTATGTGGAACGTCTCATAACTGCTCATAGTTAGAGAGCTATGACCATGTGAAGTTGGAGAACCCAGGTTTGGGTAATGGACCCAAGTTTGTTTGATGGATAACAGTATGATTTTTTATATATTTGAAGGTAATACTATTCTATATGGATATTACATGTCATTCCATTTCTGGTGGTATGTGGAATGCCACATAACTCCTCACGGTTTGAGAGTTATGGCCTTACGAAGTTGGAGGACGCTCATATGTTGGCTTGAAGCCCCAAAAGGTCAAAGTAGTCAAAGTGGTTTAAGAGATTTTAGAAGGTAAATAATAAAGTGAAGTGATGAGTGTAATATAATTCAATGTGAACAAAAAATAAATTATTTAAATAATAAATTTAATGGAGAAATTAGAAGTGGGTTAACCCTAAAATAAGGAAAGTGGGCAAAGTGACCTAGAAGATGTTTTTAAGGAAGCTACTTGGAGAGTATAAATAAGAGGCAAGGGTCTCTCATTTAATACACACTTGAGAATATTGAATATATATAGTTGTCTAAGGTAACCAAATAATATCTAAGCCGAATTTCTGATGGAAGGTGAAGAAAAGATAGTCGGAATTCAAGGAAGGATAAATTCTTTTGATGGTGCTTTCTAAGGTATCTTATTCATAGGTCATCTCACCATTTTCTCTATAAATTATTTTCTATAATGACTCAGACCGTGAAATTGATATGACATTGAGAAAACATATCCGAGTATCTGTGGTAACAAATTCATCTTGTGGTTCATTTTATTTTTGGAGTTACACTCCGTGGAAAATGGGGTTTGTAGCTAGTCCTGAAACTAGTCTAAAACGGGTGTTTCTAGTAAAAACGTCATAAATTCTTCATAACAGATCCAAATTTAGTAAGACCAAATGTCTTGGTTAGATTACAATAAGTAGTATGTTTTTTAATAGTTTTAGATCAATTCAATAAATATTCCATGTAGGGCACACTCTACAAGATTTCTCTCTAGAATAAGCCAGAATTCAGCAAGGTATGCCATTTTTTCTATAAATTATTTTCTGAGAGGTTCCAAGTAGTGAAACTTGGAGGAATTGCACAAAACACAATGAATAACATTGTGTATCAGTTTTAGATATTTATTCATTACATGTACAAATTTATGATTATTTCAAGTTAGGGTTGTTGACTAATCCAAAACGAGTCATGTGAGACTGAAGAAACATTTGATGAAAATGATAGTCTCTTGTTGTTAAAGTTAAGGAAGGTTTGCAGGAATGTGATCATATACACTAGGTATATTACAGAGTTACAAATCATATTTGGATGATGAAATTGATGAGGGAATTTGGTTGAGATACATGTCGGGTACATGGTTGAGACAAGTAGTTGATGAGTTGACACATACATGAGGTGTATAGTTGATGATGTTGGTACATCTTGATGAGTCATAGTTGATGAGTAGTTGATACATGATTGGTACATACTTGGTACATGGTTGGAGGCACTTGTTAGTAGTATTTTTAACACATGGTTTATGGATGATGTAGCATACTTGTATTATTAGAAGCACATATTGATCTTGGTGATGATTATGAGTTGTTGTGTTATGCTTGGTTGATGCACATATTTGAGAGTTGTATTGGTGATTGATCTTGGTGAGTAGATCTGATTTGGTTGATAACATTGATGAGACAGTTTTTTGTGATATGTTGTTTGGACAAGTTGTTGTGACATGTTATTTGTACAGGTTTGGTGCATGGTTGATGCACTTGTTCAAGGTACAAGTTGAGGTGCAAGTTGGTGCATGGTTGATGCACTTGTTTATGGTACAGGTTGATTACAGGTTGAGGTACAGGTTGATGCATGTTTGAAGCATGGTTCATGTTATTGGTACATGTTATTTGGTGCAGGTTGATTGGTACAGGTTTGCAACAGTATATCTCACAGTGATAGTGTGACAGTGGTTCCATCATTCTACTTATACGTCAGAGCAGTTGGATGGGGAAAGGATAGGTGGTTGTAGACACCTTCCGGTTGTAGATGGAGAACACAGGGGGTTGTAGCCTCCTTCTAGTTGTAGCCAGAGAATTGGGGAGTTGGAGCTTCCCTCAGGTTGTAGCCTGAGAAACTAAGGGGTTGGAGTCTCCTTCTAGTTGTAGCTAGAAAACAAAGGAAGTTGGTGCTTCCAATGAATGTAATTCTTCAAGACATATAAGATAAATCATTATATGGTTTTCTCCCTCCTTGGGTTTCCACGTAAAACATTGGTGTACTGTGTATGTGTATGATTGTTCATTTCTTCATTGCTTATTTACTCTGCAATTATTGGATGATAATGATACATTGATATAACACTTGGATTATATGATTAAAAAGGGTTAAATTTCTCTATTACTGATTCACTCCCCCTCTCAGTAATCCAATAGTTTTGTTGAAGGCCTTAAACCCTGTAAAATTGTATCATAGAGCACTAAAGTTGAACATAGATAAAACTAAA
>ML779369.1:305668-322104 GCA_009831015.1 Picea engelmannii
AAGGTGCTACAACTACTAAAGGAGAAACAACTATATGCCAAACCTCCAAATGTTTCTTTGGAGTGAAGGAGGTAGAGTATTTGGGTCAGATTGTATCTCATGAAGGTGTCAAGGTAGACCCTAACAAGATTAAGGCCATGATGAACTAGTTGATTCCTAAAACATTGAATAATCTTAGAGGATTTTTGGGTTTGATAGGTTACTACCGCAAGTTTGTTCAACACTGTGGAAGAATAGTAGCACCTTTAACGACACTAACTAAGAAGGATGCATTTTCATGTACTCCAGAGGAAACTAAAGCTTTTGAACAACTTAAAGAGGTGATGTGAAAAGCTCCTATCTTGACCACTCCAGAATTCACAAAAACCTTTATTGTGGAATGTGATGCCTTAGGAAATGGAATTGGTGTTGTCCTAATGAAAGAAGGAAGGCCCCTAGCTTTTGAAAGTTGAACACTCAAGGGAAAGGACTTACACAAACCCATTTATGAGAAAGAAATGATGGAAATAGTACATGCATTGAAGAAATGACGTCCTTACCTAATAGGTAGGCACTTCGAGGTCAAAATAGATCATGATAGTCTTATATACTTCTTGGAGAAAAGAATATCTTCAAAAGAACAACAAAAATGGGTAATCAAGATATTAGGTTATCATTTTGAAACCGTCTATAAAAAAGGGAAGCAAAATATTGTGGTAGATGCACTCTCAAGAAAGGATGAATATGTTGAGGCCTTTCTGTGTGTTATCTCGATCATCCAACCTGATTGTATAATAGAAGCAAGGGATGAATGATAGAATGGAAAAAAAGTGTGGACTCTCATTCAAAGGTTGCAACAGGATTCCAAAGCATCAGATACATTTACATGGAAAAATGATTCACTATGGTACAAAGATCACTTATATTTATGTAAGAACTCCCAACTCAAACAAAAGGTACTATTGTAATTGCACACCTCTCTAGTAGGAGGGCACTCGGGATTTTTGAAAACCTACCATAGGGTCAAGAAGGAATTTTTTGGGGATGGCCTTAAAACTAATGTTCAAAGGTATGTGGTAGAATGTTTGGTTTGCCAACAAAATAAGGTGGAGATAATTAAGACCCTAGGTCTTTTACAACCATTAGCCATCCCAAGTCAGTGCTAGGAGGAGGTTTCCATAGATTTCATCACAAGGTTACCGAAGTCTGAAGGAAAGAGTGTCATCATGGTGATTGTTGATAGACTGGCCAAGTACACACATTTTTGTGCACACTCTCATCCCTTCAAAGCCAGTACAATTTCCACCGCATTCATGGAGACAGTTCAAAAGCTACATGGCAACCCAAAGATTATTGTAAGTGATAGAGATCCCATCTTCACTGGACATTTTTCGCCGGAATTATTTTCTTGTTTGGGTACTCAATTGGCTCATAGCTCATCCTATCATCCTCAATTTGATGGAAAAACCGAGATAGTGAACAAATGTTTGAAAGGCTACCTTCATTGCTTTGTCTCTGATAAACAAACACAATGGTTCAAATGGTTACCCTTGGCAGAATGGTGGTATAACACTTCCTTTGATATTGCAACAAAAATGACACCATTTATGGCACTCTATGGATACCACCCTCCTTCCATCACCTCTTGTCTAAAAGAAAAATATAAGGTTCAAGCAGTGAAAGATCACATCAAGCATGAACGACAAGTTCTCCAAATATTAAAGGACAACCTGACCATGGCACATAATTGCATGAAAGAACAAGCATATCAACATCATAGTGAAAGAAGTTTTGTAGTAGGGGATTGGGTGTTTTTAAGACTACAACCATACAAACATATGTCCCTCAAGCAATCTAAGAAGGATAATAAATTATCACCAAAGTACTATGGCCCTTATAGGGTGTTTCAAAAGATTGGTACTATGGCATACAAATTGGAGTTGTCTGCATCTTCACGAGTACACCTAGTTTTCCATGTTTCATGCTTAAAGAAGGTTATAGGTGACAAGATCCCAATTCAAACTATATTTCCAGAACTTAGCGAGGAAGGAAAAATCATATTGGAGCCTGAAGCCATCATTGACACAATAATTCGCCAACTAAGGAATAGATCCATTGTAGAGTATCTCATTAAATGGAGGAAACTACCCACTGAAGATTCCACTTGGGAAGATGAGTCTTTTATATAGAAGCATCTAGAGTTACTCAAGTGTTGCAGACAACACTTGTCTCAAGGGGAGGGGCATGTTAAGCCCTAAATAGTGGCTCATTACCCCTTAATTGGGGCATATTACATTAGTAATGTTATTTTATTTATGTCGTCTTTAGTCCATTAGTTGTAATTATACCTCCTAGTCTCCTGTATATACCAAGGAGACATTTTCATTTGGAATCATCTTGTATTTGGACATTTATGTGGGCATAAGGAGGTTGCCCCCTCGAAGAGGCTTATTCTTTGAATTTCTTTCTTTTTCAAGGCGTTGAGTACTTATTCTGAGATTTTTCTATGCTATATTGATATTTGGTTCTTAACAATGATGGACTACTAACTAGCAACATGTGCACATGAAACTAAAGGTACAACCAAACATGTACCTGTCAGATATTTCTTTGTTAAGTGAGGAAATATTAGGACTAATAGAGGGAAGTGTGACTGCATCTAGTAGATATGATAAGAAAACAAGGATCAGAGGTGAAAAAGTCAGAATAAAATTTTATAGACGCATGAAATTTTTTCTTGCCGAAGGAGGATCATGCTCTTATGATGATGAGAGCATAGGAGACATAGAGGTTCCACTAAGGTAGAAGAATCTGGTGAAACAATGGGTACCTAAGGAACTACCTCCTATAGATGTTGACTTCGTTGTCAACAATAGGACATATGGCATTGCACCATCTTCCCTGCATGGCTTGGGTCTATTTTCCATGGATGGAATAATTGTAAAATACAATACAATAACTGAATTGATGGACTATGTCGGACCGTGTTACAATTATAATGATTGGATGCGGTTGGTCTGGTACATGCGAAGTATGCGGAGATATGCACTCACTGCAAATTATATACAACTAATAAACAAGGATAAAAATAAGGGAGTGACTATCTATATTGATGGAAGGCCTAAAGCTTTCGTCAATATCGTAGGGTTTATAAGCAACACACGACCCAGGACAACAAACAAACAACCGAATTACATATATGAGGGACGTGAAGAGAATCGGGTAGTCCCATGCACAATAAAAAAGATAGATCCCGGGGAAGAGTTATTAGTGGATTACCATTTGAATCGAATAGAAACATTGATTAATAGTGTGAAGGTTCTTATGCAATACCTCTTTAAGAAACCTCTACTTATTGCATTATATTTTTTTATTATCTTTAACATTGTTGTAAATATTATCTTTAACATTGTTTTTTTGTTATCATTAACAACTTTTTAAATATTTGGGGGTTCTAATTATATTATAATGTGGCAGGATGATCGTGGAAAAGGGCCAGTCGTAGAACATGTAAATGATTATCAATTTCCACTTTCATTTTATGTTATTTTTATTATTTGCTTATATAATTTTATTGAAATAACATTGATTTTGTTGAAATTATATGTAGTCCGCAGGACATGTTGATCATGATTCCGCCGATGAGGAGGGGTTTTATTCATCTGTTGATCCAATGGTCTTGATAAAAAAAAGATCATTAAAGAGAACAAGGAACTTGCTAGCTTCTTAGATCGTCTAGATCAAAATCCTGACGTCAAAGCAAAGATCAAGCTCCTTATGTCACAACTTAACACATATAAGGTAATAACCATAATTTAAGTGTTTTTTTTAATATACTCATATGTTCAATTATGATACTTTGTTCTTTAACTTTTACATTATCTCACGAAAAAACATTTTCTTTTTTATAAAGACATTTTTGGAGCGTGTTCATCCTGGTGTTGGTAGTAGTGGCACTATAGAGACGCTACAGAGTCCTGATGCGGATGGTCATACAAATTCTAGAGTACTATTTACTTCTCCATCTTCCACACCTAATTTAGATAGGAGCCATGACATGCACCTCTAGACATCCACACCTCGATCAAAGTCTAGATATGGTGCCAGAGATGAGGCTCATGGTGATGTGGTTAACATGGGTTTCATTTCCTAGAGCTAGATGTGTGACAATCACAGGGACCCTTCTGTGCACATTTTTGGTCGACGATAATGGACTTCCATTAAAACAATCAAGACTCCCAGGTATTTTTAATTCATATTTTAATCGTTTAATGTTGTCCTTCTCATACATAAATCATCTAGATTATTAATTTTAAATTAATGATCATATCTTTTTGTGTGTAGGAAACAACCTTTTTTATAGGCACCTAGAGAGTAAGGCCTTGTTGATTTTTGGGGCAACCTTACGCATGAGGTGGAATTGCCAGAATTCCATCCTCAAAAAGGAACTTATGGATTATCTTGAAGGCCTCTTTGGAGTAGATATGTTCAATAAAAGAGCAGTCACCTCTACAACGGGTGAATATTTAAAATATAAATGAGATGTTTATAGACGAAGATTGGTAGGAAATCCTAGGTATGAGTGTCCTCCCTCAATTCCAGAGAGGGAGTGGAAGGTGATCATTGATGATGCAAAAGAGAATATTTTTAAAAAATCAGGAGAACAAATAACGGGTACACCAAGGTAAATTACAATATTTTGATTTCAATACAAGCTTTGTTTTTATTTAGATCTAAATAAAAGTGTGGTTATATATAACATAATTGAAAATTTTGATGATAGGTTGCCTGACACTTCGAAGGCAACCAAAGCAAGGATTTTCAAACATGGCCAACACAAGCTAGGCCAGGGAAACTACTCGAGGTTACAGTCACAGATCGTAAGTACCCAAACATCTTAAGAATGTTATTTGTATCACCTTACAATTTTCAAGTAACTGTAGCCAAAAACATTAAAAAAACCATACCCTTATGCAATGCAGGGTGATGACTTCGGAACTGAAACCATGGAGGAAGACCTCTAACTTGGTTACAAGTATGGTTATAAGACCATGGTTGATCGTAGGAAAATCATGGGGCAGACCCCAAGATCCAATTTGCGGGATAAGGTAAATAAAAATCAGTCCACATTAACCTTTCATTACTTATAAAATATGTAAATGTTTGATATCATCCATAATTTAATTTCTTACCTTGTTTTAATAAGGGGAGTTGCACTATCAACGAAACCATTAGTACTGGACAACAGAGTGTTGATAGTGCAACACATCCGGAAGACCATGGTGCTCCCCAACAACCCCATCCCAGTGAGGTGAAACCCCAAGATGTTCCTGTGACTTAGGCCCACGACGGTAAAATGTCTATATTTAATCATATACTTAATAATTATGTACTTATAGATTTTGTACATATAAATTTTGACGTTTCAATGGAAGAGAATGTCATAGTTGATCCTCCTCAACCTGAAGATCAGGTGAACAGGTTGACATCCATTCCAACGGTGCCGACTAGTGGACCAGGTAAATAATTACATTGCAGAGTTTTTTTTTAATATTAATGAACTACTTCAATGATATTTCAAAATTGGCCATATAAATTTAATATTTTTTTATTTTTGTAGGTGATGGCCCTGCATAGCAGCATCTACAACGTGGGTACGAGACCAAACGTACTCGGCGTGAAAGGACTGAAACAACATCAACTGCTAAAGAGAACCCAGTAAACGAAGACATGGAGATGGATGAATTACTTAAGACCCGGAAAGCACAAAAGAAGACTAAAATAAATTCATGATGTCTTGTAATAATTTTATAAGACAGTTAGATGTACATTATATAGCTAAACATGTAATGATGCATATAATGCATTGACATTATGGGTACTTTTTCATCTAATAATATATAGAAGGTTATTTCTATGGCTTGTATATATCTATGAATGTAATTTTGTTATACACTTAAAGATAATTTCAGCTTCTCTTATAAGACTTGGTATATATTGATTCAATACTCCTTGATTCAAGACGTGAGAATGCAAGCAAGACCTGGTGCCTTGTGCTTGGGCTATGGAGTCTAGCTAACAAATATAACTTGAATATGTAATATGAAACTTCCAAAATCTTGTGACATGATATATGCAACTTTGAAATTCTTGTGACATGTGACATGTGCCAATCATCTTTTCCAAGCAATGTGCAAACTTTAAACTTGGTGCAACATGCAAAAAAGAAATTTTTGGGAAGATACAATAATAAGTTTTAAGGATTAAACATGAGGGGTTGGAAATGGCCATGTAAAACATTTTATAATATTTTTTCAGAGCATTACCTTTCTTTTCATTGTGTCTCACATGACAAAGAAACAAAATCACATTGCCATTGTCAATTTTTATGTGGAGGGTTATTCAATGTTTCAAGAATTTCTTCATATTTTCCTACTTTAATCCTCTCATGGTCATGTTAATCTATATAGAGGTCCATGATATAAACACTTATTGTTATAATGTTGACATAAATTCCAATATTCACTTTGTTGATTAGAGGGCACAATTTTGGCAACAATTTAATGTTTTTAGTTCCATGAAATTTTTTTTGTTTCTTCAACAACATTAAGGATTAAACATGAGGGGTTGGAAATGGTGATGTCAAACATTTACTCTTTCACACATGTGCATCATCTCAATCTTCATGTCTACAATATGTGGAGGGTTATTCAAGGTTTCAAGACTTTCTTCATATTTTCCTACTTTAATCTTATCATGGTCATGTTAGTCCATATAGAGGTTCATGATATAAACACTCATTGTTCTAATGTTGACATAAATTCAAATCTTCACTTTGTCGATTAGAGGGCACAATAATGGAAACAATGAGAGATATTTGACCATATGTCAACTAATTTGTCCCTTTAAAACTTCATTGATGTGCAAGGGAGAATTGTGTCTATGAGAAAAGACCCAATTTATCCCCCACATATATTCAATAAGGTGTGTGGGATAAACGCACCCTCAAAACAAAACAAAAATCACTCCAAGTGAAGTTGTTTCATAACTCCAAACCATCTTCATAGTTGGAGTTTCCTTCACAATATTTTGTTCTCAATGATATTACAAGAAAATTCAATGGGTTCACCCAGTTTTGTGTTTACATTGTCCCTATTGACCTTTGGATGGAGAAATTTTGTGGAGAGGTGAGTCAACCTTGGTATAGTTTGGGATTTCTACTTCATAGATATTACCTTACCTAGGTTCCATACTTGAGAGTGAGTTAGATTATTCTTGATACCCACTTGATGCTTGGCATATCCATGTTTTGGATGATAACTGACGCAGGCTCTCACCCTCTGCCTCGGCAAAGGCCTCTGCGCTGACCTCCCGGTCTTAAGGATCGTTCAAATTTTACCCTCGAGCTAGAGTGGCTCCTTCGATTCTCCACTGGAATCTTTATTAAAATTGACCCACGAGTCTTTTATGCTCCTCGCAGCCTCTAGGCCCGATCGTTGTTCCTTTCATGACAAGAAAAATGGAATTTCGGGCTTTGGGGTTTCGAAATCCCGATGTCACAACTTTTTCTTTCTAGTTTCCCGACCTTCGCTATCCCGATATGCTTTAACTTTAGTTAGCCCTCTGGGATAGACTCGTGGTCCACACGACCTCGCCTTATATGACCACAGTCCTATCTTTTTTCAGGATTTCAGGCTTTCGGATGTCGAGATGTATTTGACCCCTTGTCCTCAGGATCCCCGATCCTCCGAATCCCGATATGACGTCAACTAGGAACCCCTTCCATCATAAACATGATCAACGGCCGTGATCATCTACTAAAACAACAGCTCCAGATCTCCCTCGGGACTTCGGGGTTTCAAATGTCGAAATGCATTTGTCCTCGATTCTTCTGATCTCTCGAATTCTAATTTCCCAATATGACGAAAACTGGCCCCCTCCTGATGGAGCTTTCCAATCTTATCGGGATTTTGGATTTCGCAATTCCGAAATGTGGATATTTCCTATCTTCAGGATCCACGAAAGGTTGAACCCCAACTTCTCAGATTTCCACCACGCATCACAAATGGATGGACGGTTCAGATCAAACCTCAAAACTCGCCAAATGCAAAGTCAAACTTCTCACTTATGTGAGTCCCGGTGCCCGAATCTCCGATTTGGATGATCACGCGACACACGTCCTTCCTTAGATCCACAGCTGTGATCCTTTCGTTGTTTCAGGACTCAAAAGGTCTTGGAATCTTGGTCTCTAGACTTTCGAGATGTCGATGGCTCTCGATCCCTGCCACGTGTCCCAACAGATGGACGGTTCTAATTTGTTTCGGGGTTTTCACTGTGGATTTACTCGATCTCTTGTCCACAGGACTTCCAATATTCCGAACTCCGACACCTCGATATCCCGATACCTTTCGGGACCTTCGCTTGGCTTGAGAGGGTTTAAACCCTGTGCAAATCTTGTCATATTAGACGACTGAAGGGTATCTAAGTGAAGATCTGACGGTTCACAATCTCGTAATCTTGCACCTTGGAAACCCAGTCGTAACCTCCTCGCTTCTTTGTCAAATCAGACGGCTGACGGGATTTCGCTAATTCTCTATAGAGAATTTTGGTCGTTCGTCTCTTCCCTTCGATGAATTAGAAGGTTCGAATCCTTCGGAGGTCTTCCATGACTTCCATCCCCTCAAGAACCTCCTGCATGCACTCCTTGAGACAAACCTTCAATTTCTTCAGTGTTGAATTTCTTCAACTCCGTGCACTCCTTGCAGCGACAAATCCTTCAGTAGATTTTCAGGTTTCAAACCCTGGAGTCAAGCTTGGTATGTGCACACATTGCACGACTCCTGTGCCTAACTTCACCTTTGAGGAAAATGAGAACAAAAGCTATCCTGTCTGAGAATCCCAGAGACAAATCTCTGAGTCCTTTGTCAACGCACACCTTGCAGACTATTCAACTGCACTCCTTGCAGGAATCCTTACTCGGACAGAGAAATAATTGAAACTCATTTCCATTTACCCTTTCCTTTCTCAGATTTTAGACATTTAACAAGAAATCACTCATACATAGCATAAAAGGAATTGCATGAGAGGAAGAGTAAAACTATGAACATACCATTCAGCATACACATACAAGAAACAAATACAACACCATGAATCTGAATTAAATACTTCTTCTATTAACTCAAATCTCTGTACATGGGTGTTTTCTCAAACAAAGTTTCTTTTTTCTCAGCTCTGTGTGCTCTTCTTTTGGTAATGTTCTTTTGTACTCTGCTCTCAAAAATGGCATCCTCCTTCTATGTTACAATTACATAATGAGAGGTGTCTATATCCGTTTTCCCTCCACTCCTAAAACTATCTAATCAGAGAATTCAAAGCTACCTACTAGCTTAAATGATTTCTACCTACTATGGACGAGAGCGGATCGCTCAAGTTCCTTTACAATATATAAGTACACCTCTCCTTAACTATCACATTTAAGTTTGGTGCATCCAATCTTCAAAAGTTTTTAAACAATTTATCATGTGCTCAAAATGTGTTGCGCTTGCCCCATGCTCGCTTGATGTTGATGATGCTCCTGCATCATACTTCCTCGCTTGAAAATTTTCATGGGCTCCTGTCCATGAGCTCTCGCATGGTCTGCCCGTGCTTCTGAATCTCTACTTCATTTTTCCAACTGCCATCTTCAACTAGATGTCCTTTCCACTTGACCAAGTATTCAAAGTATTCCCTTCGCCTGGTATTCTTGCCAACCCTTTTGTCCATTATGCGCTCCATCTGTGGCTTTTTTGCAACTGGCATCTTCTTTTTCCATTGAACCTCTGAATGTTCATGACTTGTTCCTGCTTCCTCAACTCTGTATGGGTACAAATCTGAGACATTGAATATTGGGGAAATTCCGATCCCATTGGGTAATTCAATCTCATAAGAATTTGCCCCAAATTTCTTTGAGATCTTACATGGTCTGATCTTCTTCATCTTCAGTTTATTATATGTTCCTCTCAGAAACCTTTCCTTTCTCAGATGTTCCAGAATCAAATCACCAACCTCAAACTGAAGTTGTCTCCTGTGTTGATCTTCTCTTCGCTTATACTCCTGGCTTGAATTTTGTAAACGCTCCTTCACCTGGCTGTGAAGTTCCTTCATCACCTCTGCAAAATCTTCTACACTATCACTCCTAGTCGCATTCTTTTCTGAATCTCTCAATTTAGAAATTCCCCTCAGCTGCATGCCATAGACAATCTGAAACGGACTTTTCCCTATACTTCTATTGATTGAATCATTATAAGAAAACTCCGCCTGTGGTAATGTGTTGTCCCACTGGCTGTGGTGTTCTATCACCAGGCTTCTCAGCAAGTCTCCCAAACTTCTGTTTACCACTTCTATTTGTCCATCCGTCTGAGGATGATAAGCCAAACTAAACAACAAGTTAGCTCCTAGCTTCTTCCATAAGGTCCTCCAAAAGTGTCCTACGAACTTAGTGTCTCGATCCGAAACTATGCTCCTTGGTAAGCCGTGAAGTCGAATGACTTCTTTGAAAAATAGATTTGCAATGTGAGCTGCGTCACTGGTTTTCTGACATGGAATGAAGTGTGCCATTTTGGAAAATCTATCCACCACCACAAAGATTGAGTCAAACCCTCTTTGTGTTCTTGACAACCCCAATATGAAATCCATGCTGACTGCATCCCACAGCCTCTCAGGTATGGGCAATGGTTGATAAAATCCTGCATTTTGTCTCTTTCCTTTCGAATGCTGACAAATTTTGCATTTATCTACAAATATTTTGACATCGGCTCGCATTCCTGGCCAAAAATATGACTCATTCAACTTTGCAAACATTTTGTCGTGACCAAAGTGTCCTGCTAATCCTCCACTATGTTTCTCCTTTAGCAGGTTCTCCCTCATGGAGCATTTTGGAATACAAAGTTGATTACCTTTAAATAGTAACCCTTCCTGGATCATGTATTCTATCCATTGGCTTCTTTCTCTGAGAATTGGATTCTCAACTGCTTCATACACCTCTTTAAAATATGGATCATCCTTGTACATGTCCCTGAGGTCATCAAAACCCAATGTTTTGACTTTGAACTCCTGCAATAGAAAACACTTCCTGCTCAAAGCATCAGCAACTTTGTTAGCAGTTCCAGAAATATGTTTAATCACAAAAGTGAAAATTTTCATATATTCAACCCATTTAACATGTCTATGATTCAACTTTTCCTGTTGGGTCACAAACTACAGTGCATGATTGTCACTTTATAAGAAAAACTCTTTGGGAATCAAGTAATGCTTCCATTTCTTCAATGCCTGGATGATAGCATAGAAATCCTTGTCATATGTGGAGTACTTCACCTTTGTTTCATTCAGCTTCTCACTGAAGTATTCTATCGGCCTCTCCTCTTGACTCGGGACTGCCCCTATTGCAAATCCACTTGCATCGCATTTCACTTGAAATGTCTTTTTGAAATATGGTAACACCAGAATTGGTTGCTCTGTGATCTTCCTCTTCAATAGATTAAAACTCTTCTCAGCCTCTTATGTCCAGTGAAAAGACTTGTGTCTTTTCTTCACCATATCCATCATCGGTCCACTAATTCCACTGAAATTCCTGATGAACTTTCGGTAGAAACTAGCTAATCCGTGAAAAATTCTCACCTCAAAGATATTCTTTAGTGATGGCCAATTCTTGATTACCTCCACCTTATCTGGATCCATCCTCAGCTCATTGTTGGTCACTGCAATTGCTTATTAACTAAACAATCAAGTGTTACATAAATTGTCAACCCAGGGAAGTCTGTTATTTCAAAGGTAATCACACACTGTATATGCTCAATCTCAAAAGCAATCTAGAGTTGTAGTAAAAGTACATTAATCACACCTTGCCTTGAACAAACTAAAGTTCTACTTTGAATTACAGAAAAGCAACCTACCTATTGCAGAGTTCAAAGTTTAAGGAAATAATTATCCGAAGAATCCTGGATTACATTAAGAAATAACAAGCTAGGAAATAAATCTTCCAAGACACTGCAAAAGGAAAGACCAACTATTCTGTAACAGAGAGCATGACCCTATTCCCCAAGAAGGAATCTTCAACACCTGTTTTCGACTATCATACTTTCATGAACTCATTACTAATCAAAATGATTGAAACACACTGAAGGCTAATTATCTCCTAATAGAGAACATGACCCTATTCCCCAAGAAGGAATCTTCAGCACCCATCTCTGATTATCACTTTCATAAATTCATCAAATAGAATTACCAATCAGAATGATTAACAGTTACCCAAGCATGAATTATATGAAAACAATGTAAAAATCAGTAAAGCAAAGTTTCAACGAAACAGAGTTCAGTAAAGTAGAGTTTCAGCAAAACAGAATTTAATCAAGGCATGAACAAAAAAATAATACTAACACACTACAAAACTAATGGGTGAATCTTGTGAAGAAGGTGGGCCCTCCCTTCTCACAAGATTAAAAATGAAAGAAACTAGGAAGGAATGCTCAGAATAATCTTTTATTCATCTGTTAACTGTATCATGTTACAATGTCTGAAGTAAACACGTCCTTCTCTGTAATTCCTTTCTTAGCCAAGAAGGATCCCCCCAATGATGATTTCCCCTTATTTAAAGAGGAGAATTCCCTCGATACAATTTGATCATAAAATTACATGTGCACATATAAATCCTATTCTTGGTCAGATCTAATCTTCTATACTGGAATAGGATATCCTAGTCTCCCATAATAGAATGCTATTACAATAGTTGAAATGGTGTTGAGTGAGGTGTAGCTGTTGCGGCTGGTGTACCAGCTTCTTTATTTATGTTCTTGTTTTTGTTGTTGTATATTGTTTCAGCATCGCAAATTGCGGGTTGTTTTAGCAACGGGATTTGTGTTCTGACTGTTTCAGCAACATGGTCTCAAGCAGAAGCGATGGTTAATTCTAGCTCAAGGTGCAGCTGTTGTGGTCAGTGTAACAGCTTCTTCTTTTTGTTGTGTGAATTGTTGTTTCAGCATCGCAAACCATAGACTGTTTTAGCCACGAAGTTTGCGTTCTTTTGACTGTTTCAGCAACGGGCCTTCAAACAACAACAATAATCTATAGTTCGAACTTGTTTCATCACTTATATATTTCTGATCGATGGTTAAGTATGAGAGTATTGTAAAATTATATGCAAAACAAATTAAACATATAACAAAGAGAAGAGACGTTATATACCTTTGGAGAGATAGGGTAAGGTGATAATGTAAGATTAAATGTGAGTGGAAAAAGAATGTAATGGTAGCAAAAAGTATGAACAAAAAGGTACATTATAGGGTCCTAACATCCCCCCCAACTTAAAAGGTTACATGTCCTCAGGCAACTTCAATCTGAATTAGAATCTGAATACTGACTCTAAGCGTGCAAGTTACTTAAGCAGTAGATGTGGAAAGTGTTGTCTGTTGGAGCTCTGAATCCTTAAACACATTGTAGCCTTTGCCAAGCTGTTGTTTCAGCCTTCTTGGGCAACTTATGATGAACTTGATATTTCTCTGTTGGCATCCACAGAATAGGAAAATGAAACTGATAACCTATCCATCTTTCAGCACATTGCTGAACACATTTGATGTAGCTAGGTACCCGGGAGATTGTTGTCTCAAGATTGGTGGGACTAAAGGGATTGTGTTCCTATCTTTTCTCAGCAGATTGTTGCCAAAACATGTTATTTGCTTGTAGGGCAGTGATCTCTATGGATTTAATGGACAGTTGACAATCCTGAAGTATTGTTGTCTGTAGTTGCCGAATATATTGAATCATTCCTGGTTTCTTCAAAAACTGATAATACTCTGCAGCAAAGGTGGCAGCGTTCTGTGGTTCTGGCCATATCCAGAGAATGTGGTTATCCTCGTTATGCTTGGCACCTAGGAAGTCATTCTGCCATATAATCTGATTGTTAAGGAAGGAGGTGAGTGCCCAAATCTGGATATCACCGACAAGAGGGTTAAGGTTAAGCTGTTGGTTCTCAAGGATGGCCTCATTATGAAGATATACCTCACAGAGGAGGTGTTGATCCATAGTAGAGGCTTTTGCAAAGGTTCTAACAAAATCTGTTGGATTTAACACTGCATGAGGTATGCCTTCTTTGATTGATTTAATCTGAAAAGAGAGTAATTGGACTTAAGTCATTCCATGAGGAAAATAGAGTAATTGGAGGATGGTTTCCTCGCAGCCAACAACTTTTGTGCCAAGTCAAACATCAGGAGCAATTTGCCTTTTATCTCTTTATTCTGCTTCTTATGGGCATGGGATTCTTGGCGTGTTTGATCCAAAGCTTCCTAGTTTGAATAGATGTGGTTTAGCCAGAGTAGTCTGTGCTCCTGCAGGCTTTTGTCCTGTGTAATAGCAGACTCTTTCTTCCATTTGTCCTTTATTGCCTACTCATCCCATGGTTGAGTTTGTGTTTCAGCATCACAAGTGATAGGCTGAGGTAGGGTCTGAGTGGCTTGTTCCACAAGAGTATGGGTATTGATCTGGCTAAGAGGGGCAGATTCATCAATAAGCAGTGTTTGTACATCTTTATTAACAAAAACAAGGGCTTCATATGTGGCAATTGTTGTAGGCCAGGGTTCATTTTGAATTTTGGAAGGTCCTGTTAGTTCTTGTGTAACAGCAGGGTTTTCTTCTTTGACTGCAAAATTCGTAGGTGTAGGGCAAGCTCCAGGCATTGGAATTTGAGTTACTTGTAGCCTGCTTGATAATAGATGTCCCCACATTGACTACACATATACTCTCTACACTGATTCTCTATGGTATTTTCCTCTGTAAAGGTCGCTATGAGAGCTAGGGTGTACAATTTAAGTTCCTTCTCATAGGCTTCCTTTACCATGACTAGCTCTTGCTTGTAAGCTTCCAGTTCAGACCTTAGAAACTCATTTTCTTGTAAGACAGAGGCCATTGTTGGTTTTGGTTGTTTCAAGGGTATATTAAGAGGGGTGACTGGTTCTTGTGTAACAGTCACAGCCGCACTAGCTAGTTCTTTTGGAGTAGCCACAGGATCAGCAGTTTCTTCTTGTATTTCAGCTTCTTGATGTAGAGAAAGTAGTGTTGCAGTACCTTGGGCATCTGATTCCTGTATTTCGATAACAATATCGGCAGTTGGTTCTTGTGTTTCAGCTGTAGTTGATTCTTGTGTAACAGCTATAGCTGGTTCTTTTGTTTCAGCTACTAGATGAGTAGTTGGTTCTTGTGTTTCAACTACTTGATTTGAAAAGGATGATGGCGTAGTACACTGGGCCTCTGGTTCTTGTGTTTCAGTGCCCATGGGTGGAATAGGTGAAAATTCCAGAATTTGGGAGGGTGGAGGTGTACTAGGTTTCAACCGGATGGGTTGGGGGTTTAGGGCAGTGACAGTAGTGGCTGCTCTTGTTGAGGTCCTTGTTCATTTTCTTTGTAAAAAGGAGGGAAAAGGAGGAATTTGCTTTCGTTTGCGTGGGGGATTTTCCTCAATGATGGGGCAGGGAGAGTTGTTTGGTTCAGAATCATCGCTAAGGATATGAACGGTAGGAGTGGATGATTCTGGTAAGATGTGGGGCGGGCTTGGTATGGTAGGAAGGTTAATTGGATTAATTGGGTCTGTAGGCGGACTGTTAGGTACTTCCGTAGGGTCTGGAGGGTTTTGTGGTTGTTGTTCCTGAAGATTTTCAGGATGTTCAACAACTTCTTGGGGGTCTATGGGTGGCTTGTTTAGGAGAGGGTTTTGTTGGCAAAAACCCTTTTGGATAAGTAGTTGAGCGAGACGGTGATGGGTGAGGGAAAGGGCGGGATTTTTAGCCTTTTTATAGTAATGCGACATATTTCTAAGACATCCGAGTAGATAATAGGGAATATTTACCAATCTAGCATGTCGTAAATGAGACAACAAGACAAAATTGTACTAGTAGAATACTTGGTATTAGCCTTCACAGGTAAGGTAGTGCTTGAAAAACTCTGCAACTTTCGGCCAAGGAGAAGGAAACGAGCTAAGTCGAACACCCCGGCCTTTAGGCTCAATTTGTTCCTCTGGCAAGAGGAAATCCTGCTGGGCATTAAGGATGATGTGTTTGCGGCTGAACCAGTGAATGCCAGTGACAGGGAGACTCGAAACCTGTGCTATATCATCCTCTATAACTGGAATCCGAACCCCTTGAACAATGGAATAATATTCCTGAAGATTTCAAGCAAATTGAAGAACCTGTTGTTGATCAAATCCCTGGAGCCTCTGAAAATAACCCAGCCATCCTGCCTGCAGAAAAAATTTATAGACTTCTAGATATAGTTCTAATAGGGTTGTTGTGGCGGGTTCGTACTGTAGAACAGGGCCTCCCATAGCTGACAGCTCAGAAAAATGCACCGTCAGAGAGTCAAGTAATCGCTTCTTAGCAGAGTAAGTTTTTCGGGTGAAGGCATGCAAATGGTGGTGAAACAAACGAAAGGATGGT
>ML779369.1:322117-339124 GCA_009831015.1 Picea engelmannii
CCCCCCCCCCCCCCCCCTCCCTCAAGTACGGCTAAAATAATGATTTTACATGAGTGTTAATAATGAGTTGGGATCTTCTCATTAACCATAGTTCAATTGTATTTACATATAAAGTTTACATACCTCATCTTTACCTTTGATTTATACTTCAAACAAAATATAGTGCCTGTCAATAATAGTTCTGCAGTAGCCATGTGGGAGACTTTTGATTTGTTGGAGAAATTGTATCAAGGATTTGTTTAGTGGAAGGACAAAATGTAGTATGAGAGTGAAAGAGCTTATTGACAGGGAATGTTGAAAAGTTGGTGTTTCAGCAACAGGGAAAGAATAGAGAAATGTTTGTTGAAGAGTGATGTTGCAGAATACTGTTGAGGAAGTGGTGTTTCAGCAGTGGCGACATGTTGCTGAGTAGTGGTGTTTCAACAATGGAGAAAAGGGAAAAAAATTGTTGAGCAGTGGTGTTTCAGCAATGGGGAAAAAGGCGAAAAATTGTTGAATAGTGGTGTTTCAGCAAATGGGAAAAAGGGCGAGAAATTGCGGAACGGTGGTGTTTCGGCAATGGGGAAAAAGGTGAAAAATTGTTGAACAGTGGTGTTTCAGCAATGGGGAAAAAGGCAAAAAATTTTGGAACGGTGGTGTTTCGGCCATGGGGAAAAAGGCGAAAAATTGTTGAACAGTGGTGTTTCAGCAATGGGGAAAAAGGCAGAAAATTGTTGAACAGTGATGTTTCAGCAATGGGGAAAAAGGAGAAAAATTGTTGAACAGTGGTGTTTCAGCAATGGGGAAAAAGGGAAGTAGTATTTCACAAAATGAGGCTTGGCTCTTCTTGAAGTAAGATCGTCCTTCATTTTCTTTGATCGAGAATCTGCAAAAATCAATTGTAACATGCCATTCCTTGACAGGGATTATTAGTAAAAGAAATCTAATCTAATACTAAAGGAATTAAATTCAAAAGAATTAATTGCAATGAGGGGTAGGAGGCCCCTCTAAAAAAAGGTAATGAGAGTCTGCCACACATGTGGCCTTAAAATCTTCTTTGGAAATGGGGCGGTGGTACAGACGGAGCCGATGACCATTCACAAGTAACGGTGTTTTAGAGTCATCGATTGTGAGGAGCCTTACTGTTCCATTGGGGGAAACAGTGTCCATTTCGTAAGGTCCAAGCCATCTTGTATGTAGTTTCCCTTGAAATTCTTTAAACCGAGAATCATACAGTAAGGCCCAATTACCTTTTTGGAATTGCTTATGCTTGATGGTTTTGTCATGCCATTTTGATCTTTGTTGTTGAATCATAGTTGTCTGGTGAATGGTGTCTAGTCTTTTTTCATCCAATTCATTAAGCTGCTGCAACCTGGCTGTCTGTGCATCGGTCAAATCAAGGTTGATAGCTAAAGCAGTCCTTAAGGTTTTCATTTCAAATTCCACAGGAAAGACGACACTTTTTCCATACACTAATTCATAGGGAGAGAATCCTGTAGTATTTCTCCACGTAGTTTTGTAGGCCCATAATGCTTTAGGGAGCCTGTGAGCCCAATCCTTTCTATTTTCCTTCATTGTTTTTGTGAGAATGGCTTCTATTACTTTATTTGTGCTTTCCACTTGTCCATTGGCTTGGGGGTGGTATGGTGTAGTCATTCTATGTTGAAGATGATATTTTTGAAGGGTGGCTTTAAAACCGTGAGAAGTGAAAGGAGGTCCCCCATCTGTAACTAATTCTCTAGGCACTCCAAATCTGATAAAGATGTCTTCAAATAGGAAATCTAGAACTGCTTCTTCAGTTGCTCTATGGAGTGCTTTAGCTTCCACCCATTTGGTCATATAATTTGTGCAAACTACTATATAAACTTTTTGATTGGATGGGGGGTTAATGGGTCCTACAAAGTCTAAGGCCCATCTTTCAAATGGTTCAAGTACTACCTGGGGATTTAATGGCATTTAATCTCTATGATTAGGTTGGCCCATTCTTTGATAGCTATCATAGGCCCGAACATATTTCTTTGCATCTTTAAAAAGTGAGGGCCAATAATACCCATCCTGAGAATTTTATGTGTTGTTTTCTTATCAGCAAAATGCCCTCCACAAGGGCCATCATGACAAGATTTTAGTAGATCATAAACCTCATCTTCTCTAATGCACCTTCGGATTTCTTGATCAAGTCCAGTGTGAAAAAGACACCCACTTATCCAGCTATACCGAGCACTTTGTTGAATGATTCTTCTTTTCTCTCGGTGGGATAGGTGTGGTGGTAGCTTCCCTGCAACCAAGTAGTTAGCGATGTCTGCATACCATGGTGAGTGAGCAGATACTGCAAATAGATATTCATCAGGAAAGGAATCATCTACTGGGGTATTATCATCAGGTGTTAACCAAGAAAGGAAATCAGCAACTACATTTTCTTTTCCTGTTCTATCTACAATTGTAATATCAAATTCTTGTAATAATAGTAACCATCTGGTGACTCAAGCATTTGTGATAGGTTTGTTCATTAGATACTTGATAGCTGAGTGACCAGTATGGACAAGAGTAGAGTAGCCAGTGATGTAATGTCGAAATTTATTAATAGCATAGATAACTGCTAAGAATTCCTTTTCGGTAACTGTATAGTTAAGTTCAACAGAAGTCATATTCTTGCTAATGAAGTAAATAGCATAAGGGAGATGATTTTCTTCTTGTCCCAAGATAGCTCCTATTGCAGTATCTGAAGCATTAGAGGATATAATTCTTTATTTAACTAAACAATCAAGTGCTACATAAATTGTCAACCCAGGGAAGTCTGTTTATTTCAAAGGTAATCACACACTATATATGCTCAATCTCAAAAGCAACCTAGAGTTGTAGTAAAAATATATTAATCACACCTTGCTTTGAACAAACTAAAGTTCTAACTTGAATTACAGGAAAGCAATCTACCTATTGCAGAGTTCAATGTTTAAAGAAATACTTGTCCAAAGAATCCTGGATTACATTAAGAAATAACAACTTAAGAAAGAAATCTTTTCATGATACTGCAAAAGGAAAGACCAGTTATTCTATAACAGAGAACAGGACCCTATTCCCCAAGCAGGAATCTTCAGCACCTGTTTTTGATCATCACACTTTCATGAACTCTTTACTAATTGAAATGATTGACACATATTGAAGGCTAGTTATTTCTTAACAGAGAATAGGACCCTATTCCCTAAGTAGGAATCTTCAGCACCTGTCCTTGATTATCACACTTTCATAAATTCACCAAACAGGATTGCTAACTAGAATGATTAACAGTTACCCAAGCATGAATCATATGAAAACAATGTAACAATCAGTAAAGCAGAGTTTCAGCAAGACAGAGTTTAGTAAAGTAGTGTTTCAGCAAAACAAAATTTAATCAAAGCATGAACAGAAATAACACTTAACACACTACAAAGCTAATGGGTGAATCTTGTGAAGAAGGTGGGCCCTCCCTTCTCACAAGATTCCCCTGAAACGAAAGGAACTAGAGAGAAATGCTCAGAACAATATTTTATTCATCTGTCAACTGTATCATATTACAATCTGAAGTAAAACACGTCCTTCTCTGTAAATCCTTTCTTAGCTAAAAAGAAGGTCCTCTCTAATGATGATTTCCCCTTATTTAAAAAGGAGAATCCCCTCGATACAATTTGATCATCAAATTACATGTGTACATCTGAGTCCTATTCTTAGTCAGATTGACTCTCTATACTGGAATAGGATATCCTAGTCTCCTATAACAGAATGCTATTACAATAGTTGAAAAGGTGCTGAGTGAAGGTTGTTGCGGCTGGAATAATAGCTTCGTTATTTATCTTCTTGTTACTGTTGTTGTATGTTGTTTCAGCATCGCAAATCGCGGGCTGTTTCAGCAACGGGATTTGCGTTCTGACGGTTTCAGCAACGTGGTCTCACGCAGCAGCGGTGGTTAATTCTGGCTCAAGGTGCGGCTGCTGTGGTTAGTGTAGTAGCTTCATTGTTGTTTCAGCATCATAGACCACGGAGAGTGTAACAACTTCTTCTTGTGTGAGCTATTGTTTCAGCATCGTAGACCACGGAGAGTGTAATAGCTTCTTCTTATGGAGTTGTTGTTTCAGCATCGTAGACCACGAAAAGTGTAATAGCTTCTTCTTGTGTAAGTTGTTGTTTCATCATCGTAGACCACAAACTGTTTCATCCACGGGGTTTGCGTTCTTGACTATTTCAGCAACGGACCTTTAAACAACAATGTTAATCTGCAGTTCGAACTGTTTCAGCACTTATATATTTCTGATCAACGGTTAAGTACGAGAGTAATGTAAAATTATATGAAAAACAGATTAAACATATAGTAAAGAGAAGAGACGTTGTATACCTTTAGAAAATAGGGTAAGGTGATAATGTGAGTTTAAATGTGAGTGAAAAAAGGATGTAATGGTAGCAAAAAGTGTGAGCAAAAAGGTACATTGTAGGTTCCTAACAAGGATATATGAAAGGGAAGTGTCCAATCAGGTCCTCTTAGAATAGGGGTTGTAGATAACTGATGTTTAAGTGTATTAAATGCTTCCTGGCAAGGGTTAGTCCACTTGAATTCAACATTTTTCATCAGTAACACAAACAGAGGAGAAGTTATTTTGGAAAAAAATTTGATAAATCTTCTGTAGTATCTAGCATGTCCTAGAAAACTTCTCACCTCTGTTTTGGTTTTGGGAATAGGGAGATTTTTAATGACTTGTATTTTGGATGGATCCACCTGGATTCCTTGAGATGACATAAAATGTCCAAGCACTATTCCTTCACTCATCATCATATGACATTTTTCTATACTTAAGGAGAGGTGGGCTTGTATACATCATTTAAGTACTTTCTCAAGGTTTTGTAGTGCTTCGTCAAAAGAAACACCATAAGGGGTAAAATCATCCATAAAAATTTCCATAGAGTCATTAAGCATATCAGAAAAGATTCTTATAACTGCTCTTTGAAAGGTTGCTGGTGCATTACATAGTCCAAATGGGAGAACTCTATAAGCAAAAGTTCACCAAGGGCTAGTAAAAGTGGTCTTATCTTGGTCTTGGGGTGCAATTTTGATCTGATTATACCCACTGAAACCATCTAAAAAGGAGAAAAATTTCTTCCCTAACAAACTATCTAACACCTGATCAATGAATGGTAACGGAAAGTGATCTTTTTGAGTGGCTTTATTTAAGGCTCTATAGTCTACACATACTCTCCATTTCCTGTTTTTCTTAGGAACTATTACCAAAGGGGAAACCCATTCACTGTCTGATATAGGATATATAAACCCTGCATTGAGCAATTTTTTAAGTTCTTCTTTAAGAATTTCTCTTAAATTAGGGTTCATTCATCGTTGAGATTAGCAGATCGATCGACAATATTCCTTGATATATATACGATGAGTGCATAATTCGGGAGATATTCCTTTCATATGTGTATAGTCCCATGCAAATGCTTCTTTATGTTCAAGAAGTAACTTCATTAATTGTTGTGTTTCAGCATCTGTCAGGTTGGGGTTTATGTTCAGTGTTTTTCTAGGTTCAATTTCTACTAGTATACTTTTAGAAGAGATGGTGGTTGATGTTTGAGGTGGGTTTTCAGAGTTAAGATTTTCCTGGTTATCTGACTCCAAAAGTGCAGCTAGTTGGTTATGAGTTTCTGCAGTCATGGAGGAGGGTTCACAAATAAAATTATCAATTACTTCATCCTCAGTGGCATCTTTAAGGCCTAAGGCTTGTCTGATAGTCAAGATGGGTTGAGTAGTTTGATCATCAAAGTCTACCCATACAGAATTATCATTATTAATCAAGGGTGTAGCGTGAGGGTAGAGGGTAAGCTATTTGGTCTCGTAACCATTGGAAATTGTCATTGAACTTGATCTACAACTGATAAAAGTGTCTGTTGTGGCTAGCCAAGGCCTGCCCAAAATTAGAGGGTGGCCCCCCAACTTTGTTTTAGGTTGTAATACCACAAAGTCAGCTGGATAATTCCAGGATTCCACTGAGATAATTAGGTCTTCAATGACTCCTTCCAGTTTGATTGTAGAATGGTCAGCTAATTCTAGGATGGTTGGGGTGTCTCTGATTTCATTCTGCAGTTGTAATAGTTGTGAGGTTTCCAGAGTCATAATATTGATAGCAGCGCCTAAGTCTACCAGGACTCGAGGAATTATTGTTTTTCCAATTTTCACTGAGACGGTAGGATGGTCGGGATCACCATATTTGACTGGGGGAACTTTACCTGACATTAGTGCAAACAAGTCACCCATGACATGAACTGTGAGGGTATCTTTAATTTTCCTACCAGTTTCTTAACACAAATGTCTCGCATAGTACTGGCATAAATTGGTACATCTCATAGTGCTTGTAATAGTGGAATTTTGACATAAAGATTTTGTAATTCCCCTAGAAGATTGAAAGAAGGTGGCTCAGGCATTTTAGTCAAAGCTAAACGCTCAGGAAATGGTGGTTTTGTTGTTTCAACAGTAGTGTTAGAGGATGATTGTACCTCTTCAGGTACATCATGCTTTTTTGTTTCCTCTTTATCAGAAGAGGTAACATCAGCAATGATAGGTTCTACTATTTTCCCAGATCGTAAATGAATATCATTGCATTGCACAGGGAAAAGAGAAAGTGTAGGCTGGTTGTGAATATCAATGCACTGCACAGCTTTATTATTAGATTTATGGTTAGGTTGTACAGGTAGTTGGGGCCTCATCATTTGATTGTTTGGTAGAGTACCTGATGGTAAGGAGAGTGGTTGCAGAAATTGTGATTGAGGTAATTGATTTGGGAACGGGGGTTGTTTCCCTCTCCAATTTGGATTCCATTGGTTAAGGTATAGTTGTTGTTGTGGAGGCCAAGGAGTCCACATTGATGGATCAACAAAGGGAGGGTTAGTTTGTTGCATGGGTGGGTAATTCATTTGATTTAGGTATTGCATTTGATTATAGGGAGGGTAATTCGCTTGATTAAAAGAAGGATGGTTATTCCAATGATTATAAGATGTAAATGGCATATTAGGATTCATACCTTGTCCCCGTGGCTGCCATTGCCTTCTCTATGTCAACAGATAGATAGCTTCAGCTTCTTCATCAGTTGGTTGTAATGTTGCCTTGATTCCTGGTAAAGAAGGGCATTGTTGAGTTTCATGATCCTTATCATAGATGGTGAAAATTGGCTTTTTTTCCAATGGGCATTCCCTTCGTGGGTTCTTGTCTCTGCATTTAGAACAAAAGATGGGCAGAACTGCTTCTGCTTCGGCTTGTTTCTTTTGAATCTGCAGGGTATCAATTTGTGAGGCAAAAGAGCTTAGCATTTCAGTTTTTAAACCTTCAAGTAAATTACCTATTTCGGCCCTTGTTTCTCCTCCATTGGCTGATTTTTGAACTCTTGAAAATGTGGTATCCCTGCTATTTGATCTACTCCTTGAAGCTCCTCTTGAACATCTTTTACATAGGTTAACAATTTCATCATATGATTCTTTAGATATGTCCCCTTTTCCAAGCATATTCAACATATCTAGACAGTCATCCCTTACTCCTTTTAGTAATATTGTTTTAAGAATATCTTTACTTACATCAGGGTGACTGGATCTTTGTAGATTATACTATAGCCTTTCTACAAAGTCCTCCAGATTTTCATCCTCTTTCTGTATCATCTTGAATAGTTCCTCTCTTTTTTCTCTTTTTTGGCAATAGTCCTGGTATTTATGCAAGAATTTTTGTTTCATCTGATCCCATGTTGTGATTGCATGACCTCCAAGACTCATGAACCATCTTAGTGCATTTCCTTTCAATGTTGCGAGAAATAGCTTTAATTTTTTAGCATTGGAAATGTAATCATAATTTCTACATAATATGTCAAACTCAAAAAGGAATTCATCAGGATCCTCTGAAGATAAACCATGAAAGTTAGGTAACACTGAGAGTGGAATGTTCTTCATGGGAGCTACCCCTCTAGGAAGATCACCAATAGGAAATCCTAAGGTGGAAAAAGAGTTTTCATCATTTACTTCTCTTTCAGGACCTGTCTGTTCTTCATGATGCAGTTCTTCATTATAATCATCCATGTTTTCTTCTGTTTGTTCCCCTACTACACTTGCTCTGTCCTCAATGTTTCCTGTTGGTTTCTCGACTATCTCAGGACTCCAAATCTCTTTCCCCGTTTCAAAGTTTTCTTGAAAGGAAGGTTGGGATTTTGGTTTCTGAGAGTTTGGTCGTTGAGGAGCAACAGATTCAGATTTTGATATAATCTCGTCAATATAAGTCTGTCTTCCTCCCCTTCCTCTACCCCTGCCACCTATAGGGTTAGTTTCTTTGGGGTCTTCATGTCCTCTCATGCAATCTTTATATCTGAAAGAACATAAGTGCTTTTGAAATCTATAATTACCTTCCCCGGCAACGGCACCAAAATGTTGGTCACTTTAATTGCTTATTAACTAAACAATCAAGTGTTACATAAATTGTCAACCCAGGGAAGTCTGTTATTTCAAAGGTAATCACACACTGTATATGCTCAATCTAAAAAGAAATCTAAAGTTATAGTAAAAGTACATTAATAACACCTTGCCTTGAACAAACTGAAGTTCTACTTTGAATTACAGAAAAGCAACCTACCTATTGCAGAGTTCAAAGTTTAAGAAAATAATTATCCGAAGAATCCTAGATTACATTAAGAAATAAAAACCTAGGAAAGAAATCTTTCAAGACACTGCAAAAGGAAATACCAACTATTCTATAACAGAGAATAGGACCCTATTCCCCAAACAAGAATCTTCAGCACCTGTTTCCGACTATCATACTTTCATGAACTCATTGCTAATCAAAATGATTGACACGCACTGAAGGCTAATTATCTCCTAACAGAGAACATGACCCTATTCCCCACGCATGAATATTCAGCACGCGTCTCTGATTATCATGCTTTCATAAATTCATCAAACATAATTACCAATCAGAATGATTAACAATTACCCAAGCATGAATTATATGAAAACAATGTAACAATCAGTAAAGCAGAGTTTCAGCAAAATAGAGTTCAGTAAAGTAGAGTTTCAGCAAAATAGAACTTAATCAAGGCATGAACAAAAAAATAATACTAACACACTACAAAACTAATGGTTGAATCTTGTGAAGAAGGTGGGCCCTCCCTTCTCACAAGATTCCCTAAAAACGAAAGAAACTAGGAAGGAATGCTCAAAATAATCTTTTATTCATCTGTCAATTGTATCATGTTACAATGTCTGAAGTAAACACGTCCTTCTCTGTAATTCCTTTCTTAGCCAGGAAGGATTCCCCCAATGATGATTTCCCCTTATTTAAAGAGGAGAATTTCCTCGATACAATTTGATCATCAAATTACATGTGCACATCTGAATCCTATTCTTAGTCAGATCTAATCTTCTATACTGGAATATGATATCCTGGTCTCTCGTAACGGAATGCTATTACAATAGCTGAAATGGTGCTGAGTAAGGTGTAGTTGTTGCGGCTGGTGTAACAACTTCTTTATTTATCTTCTTGTTACTGTTGTTGTATATTGTTTCAGCATCGCAAATCGTGGGTTGTTTCAGCAACGGGATTTGCGTTCTGACTGTTTCAGCAACGTGGTATCAAGCAGCAGCGATGGTTAATTCTGGTTCAAGGTGCGGATATTGTGGTCAGTGTAACATCTTCTTCTTTCTATTGTGTGAATTGTTATTTCAGCATCACAGACCATGGATTGTTTTAGCCACGGGGTTTGCGTGATTTTGACTATTTCAGCAACGAGCCTTCAAACAGTAACAATAATCTGCAGTTCGAACTTGTTTCAGCACTTATATATTTCTGATCGATGGTTAAGTATGAGAGTATTGTAAAATTATATGTAAAACAAATTAAACATATAGCAAAGAGAAGAGACGTTATATACCTTTGGAGAGATAGGGTAAGGTGATAATGTAAGCTTAAATGTGAGTGGAAAAAGGATGTAATGGTAGCAAAAAGTATGAACAAAAAGGTACATTATAGGGTCCTAACACTCATCTGCAGAAATAACAAATCCCAAGTAAATGAGCTCTGTCTTCATGAATGAGGATTTCTTCATGTTTATCAGCAGCTTCTCTTGCTGTAATCTCTTCATCACAGTAGCCAAGTGTCTCAGATGCTCTGCCTTTGTTTGACTAAAAACCAGTATGTCATCCATATATACAATGAAAAATTTCCCGATGAATTCCTTCAGGACTTCGTTCATCAACCTCATAAAGGTACTTGGCACATTTGTTAAGACAAATGGAATAACAAGCCATTCATACAACCCTTCGTTAGTCTTGAAGGTTGTTTTCCATTCATCACCTTCCCTCATACGAATCTGGTGATATCCACTTTTCGAATCAATCTTCGAAAAAAAAATTGCTCCACTTAAGCAATCCATCAAATCATCCATCCTTGGCAATGGAAATCTATACCTTATGGTTATCTTGGTAATGGCTCTTTAATCAGTACACATCCTCTAGCCTCCGTCTTTCTTTGGACTGAGTACTGTTGGAACAACACATGGACTCAAGCTTTCTCTAACCAAACCTTTGTCCAATAGATCCTGGACTTGTATTTTAACCTCTTCATTCTCTTGCAGTGTCAGTCTGTACGTGGCTTTGTTTGGCAAAATGGCTCCAGGTATGAGATCTATATGATGACTCACACTTTTGATCGGTGGCAACGAATGAGGTAGTTTGTCCACTACTATGTCAACGAACTCTTCCAACAGTTCCTGAACTTCTTCTGGTAGATCATCCATTCTTGTGTTGGTCAATACAATTCTCAGTTTCCTGACCACAATGAATTGTGGATCCTCCTTCTTCTTAACCTCTATAAGAAGTTCCTTCCCACTCATGAGAAGTACAGTGTTGCTTACTTCAGGTTTCACTTCCTTATCTTTGATTGTAAGCAACATATGAGTTCTCCCATTCTTTTCTAGGGTGTATGTGTTCATCCTCCCATCATGAATCACATTTCTGTCATATTGCCACGGTTTACCCAGCAATAAATGAAAAACATCCATAGGAATAACATCGCAGAGTATCTTATCATTATATCCTCCTATTTTAAATTCAACTAAACATTGTTTAGTGACATTTACCTGATGTCCCTTTTGTAGCCATGAAACTCTATATGGACTTGGATGTTCAATCGTCTCCAGCTTTAGCTTTTCTACCATCTCCATTGAAATGAGATTATCTGTGCTACCACTGTCCACAATGACCTTGCATACCCTGTCCTTGGTTTTGCAAGTAGTCCAAAAAAGTTTGTTTCTCTGTACTGGACTCTCCACCTCCTTCTCTGGTGTCAAAAGAACTTTTCGCATCATCAACAATCTTCCGCCTTCAGCATCCTCTGCCTCAACATTCCACCTTTGTGCTTTGGCAATGTGAGTCTCTCCACTCTCTTTCTTTTTATCTGGACATTCATAATATTTGTGTCCATTCTTTCCACACATGAAGCATTTTATCACTCCACCTCTTCCTCTTCCTCTACCTCTAGTACGAGGAAAAATATTATTATCAGCATAATCTCTTCTTTGTTCAGTATGTTTCCCTCTCTGTTCAGCATATTGTCCTCGTTGTGAGGTTCCACCTCTTTCAGTTTGAGCCTGAGGTTTCCTCCAGTCCTCTTTGGGATTCTGATTTTTATCTTGGGTAACTGATTTGCCTTTGGGATGACTTCTGCCTCGGCCTCTTTGACCCTGCTTTCGGCTCATCTTCTCTTCATCCTTTAGAGACATCTGATAAGAATCCTCCACCGTTCGGATGGTTACCATGCTCATCTCATCCTGGATATCATATCTCGGGCCATTCATGTACCTAGCAACCTTTTCATCATCGCTTTCCCAATGACCTACCCTGATGTTCAACCTGTAGAATTCTTTGGTATATTCCTTCACTTTCATCAGCTTCTATCTCAGGTTTTGCATCCTCCTGAACAAAGTAATCTAGTAATCCCTAGGAATGAATTTTTCCTTCATCTTCGCGATCATTCTATCCCAACTTTTGATCTTTTGCTTGCCCTTGCAGCGTCTGTCAGCTTGTAGTTCATCCGACCATAATGTTGCATGTCCTTTCAATCTTGTGATAGCATGTCTAACCTTCTTGTCCTCCTCGACATCTTCGTAGTTGAAATAAGTGTCCATAGCTCTAATCCAATCTAGAAGCTCTTCAGCATCCAAGTTTCCCTCATAAACTGGAATGTCCATACTTGCCCTGGCACCCATTCTTGAAATAGCCCTAATCAAATGTTCGTTTTCTGCATCTTCGGCTGCAACTTCTTCTTCTTCATGTTCAACTTCATTCTCACTTTCAGAATCACTAAGATCCCCAATACCGACTGTGTGTCTCTGTGCTGTCTCCATGTCTTCAAGTCTGGCACGTAAATCACACATTTCTCTTGCCATGATTGGGTCAGGCATCTGCCTACCTCTTCTTCTTGGTATTTCCCTTTCCTCTGGCAGATCGGGTGCTTTCATGTCCCTTCTTCTTGGCGGCATGGTGAATTTTCCTTTCTCTACTACAGAAGGCAAAGAAACCTTTTTGTTCTCTGATACCAAACCTGATGCAGGCTCTCACCCTCTGCCTCGGTAAAGGCCTCTACGCTGACCTCCCAGTCTTAAGGATCGTTCAAATTTTACCCTCGAGCCGGAGTGGCTCCTTCGATTCTCCACTGGAATATTTATTAAAATTGACCCACAGGTCTTTTCTGCTCCTCGCAGCCTCTAGGCCCAATCGTTGTTCCTTTCACGACAGGAAAAATGGAATTTCGGGCTTCGGGGTTTCGAAATCCCGATGTCACAACTTTTTCTTTCTGGTTTCCCGACCTACGTTATCCCGATATGATTTAACTTCAGTTAGCCCTCTGGGATAGACTCGTGGTCCACACAACCTCACCTTATATGACCGCAGTCCTATCTCTTTTCAGGGTTTCGGGCTTTCGGATGTCGAGATGTATTTGACCCCTTGTCCTCAGGATCCCCGATCCTCTGAATCCCAATATGATGTCAACTAGGAACCCCTTCCACTGTAAACACGATCAACGACTATGATCGTCTACTAAACCAACAGCTCCAGATCTCCCTCGGGACTTCGGGGTTTCAAATGCCGAAATGCATTTGTCCTCGATTCTTTCGATCTCTCGAATTCTAATTTCCCGGTATGACGACAGCTGGCCCCCTCCCGATGGAGCTTTCCAATCTTATCGGGATTTCAGATTTCGCAATTCCGAAATGTGGATATTTCCTATCTTCAGGATCCACGAAACGTCGAACCCCGACTTCTCGGATTTTTGCCACGCATCCCAAATGGATGGATGGTTCAGATCAAACCTCAGACTTCACCAAATGCAAAGTCAAACCGCTCACTTATGTGAGTCCCGGTGCCTGAATCTCCAATTTGGATGATCACGTGACACGTGTCCTTCCTTAGATCCACGGCTGTGATCCTTTTGCTGTTTCGGGACTCAAAAGGTCTCAGACTCTTGGTCTCTAGAATTTCGAGATGTCGATGGCTCTCGATCCCTACCACGTGTCCCAACAGATGGACGATTCTGATTTGTTTCAGGGTTTTCACTGTGGATTTATCCGATCTCTTGTCCACAGGACTTCTGATATTCCGAACTCTGACACCTCGATATCCCAATACCTTTCGGGACCTTCTCTCAGCTTGAGAGGGTTTAAACCCTGTGCAACTTCTGTCAGATAGGACGACTGACGGGTATCTAAGTGAAGATCCGACGGTTCACAATCTCCTAAGCTTGCACCTTGGAAACCCATTCATAACCTCCTCGCTTCTTTGTCAGATCGGACGACTGACAGGATTTCGCTAATTCTCTACAGAGAATTTTGGCTATTCGTATCTTCCCTTCGACGACTTAGCAGGTTCGAATCCTTCGGAGGTCTTCCATGACTTCCAGCCCCTCAAGAACCTCCTGCACACACTCCTTGCGGCAAAACTTCAATTTCTTAAGTGCTGAATTTTTTCAACTCCGTGCACTCCTTGCAGCGACAAATCCTTCAGTAGCTTTTCAAGTTTCAAACCCTAGATTCAAGCTTGGTCTGTGCACAGATTGCACAACTCCTGTGCCTAACTGCACCTTTGAGGAAAATGAGAACAAAAGCTATCCTGTCTGAGAATCCCAGAGACAAATCTCTGAGTCCTTTTTCAACGCACACCTTGTGGACTATTCAACTGCACTCCTTGCCGGAATCCTTACTCAGACAGAGAAACAATTGAAACTCATTTCCATTTACCCTTTCCTTTCAAAGATTTCAGACATTTAACAAGAAATCACTCATACATAACATAAAAGCAATTGCATGACAGGAAGAGTAAAACTATGAACATACCATTCAGCATACACATACAAGAAACAAATACAACACCATGAATCTGAATTAAAGACTTCTTCTATTAACTCAAATCTCTGTACATGGGTGTTTTCTCAAACAAAGTTTCTTTTTTCTCAGCTCTATGTGCTCTTCTCCTGGTAATGTTCTTCTCTACTCTACTCTCAAAAATGGCATCCTCCTTCTATGTTACAATTACACAATGAGGGGTGTCTATATCTATTTTTCGTCCACTCCTAAAACTATCTAATCAGAGAATTCAAAACTACCTACTAACATAAATGCTTTCTACCTACTATGGACGAGAGCGGATCGCTCAAGTTCCTTTACAATATATAAGTACACATCTCCTTAACTATCACATTTAAGTTTGGCACATCCAATCTTCAAAAGTTTTTAAACAATTTATCATGTGCTCAAAATGTGTTTCACTTGCCCCATGCTCGCTTGATGTTGACGATGCTCCTGCATCAATAACCAAACATAAGGGAAGGTTTCCATATGTTGATAAGCTCCTTGAATGGTTGATTTGGATATTTTATTTCACCTAGCAGCCACATCCCTTAGTTATCCAATAGGGTAGGCATGAATATGATCTTTGAGCAGTAGTTAGAATGATTTTTTCCCTTCCATTCATGTTTTCCTTTCTTTTGTGTGTTTACTTTCATGCATTGCCTAATTTTATTGATGCATTTGATTTTCCTTAGAAAAATTTCTTACACGTGTTTTCTTGCTTTACTTTCATGTTTATATTTGGTGAAGTCTTTTTATTTGTGCCAAGTATTTCTTATTTCTAACTAGGGTGGTAGATTCACCCCAAATTTTGTTTCATTTGCCAAGTTAAATGGTGTGTAGGTCACAGGTCTACAGAGATTATGGAGTTCTCATACATTCTCACAGAGAGTGCATGTCCATGAGTAGGAGCCAGATGTTACCCCATGAGGGGTGACACATTTTTGTATATGCTAGAATTGATTTCAATTTGTTGCTTGCATGATGTGTCATGCTCATATTCCCTATATCTAGATAGATTTCTTCTTTATCTCCACCAAAAACATGATCGTGCTAGCTCAACTATGGTGTAGCTCACTTTCATGCCAACTCCTCAGATGATAGATGCATTGTTGTACGGTATGGAATGATTCCTATTTTCTTCGTTTGACATTACATGTATCAATACTTATTTGGAAACGATGATGTAACTTATTATCTCATCATAAAGTGGTAAACACCTAATGATTGCCTAGTAGCATTTCATAACATTACATGGTTTTATGACTTTCCTTGTAGTACCTTGGGGAACATTTTTTATGTTAGAAGTGTGTCATCTCTTGGATTAACATATACCATTGGGTTCTTAGGATATATATCATTATCCATATCCCAACCATGCTAATAATTTTCCAACTCTCGAGTGTTATTCATTTCATCCATATCAAAAATTACATCTTGGTCATGTATGATTTCTAAAAGGTCAAAAGGAAAGGTCAAATTGATAAAGCATGAGTCAATAATCCAATAAGGAAAATAAGTGAAGAGATAAATTCAAAATCCAAATATAAATATTTAGCAATGCTCCCTCACTATGAGGCCATTGCCCCTAGTCTCTGTTGGAAGATTGGTTGTTGTCATTGATGTCAACCCTAGTCATGGGTTTTGGACCACAAGATTGATTAATGCATTTGGACATGAAGGAAAATGCACATGCAGATACAACACCCATGGATGGATAGTATACATCATGTTGTTTCTAGTGGTATGTGGCACGTCACGTGGATCCTCATGGTTGAGAAATGAATTTTTGAAGATGACAAAGTGAATTGTACATGTAGGCCCTGAAGATAATTACATAAAAGAATTACAAAATAAGAAAGTGTCAGGTCAGCCCTAATGTTAAAATAAAGTGACATAAATGGTATAAATAAACATCATTATACATTCATTTGATAAAATTCAAATTTCAGAGGGAATAAGAAGTAAAAGAAGGCCGGATTTCAAGGGAGGATGAAGTCTTTTGGTGATGTGTTCTAAGGTATGTTATTTTCAGGTCATCTTACCATTTTTGCTATAATTTTTTTTCTAGAACGATTCAGATGGTGAAATCGCTATGGTATTGAGAAGACATATCAAGGTACCTCTGGTAAAAATTTAAGCTCTTGATTCACTATAATTATGGAGATACACTCTATGGAAGATAGGGTTTGTGACCAGTCCTGAAGCTAGTCAATAAATAGGTGTTCCAGGTAAAACAGTCATAACTTCTTCATACAGAATCCAAATGCAGTGGGACCACTTCCATTGGAAAGAGTACGGACTTTAGTTTCTTTTGTGTGAGTTTCAGAATCGGATTTTAAATATTGAGTGTGGGGCATGCTGTACAAGTTGGGTCTTCTGAACAGACCAGAATTGAATAAAGTCTACCATTCTTTCTATAACCTCTTTTTGGGGAGGATTCAAGGAGTGAAAATTGGAGGATTTTCAAAGAATACATTGAGAAATATTATCTACAGGATTATAGTACTCCAAGAATTGAAGAATTGCAGAAATTGAAGAAGTCTCAGGAAGCATTATCAGGTTCTATGTGATGATTGGTTGATGGTGATGATTTAATGTAAAGTTTTATTATCTCTCATATATTCTTGGGTGGAAGGAA
>ML779369.1:352199-364201 GCA_009831015.1 Picea engelmannii
GTAAGAAGACCTAATAGAAGCTTCCGCTTCTAGAAGGATCTTCCTCTAGATGCTTCTTTTTAGTATAAATAGGAGTCGAGGGTATGAGAACCCTAGCTTGGATATTATTATAACATAGCGCTGCTCGAATGGAGGTTTCCCCCTCGAAGAGGCCTGTGAACATTGTTATCTGAATCAAGTGTTATTTCTGTTCAAGTGTTATTTCTGTTGCTATTTCGTATATCATTTCTGTGTATTGTGAAGATTATGCTGGATATTTTACTGTTATTCTGTTATTTCTAGCATTTCGTTCCTATTTTGCATATTTTATATATCTGGTATCTTGCAATTTCCTCAAGCTCTCCCGTGCAGGGTAGGACTTTCCTTTGGCGAGAGTTTAAGCGATAACATGAGAAATTTAGCTAGAAACACCTCAAGTGTGTGTTTTTAAGAAGGTATTTAATGGCACCATATTAAAATGTATAACCCATGAGTAAATATAAAATCATATATAAGGCCATTAGAGTTTATTTGAACAACAAAGAAATAATTTATTTGGAAGGTTTGAGTATTTATTTTTCCTCACCTCTTTAGGACAAAGAAGGCTTTGAGGCTAGGGAGATGTTAAATATGTAAATCTAAGTTAGAGTATTGTTTTTTGATATAATTGTGTAATTGTTTTAAGAAGATAGTTAGTTTGAATAGTAGGGTCAGTCAACTGACTCAACCAACCAACCAACAACTTCACTTGGATGACCTCTTTAGTGTGCAATCATAGCACCTTCTATAATTGGCTCAAAAATCAAATTTTATTTTTTTTGCTCAAAAATAAAATTTTAACTTTTTTTTCTCAAAAATAAAATTTTAATTTTTGTTTTTAAATAAATTGTTGTTGTCACAATTTCGACGCACCATAGAAATCTTGCGATGCACTTTCTATACAAATCACGAAAATTGTATAGCAATTTCATGGCAATATACCATGTTTTCATCGCAGTGCGACGACCTGTACAAATCTTGCGACGAACTTGCTATACAAATCACGAAATTTGTATAGCAATTTCATGGAAATATACCCTATTTTCGTTGCAATGCAACGACCTATACAAATCTTGCGATGAACTTGCTATATAAATCATGAAAATTGTAGAAAAATTTTGTCACAATATACCCTGTTTGTGTCTCTCTTGCGACGACCACTTTGAAAGTGATTCGTCGCAAACTTTTTACATACTTTGCCTATATTGTCGAGTGTGCGACGATATCTCTTTCTTGTCATTCTTGTGATGATATCTCTACATTGTCTCTTTTGCGACGATTTTCCTACTGTGTCGCTCTTTTGACGATTTCTTTACTTAGTCGTTCTAGCGACGATATTTCTTTTTTTTTCACAAACGTGACAACTTCCCTACTATCTTCGCGCTTATGACGTTAATCCAGGTTCATCGCATGTGCCATGTCACATTAAATGACGTTTGGGAGACTCAATATTTGTTGCAATATCCATGACATAACGTCGCAAAAGCATCGAAATAGTCGTTGCAAAATGACCCAAATTTTCTAGTGTGGAGAGGGGTCTTTGGTTTTGGGAAAAATTGGGGGAAGAAGAAGGAAATGAAGAAATTTTGAAAGAGAGAGGGAACAAGGAAGAAATTGGAAGAAAATATTGTTTTGGGGAGCTTTTACAAGGGCACTGCTATTGCTGGTAACTTTGGGCTCAGGGGATAGGAAAACGCAAGGATTCCTGGAGCTAGGGAGACAGAGAGGTTGTTCCTAGTTGGATGGGAGGTAAATATTCAGTTTGGGAAGTTGGGAAAAAAACAAGAACAAATAGGTCAAGGTATGTATTTTATTAGTTGTTCTGTTGTCATTATGTTGTTGTTATTTTACTGTCTAATTTATTATGTTATCTATTTACCAGTTTATTCCTTACATAAAGAAAAATTCTAAACTAAATTGTAGTCATTTCAGTAGGAGATTAGAAGATATTTATTCTTTTGAGGCCCTGAAATAGGAAGGCTTTACAAATGGTATTAGAGTCTGGTCTCAAAAATGAAACCTAGGGCTTACCCACTCTACTATGGCCTTAAAGTTATGGCTTGAAACCTTAATTACAGTTCTTTAATAAACAAAAATAACTCTAAAATAATTCCCTCCCAGAAATAACCTAGACCACCCAGAAATATAACCTAGAGATGAAACCAACCCATAATTGGAAATAGTCCAAAACTCGTAGCCTTAGAAGTAGTCCAAAGCTGGTAGCCTTAGAAGTATTCCAAAGCTGGTAGCATGTTACCCTCTTTCATCTTTGTTTCACCTACCTGTATAATAATCATGAAAAGGGAATATGAGTCAGAAATGTTAGCTTCCTCTTATACAAAGAAAAAACGTATACATTGATATTAATCCTGGAGCATACGTAGAGACAAGGACATATAATTAAAAGAAATACAAAATAAACATTCGAATATCACGATAAATCTCTTATCACATGAAAAACTATCCAACACAGAATACTAAGGCCCGACACATAAGGCCAAGCTATTAACACAAAGCCATAAGGAGGGAGCCCACAAGGGGTGGTGCACCACAATTATAACAAACAAACAAAAAATGTTTAGCTACAAACCTTCCATACCATGCACCAAACCCTCATACAACCCGCCAACTTAAAAAATTGCAAGACAAGTAAATGTTTGCCCAAGCTTTGACTATTGTGCTAACCAATACCAAGCGTTGAGCCACTAGGGAGGAGCTCACAAGGGGCAAACCATTATTTATGAGAAAACGTTGTGAAATTAAATATCTATGAATGGAAATATAAAATGCAAATGAAAAGGGAAGAGGAATGCCCCACAGTGATACTCTCCATGATAGTTGAGCTACATCCTCAGACTGTCCAATAAACCTGAGAATAGGGGGTGTAAAGAGAAAAAGGGGAAGAAGAAGCACTTTGAATCCCATAAGTACAATCCAAGAGCATTGGAGATATATTCCAAGAATATGGTGTTTATTTGTGCCAAAATATTTCCCACATAGTCCCAAGCGCATTTCCCATTCCTATCAAGATATCAGAATCTAACCCTACAATGAGATCCACCACCAAAGAAAACGTTGCTAGTTCCAAATCACCGATGTTCCCCACAAATGCCTGTGTAATCACAGTTAATCCAGTGGTTTCTATTTGACTGACGATAGTCGTGTTGACGATGCTCTCTATGGCTTTGGACTCCGCCCAAAATTATTTGTTGTAGGTAGTGGTCACTGAAGCTAGCAAGAAATCCTCCATATTCCTATCATACCCATTTGGGTAGATATGACTACAGAGTTTCCCTTATTCCATATTGGAGGACTATCTGTCGAGACAAAAGACTTGTCGACTCAAACCCCTCTGCACTACTACATCAAATAATGTTGCAGTAGAGAAACTCAAACTCATTGGATGGTTTATATCCATCCAATTTGTAGCAGTAACAGGATAAAACTCTAGAGCCCTGACAGAAATGAGATGGAAGCCTAGAGATATACATGAATGTATTGATAATCAAAAGGAGATACCAAATGTTTTACCAAAATCCTGCGGTGAACTGCAGAGCTTTGGCCTCATGCTCTTCGAACCAAACAATGAACAAAGTGAGGGGGAAAGGCGACGATTAGGGTTGAAGGGTCTCAAGTTTTATTATTATTATTATTATTATTATTTTGCTAAGAGAGGGAAGGGAAACGCGTGGAATCCCATGCAGGTTTGGGTTGCGTGTCATATGCAGGTCTGGGTTGTGTGTTGTAAAAAAGTTTCCTATTTAATTATATAAAATAATTTTTTGTGTCTAAGTTTTGGTTAATTATTGTATTTTATTATTATAATTCATTTTAATTTAATTTATTTTATATATATGTCAAATTTTATTTTATTTATTTATTATTAGTATTATTTTAAAAAAAAACTTTTAATATTAAAAAAAAAAGAGGGGATTTAAATTCAAATTACGATAATTATATTTTTATATATAATTCATTTTTATTTATTTTTTTATTTTGTACAAATGAAAGTTAGTTTAACTTACACGTTACTATAATTAATCATAATTAATTGGACATAAGTTTATCTATTTATTCATAAATATATATAATTTAAGGTACTCATTGGTATGGTTATATATATATAGTTCATTGCTAAATTACAAATTTGACAAGGAATTGGTAAGTAAATGGCTAAAATAATAGGATGGCTAAGATTAATGTAATGAATAAAAAACGCATGGGAAATTGAAGTATTACAAGGGAAATTAACAACAATATCCTATGGGTGATTAATACAAGTGTGTATTGATTTAGGGAAGGGATCTACAACTGGGAAGAGTTAGACATTTGATTGAATAGATAAATTAGGATAATTGGTGTGTACCCCACAATGTTATCCTAGCTAGCGAGACGAGAGAGTTAGTAGTTTACTTAGGCGAAGATACCAAGCTTATATTCTTTAACACTGACCTAAGCCACTTACCTTATAGGAGTAATGTCTATTTACAAAAAAGTAAAAAAAAAAAAAAACTTACTCCTAACCCTATGTTTGCAAGTATAAGTTTGAGCAAATGTGGAATGCCTTAAACTCTTCCCTGATAAGCATTTGGTTTGATGCAGATTTACTTATTCAATATGGTTAGGACTCGGGGAAATCGAGGATGAGGGGCATTTTCGCAAGGACCACCAACGTCGACACTGCCACCACCATTGCCTGAATTAGCTCTCATTTTTCCCTCTCTAGAGGTTATTAATGAGACATTAAAGGGATGCCAATCAACATATGTCGAAGAGGAATCCCCAACATCTAGAGTGGGTAACCCTGAAGAGTCAAGGGACTCAGAGGGAGGGCCTCCACTAGGGGACATCACCAGAGAACTATAGAAGATCAAATTCCCAGAGTTTGTTGGGGTCGTGCAAGTGAACGTGCAAAAGCCTAGTTTGAAGGAATGACACGATGTTTCACCTTAAGAGACTATGCTTCCACATCAAAGGAGAATATAATGATCTTTCATTTGAGGGACAGTTCCTTGAACTGGTGGGGTAATATGGAGAGGTGTTTTCACCATACCCCAGACACCGGCTCATGGGAGATTTTTGAGGAAAGGTTTTGGAGGAAGTATTTTCCTTCTTACTACAAGGAACAACAAGTAGGATCATTTCATGCTCTAGCTCAGGGAAACAAGACCATGGAAGAGTATGAGATCAATTTCATGGAGTTAGTAAAATGTGTCTCGTACATGCATACCAATCAATGACAAGCAGAACACTTTGTGTACGGGTTAAACCCTAAGATAAGGGCCATGGTACGGATGTGGAAACCATCATCAGTAGCTGAAGCAGTTGAAAATGCTCGTTACACAGAGGAGCATATGAGCTTAAATGGAGGTATGAGATCAATCATTCCATAACATCCTGAATTTGTGGGGAATTCCCCTAGGACCTTCTCAAGGGGAGGAAGCTCTAGGCCACCTCCTTATGGAAATAGAGTCTCACCTAGAGAAATTACAATAGGTATTTCAGTGGACGCGATTGAAACATCCCACTCATCTCCAATGATGCAGGAAGGTCCAAGACCTTCTCAGGGATTAGCAAGTAGGGGCAGGGGCTCCAGGGGAAGGAACTCATTTCAAAGTACTTCACATGGAAGCACCCAGGTTCCACCCTAGTTTACTTGTTTGGGGTGTGGAGGAACTCATTGCCAGCATGATTGTCCAGAGTCACAAGCAAGCTTTTTGCATAGAGAAGGAAAGGCCCCTATGGGAACAATGAGTAGTAGCCACCAGATTTTTGCAGCAGTTGATAACCGTAGTAAGAGAATCAATCCACTGTTTTGGAGTCATTAGGTACGCTAAATCATGTCAATGTTAAGATTTTATTTGATTATGGTGTTACAGATAGTTTCATTTCACCTCATGCATTAGAAAAGGGTGGGTTGGAATCCTACGAGCACGATGAATTTAAAAATTTGAGATGGATTCGGGGGGGAAAAAAGCGGTAGTACCTAGCATTGATGATTTACTAATAGACCTGGGAGTGTGTACTACTAGGTTGAAGGTGTACGTCACTGCTCTAGGGACGTATGACCTAATCATTGGAATGGACTGGTTAGAATCCCATCGATCTATGGTATATTGTTTCGCGAAAAGGGTGCTTTTTGTTGATGATGAAGGAAGGTTAGTAGAAATCCACGGTGTACGGAGGAAGGTGTCTCTATTATTTATCTCGACCATTAAGGTTAAATGTTTCATGAGGCAAGGTTGTCGATTATATGTAGTGGAAGTAGTCAATGAAGGGAAAGGACCCTCCTTGGATCAGTGTCCAGTATTGTCGGAGTTTAAGGATGTTTTTTCGAAAGAGTTGTCAGGGTTACCTCCTGAGAGGGAGCTTGATTTTACCATTGAGCTAAAACTTGGTGTGGAGCCAATTTCCAAGACACTGTATAGGATGACAGCGCCAAAACTTTGTGAGTTGCAGATGCAGTTGAAGGAACTACTTGACTTAGATATAATAAGGCCTAGTGTCTCACCTTGGGGTGCACCAGCAATTTTTTTCAAGAAGAAGGATGGTTCCTTATGACTGTGTATAGATTGCAGGGACTTGAAACATGCTACAGTGAAAAATAGGTACCCAATTCCATGAATAGATGACCTCTTTGATTGGATGAAAGGAGCAACATTTTTCTCAAAAATTGATCTGCGATCAGGGTATCACCAATTAAGGATTAATAAAGGAGATATTCCTAAAAATTCCTTTTGAAATCGATTTGGGCATTACGATTTCGTTGTAGTACCTTTTGTTTTTACCAATGCGCTATCAGTATTCATGAGCCTCATGAATAGTGTATTTAGAAAGTACTTAGACCACTTTGTACAGGTCTTTCTGGATGATATCCTCATCTAATCCAAGAACGAAAGAGAACATGAGGAATACTTGCGAGTGGTGTTGTCGTGCCTTAGAGAGAACAGATTGTATGGAAAGTTGTCGAAGTTTTCTTTCTTCCAGAAAGAGATTCACTACCTAGGTCATATCATTTCTGGTGAAGGAATATCTATGGACCCAGAAAAGGTAAAGGCCATTATGGAATGGCCAGTGCCAAAAAATGATCATGAGGTAAAAAGCTTCAAGGTGCTAGTTGGTTATTATCGGAGGTTTGTGTAAGGGTTCTCTAAGATAACGAAACCCATCACCACCTTGTAGCTTAAGGGGGTCAGGTATGAATGGACAAAGGAATGTGATACTACATTCATCGAGCTTAAGAGGTTACTAACTAGTGCGCCAATTTTACAAGTTTTGGATATGGAAAAATACTTCACATTATGCACGGATGCCTCAAATAAAGGATTGGGGAAAGTGCTAATGTAGGATGGGGGAGTGATAGTATATGCATCAAGAAAGCTGAAGCAAAATGAGGAGATTTATGCTAATCATGATTTAGAGTTGGCAGCTATAATTCTAGCTTTGAAACTTTGGAGGAACTATCTAGTGTTGCAAAGATTTGAGCTCAAAACAAACCACGAAAGCGTAAATCATCTCTTCACTCAAAGGTATCTCAATGCCAGGTAGAGGAGATGGAGTGAGTTTATGAGTGAGTATGATTTTGGAATTTTGTACATCAAGGGAAAGGAGAATTTGGTTGTGAACTCCCTGAGCAGGAGACCACGTATCTTCTCCTTGGTACCCTTAAAAGTTAATCTGAGGGAGCGAGTGTTGGGGAAACTCCTTGTAGATAGTTGGTATTTAAAGGTTACTTCAACCCTCCATAGTAGGAGGTAGTTAGAACCCAGGTATGAAGGATATATCCTTGAATCATATGGATTGTTAAGATATCAGGGAAGGATGTATATCCCCGAAGGTGGGTATATTCGAAGCATCATACTCAAGGAATCCCATAGAGCACTTTATTGTGCACATCCGAGTGTGAAGAAAATGTATGCAGACATGAAGAAACTTTTCTTCTGGGTAGGCATGAAGTGTGATGTAGTCCATTTTTTCTCCAAGTTACTAGAGTGTCAACAAGTGAAGGCTAACAACCACCACCCGACAGGTCTCCTACAACCACATGATGTAACTATGTCCAAGTGGGAATTCATTTCTATGGATTTTGTTGTGGGATTGCCACTCACAACACACAGACACAATGCCATTCTTGTGATAGTTGATAATTTGACCAAGAGTGCTCATTTTATTCCAGTTAGAGACACTTATGATGTCACTAATGTGGCACATGTGTTTATAAGTGAGGTCATCCATCTGCATGGGTTACCCAAGAAGATAATTTCAGATAGGGACTCCCGATTCACATCTAGGTTTTGGACAAGTTTTTAGTCAGCATTGGGAAATCAGTTGAATTTAAGCACAACATATCATCCTGAAACAGATGGAAAAATTGAGAGAGTAAATCAAGTTATGAAAGACATGCTTAGGATGTATGTTATGGATAATCAAACCCATTGGGAGAAGTACCTACCTTTGGTAGAGTTCGCCTACAATAACATTTTTCATAGCTCCATTGGAATGTCACCCTATGAATCTTTGTATGGAAGGCCATGCAAGACACCGTTGAGTTGGGAAAGGCTAGAAGAATGAGCGACATTTGGGCCATAATTGATTCAAGTGATGGAGGAATAGGTGATTCAGAGTAGGCAGGGACTAAAGGAAGCAGATGATAGACATACAAGTTATGTTGATGCACATAGGAGTAAGCGAAGTTATAAAGTGGGAGATCAAGTTTTCATTCATATCAGGCCTAATAAGAGTATGATTCGGTTCGGGAATGGGAAAAAGTTGTCACCTCGATTTATAAGACTGTTCAAAATCCAAGAGAGAATTGGACCCGTTTTCTATCGTCATGTATATGTTCTACTCCATTATGCTATTGAAGAATCTTATAAAATGAATTGGAATGAATTGCAAGTATTGGATGTGGGAACCCTCATGGTCAAACTGTTATGCATATTGGACCGTAGGGTCTGACATATCAAGAATCGTCTGGTAGACTAAGTTAAGGTCTAGTGGGACAAGTATAGCCCAGGATATTCTACTTGGGAGGATGAAGAGACCTTACGACGAGATCATCCCTCACTTTTTTTACCACCTCGGGAATATGTTTTCCGAAGGTTGGGTGTATGTAATGCCAGCTTTTGACTTAGATAGATAGAATTACTTAAGGCCTAATCATATTTTATTTTCTATTAACTGTGAAACTATTAGTGATACACTTGAAATTTTAAGACATATGGACCTATGTGAATGTCAATTATATGAATGTTTATCGTTATTTGAATTATGATGGATATTATGCAATGTATTTCTAACTTGAAATTTTTGACATTTAAAGTTGTTGGTACGTTGATACCGAATTGAGGATATGATTAAATGCATTTACATGATGATAATGCATGGATATGTATGAGTTTTTGTTAGAAACTAATCTGTAGGCCAATGGGCTAAGAAATAGACAAAGGATAATGATAATAAAATGGTTGATGTCATGAACATCGACCGAGAAACAATATGGTATGAATCATTGTATGTGAAATTATGTTGGTTCAAATGTATTGTTATGATATGTGGACAAGTGTAGGTTTTTCAAGTGGCGAGACTACCTAAAACTGAATATACGATGACTAAGTTCCCAACAACATAGTGCCACTGTATGGTCCATGGTAGGGTGTTGACCCTAGTGCTATTAGGAGGGGTGGAGGAATTTCCCACCGTGTATCCTCTGAAACCTAGAGTCATGGGAGCTCCCCTAAACATGTGATTATGACTTCCAGTTGCATGCTGGGGAAGCTTGGTCAAGAGAGTTGACACTTCCGCTTACAAATTCTATTTGGAGTTAGGTCAATATAGTTGACACTCCAAGATAGGACAACAGAGGAAGGATAGGTATGGAAGATGGAAGTATACTACGGAGGAATGATGACTAGAAGTAGTTGAGAGTCTGTGGAGATTTCGTCTTATAGTATAATTTCTTGATTTCCTCTTTTTGAAAAATATGTATATATGTACATTTATAATTGCTTAACTGAACTACAATTATATAAGTGAATGTTTCTTGTGCTAAATTATTATAATTGAGGTATTTTGCGAACATTTTAAATGGTTTACTATGTTTTATGAAATGAATGGTCTTTTTGATTGGATTGGATGCATACAAGAATTACTTTAGGTGTGATAATTATTATCATTAGTACATGTGTGAATCCTCTATGTGTTAGCTACACATGCATGCCTTGCACATGTACACTAGTATGTATAAGTGTTTTAAATGGGTGATGTTGTTTATTTGATGTGGATGTATGAATCATATGTCATTACCCTTGTATTGTAAATTACTCTAACTTCGTGACAAATTTTCTTGAAGGGTGGGTGTATGTAACAACCCAATTTGATTATTTATTCATCATAGTTGTTAATTTAAATTTAATTAATTATTATAATAAATTCAATGAGTCTTTTTATTATTTTATTATTAAAAATGTAGGTGAAGTAATTAATGGGGGCATAAGGATGTTGGAAAATTAATGAGGGAATACGGCAGTTGGGAAATTGAATGAGGGAGAGGGATTCAAGAGAGGAGGATAAGGAAGAGGGGAGAGGACTTGGAGAGGGGTCTGTTGTAGGAAAATCTCCCTGCGGACAGGTAGATTGCCTCAAAGAGCTAGACCCTAACTCTAAGACAGAAAATGATTAACGTGGACACTGACTTCCTTTCAAATCCATACAAACTAATACACGAGAAGGAAGAAGAATGGCAGTACCTTTTTATCGATGTTTGTCCCTGCAACACTCCAAATCGAGCTCCAAACTCTCACTCCTCGCTGAGTCCTGTAGACAAACAAAGTACGACCACTTCCTACTCTATTGATGTGAGATTGAAAACAGATCTATCTATCAACGATAGGTTCATGTGAAATCAGACACAAACTAGAAATAAACAGGCCAAGCATGTCATATTAATGAGAATAACGATAGCAGTACTTACAATCGTAGATGCGAATGCGACAGCTTCGTCAAGTCCCCTTCGTCCAACCCTTGCTCGAAAGATCCACAACCTGGATGATAGAAGCTTCACTGATCACTCTCCTTTGACTGAATGTGCATTTCCTATGAGATCATAGGTTTCATGCTGGCAATTCTTCCTCTCTTTCACCACCATAGAGCCTTCTTATATAGGTTAAGAGGAGCTTAACCTCTTGAGTTATCTTTAGAACAAGTTGAGGAATTCCCTCCTTGGATCAGGGATCTTCTGATGGAACCAAGAATTCAAATGAAACTGCCCTCTAAACTTGAGAGATCCTCCCCTTATTCTCCTCAACGGGCCAACTATTTCCTCAGATTAGATAGCTCTCCCTCAAAAGTGGCATCAGAGCGCTATAGCGCTCCCTAGGAAGCTTGAGGGGGGCGTCAGCGCTCCAAAGATGGATAGCGCTCCTTCTGAGGGGAAGACAAGCATTATAACGATCCCTGAGACCTTATAGGGGAGTGCCAGCACTCCTAAGGCTGATGTAGGGGAGCGCTCACCTTCAAAACCTTTGTTTAAGAGCTCTTCTCAGGTGATAAAAGTTCCTTGACTTTAGTCAATCATTTTCCTCCTTCAAATCAAGTGCATGAGATGTCTTAGGTGACTCCTTAGTGTTGTCATTATGATAGTATGCTTGAATGACATTTGCGACACTTGTGAACAACTTGCGACACTTGCAAAAGTTGAGAGGATCATGCAACACTTACGACACTTATCGAAGTGAGCAATATTGAGGTGTAACAGATTGCCCCCCAAAGTATGAAGTTAGAAGATGCGACCTGATAACTGAAATTATTTGTAGATGTTCAAGCAAGGGTATAGACTCGGATAACCTAACGGAAGCTGCACACAAACATCCAACAAATATCATGACATATTTCAAAACCCAAGGCAGGCATACCTATGCTTGGGTGATCAAGACTTGCAAGATATGGCCGCCATAAAATACACTGCGGATCCATAATTGTATTGA
>ML779369.1:364335-375827 GCA_009831015.1 Picea engelmannii
TATACTCTAATGACTCGGACTGATCGTAGCCACGAAGAATACATAGTGGATCTACGAGATGACAAGACATAGCCACGACCAATACAAAGTGGATCTATGTAACAGTGTATGTGTCATTTGTCCAATAGAAACTCCTTCGCAACCTGGGCAAAGCATATATCAAAGTGATTACTCAACTCAGGTTCTTCTTACCGATCCCTAACGTGGTAGGATTCTAACCATGTGAATAGATGTCTTGATGTCGAACATGAAAGAAACCACCTGATTACCGGTCAATGGTGTGAATCGTTAACAAGTGCGAGGGAGATCACCATTAGTGTCAATGATTCCCAAGGTACCCTAGTACATTCCATCGAATGTGAATAGATGAGTTGATGTCGAACATCCGTGGAATCATCTGATCAGAGGTCAATGATGTAAACCTACTGTCGAATGTGAGGAGGCCTGCCATTTAGGCATGCAGGTCCCAAAGTACTAACTGGTTTCTAAATCTGATTCCCGGATAATGTGTTGAAGTCGACAGGAATAGACTCGTCGAGGGAGGGCCTTGATGTATCCCCCATCAACGACACGAAACGAACATAGAGATGTAATTGGTATATCAAAAGAACATGGACTGACATGGGTTTTGAGGCAAGATATTTGGGATGGCTGACTCTCGAGGCGGATACTTCCCTTGAACGCTAAGGCACAACAACAAAACATGACATGGACCAAAACTATGCAGTGGATACTGTGACTTGCGTCGGGTGACCCAAAGGAGTGAAAGGAACTCAAAGGATTGGCTTAGTATAGAGGCTCAGCGGATTATGATGCATGCAAATGACAAAGTGTCGTGTTCAAGGGCGACTCTAAAAACTGTTGGATAATGTTCCCAAGAGACTGCTTGGCTTGCTCCTTTCAATTTTTCCCCCCATCCAGATAGACGAGTACCTCTTTTTGATTTAATGAGCTCAAGGAGGATAACACATGCTCGATATAACTCACCTTTGGTAAGTTCCTCTTCCTTTGTTTAACGAACCGAAAGAAGTAAGGGATCGGTGTCGTATGGGCCTGTCGATGTGTGCTTTAATGAGTCCAAAGACAGAAAACTCGAAGGTTTTTCGGTATTATAGAGTTTGGAAAAACACTTAAAAGAGAACTCTCTCAGTTCCTTTTTCATATAGTAGTCTAACGAGACCGAAAAAGAGATAAACTATTGCTCGAAAGACGCCCTTTCTGACCTTTTAACGAGTGTGAAAGGAAGCAAGGTCACTCGACAATCTTTTCATATTTAGAGAGTCTGAAAAGGGTTTAAAGGAGACTCCAGGAGGGTTCCTTTTTCGTGTGTTCGTGTATCCGTACGGGTTCGAAAAAGAGATATTAGTTTACCTGGTTGCGTTCTCATATTATCGAGCTTGAGAACGAACTAAGACTATGCTCATAAGTGCGACAAGGTAAATAATCCATCAGGACTGCCAGGAAACCTGCGATGCCAAAACTACAAACCAGGGGTTTAGTGAAGCCATTACATTGTTAGAGAAACCCATAAATGACTATACCTTATAAAAAATGGAAATTTATAAATAACAATACAATGAAAATTCCATTTACCATTTCATTTTGCACAAGGATTTTGGAGTAACAGAGATTCTCATTTTGAAGTGGATCTTGTTTTGTTCGCTGCCAGAGCTACGGTTGACCGTTTCACTTGTCGTTCGGACCAGGTAGATCGTCATTTCTCCTTCTTTCAATTACATGGTTTAATATTCATTTTCATAGCATCATATAATTTAAAATATGAAGCCCTAAATTGCCCCAAAAAGATCAAAATCGGCCTCTTTGAAAAACGATGAAAAAAGGGGATTCTTTTTGCAAAAACGTTCTAGAAGTGAATGGCCATGATGCCAATGCCTCAATAGTTGATTGGGTGGGTCGTTTTTGGTAAAGAACCCATGAAAAATCCTCACACATGCCCACGCAGCCACAAAGAAGTCGTTTTGATTTTTTCAAACGTTTTTATTGTTGTTTGCATGGCTAAGAGAGGGCGTGGTGGTTGTAAAAGAGGGTGTGGTCACTTTAAATGACATGGGTAATTAGATTTCATATTTTAACTTGCTTTTAAAAAAATTTGAAATTGCCAAAACGTTGAAATAATGAATTTCTTTATTCTTTTGTTTTGTAGGTAATTTCGGCGACCATGATCGAGTGGAAAGAAAGAGAACATGAGATGGATGACTTATCTACCTTGCGGAGTCCTCGCACACGGGCCGCATTGCGAGCTTGTGGCTTACTCAAGTTCTTCAAGTTGCAAAAAATAAAGAAAGAGATTTTATTTCTTGAGCATATGATCGGCCTATGGGATGTTGCAGAGCAAGGATTCCATTGAGTTAGAAGATGTGTACTTTTTGACCGGCCTCTTGAAAAGAGGGGTCCCCATATATTTTTCCGGGCAGAGGGCGCTACCTGAGCAAGTGGATGTGTATCTGGCACGCCACTGTATCCCAGGAGCAAGACTGGTAGGGGGTAGAATCCCTATCAAGGATATCCGAGAGCTACCCCTCTGGTCTATACTGATTTCCATCACGAGCGTGACGGGTAGTACTAGCGCACATATGGCATCAAGATCCTAGGTGGCTTATGGTGTTCAGTGTTTGGAACCAACACTGTTCAACTGGAGTGCAGGGTTCCTTTGAAATGTGAAGGAACAGATTTCACGGTGCCGGACGGGACAAAAATAGTTTGGTTATGGCTCATTTCTGGTCTCATTTTTTTTGGAGCGCATCCCCCAGATGTAGCCTCAGATAGCACTGGTGGTGCGACCAGTGGACGAACCAAGGATGGAGAGGTGGACTAGTCTGTCTCTGAGGCTGGTAGCGGAGTCAGAGTTTCATTTCACTAGCGATTTCTTTGCCTGGTTGAGACGGCAGTATCTCTAGATAGAGGACTTCCCGTATGCTAAGGTAGATTTCCGCGGGAGCATGGATTTGATTTTACTCGCGGGGGAAGACTAGGATATGTCAGGTAAGAGACTGAGCCATACCTTGCCTAGTTTTTGTTTTTAAAGTTTTTGATGTATATATATTTTTTGGGTATGTAGAAGAGTTTTTAACAGATGTATTGTTTTCAACATGCAGACAAGGGGGCAGTGCGCCTGGCCGATATACCGATACCAGGACGTCGCGGGGGTGTCCTGGTTGCAGCAGATCCAGTGGTACCAGTGATAGGTCTCTGGGAGGTTGAAAGAAACCTCCAAGGCCTTACTATGGGCATTCCTCCTCTACGGAGGGGAGAAGTGCCTTTACATCTGCAGAGGCACACTGTGGGAGTACCAGAAAATATCAATTCTCTACTGAGGCGCGTAGTGCACACAGTGATGTGTTACTCGTAGCACAATGTAGTGCAGAGGGATTAGAATCTCTCTGGTGATCATTTTTTTGTATGCCTTGTTAGGAAGTGTTGTAGGGGTTTAGAGACCCGACATTTTTCTCTTCTACATGCTTTTTGATGTAATCCAAACATTCCAGTCATGCCATATATATATATATATATATATATATATATATATATATATATATACAATTTCGAGTTTTTATGGTGCCAATGATTTGTACATGATGATGTCTGTGATGTGTTTTAATTTACATGTAATGTACAATTTTGCTTTCCTTAAATCTTATATGTGGGCGAGATACCGATCCATGATGTAATTAGCTAACAAATCTGAAACACTATTAAGTTCTCTTGGAATGTGTCTATATTCAATGTAATTGAACATTCGTTCGAGACGGTGAACTTGTAGATGGAGACGTAGCAGGATAGGACTACGGATAGCGTAGATACGGTTGAGTTGATAGACCACAAGTTGGGAGTCTAAGTAGACAATTGTGCGAGAGATGCCTAGGGAGGAGGCTTGGGTCAACAGTCCGATGACAGCATGATATTTTGCCATGTTGTTGGTTGCTGGTCCTAAGCAGATCCCTCCTGAACTCACCACCTCGTCAAATTGGTAAATAACCCATGTTGCCGAAGCAGTGTTCCGGGTATGTCGAATAGCACCATCTGCGAACCCAAAAAAGATAGGAAAGGAATACGTCATCTGCACATGAAAACACAAGCACAGTCATGAGTGGCAACGGTAAAGACTCGAGCACGTGAAAGAAATAGGCACACCAAACTAAAATACAATAATGTACAAAGTACAGATGCTAGGAGATCTAGGCATGGTACTTTTTACGGTAAATCCCGTTTCGGGGCTCTCCTAGGGAAATTTGATCATGATCTACTAATTCGTAGGCGCCTCTATGTAGAACACGCTTCACTATGTAAGGACCATGCCACAGAGGTTCTAACTTTCCTGTCCCCAATTTATCATGAGCCTGGTCATAGACGAGGACTAAGTCTCGTTCTGTAAAAGTCCGAGGGTGGACAGATTTGTCGTATTGACTCTTAATTCATTTCTAATGTGCCTCATTAGTGAGAGCAGCATCACGACGTGTTTCGTCCAGCTTGGATAGATATAAGAATCGTTCTTATTCATCAAAAGTATGGGGCAGGAGTTCTACTTTCAGTTTGAGTGATGGAATCTCACACTTGATTGGCAAAACGACTTCAATGCCATATACCAACTGGAAAGGAGTAAATCCAGTTGAAGTTTTTACAGAAGTGTGATAAGCCTAGAGAGCGGAAAAAAATTGTAAATGCCACGATGTCTTGTTTTCCCCTATCGTGCATTGGATCATGGTTTTTAGGACTTTGTTGATGGCTTCAACTTGTCTGTTAGCCTGAGGGTAGTAAGGGGATGAGTTTTCATGGAAAAAACCCAATTTGACATGTAACTCGCTCATCATCTGGTTCTTGAAGTGTGCACCATGATCAGTGACAATGGCACATGGTATGCCAAAACGAGTTATGATATGGTTGAAAAGAAACAGAGCTGCAGTACGACCATCGTTCAGGAAGGTAGGCATAGCCTCAACCCATTTGGTGAAGTAGTCAATGGCGACGATGATATAACCGTGCCCCCCGGCTGAGGTAGGCTTACACTGCATGAAATCGATACCCCACTTGGCAAAGGGGCCGATGGCAATAATGGGGTGTAGCGAAGTAGGGTGGGTGCATGCCTTCTTGTTAAAGACTTGGTAGGGTGGGCATTTTTTGACGGCCTCGATGCAATCTTTGAAAATTGAGGGCCAAAAGTAGCCGGCATGTAGGATTTTTTGGGCTGTGGCCATCCCGAAAAGGTGACCACCACAGGCACCAAGGTGAAAATCGTTCAAAACATGTTCATCCTCCTCGTGAATCAGACATCGCCGAAGGATGGTGTCAATACCACGGCGATACAAGGTGTCGCCAATGATGAGATAACGACGAGAGTGGTGACGAATGCGTCGACGCTCTTCGCGAGAAATGTTGGGATAAAAACATTGGGTTTGAAGGTAGAGGAGAATGTGTCCATACCAAGGATCGGAGGTGCTGATGAGGAAGAGAGATTCATCAGGGACAGAATCTCTAGGTTCAATGTTTTCATCGGCACGAGGGAGAGCACAGATAAGCTCTGCAAACACCAGGGATTTTTTGGCTTTGGCCTTTGTAAACTCAAGATCGAATTCTTGAAGAATAACGATCCATTTAGAATATGTGCCCCTAAGTACTTGACGTGTCAAGACATGGTACATGGGGTTGGAGTCTGCGATCACCATGGTGGTGCGTAATAAGACGTAATGGCGGAATCTCTGGACAGCGATGACGGATGCCAGAGCCAGTTTCTCGACATGTGAATATCAGAGCTCGGGTCCAGTTAAACTCTTGCTCAGGTAATAAATCACATGTTCTTCACCGTTGGGGTCCTCTTGAACTAACACCATCGCAATAGTGGAAGTGGAGGCGGCCAAGTAAAGGATATAGTCCTTTGTATACTCTGGAGGGTGCAACAAGGGAGCGTGGGTCAAGGCGTGCTTGAGAGCATCGAATGATCATTGGGCAGTATCATCCCAGATGAAAGGGGTGTTTCTCTGCAGTAACCGCATAAATCCTTTAGTTATCTCGGCGTAGTTGCAGATGAAACGGCGAAGGAAGTTTGCTTTGCCTTGCAAACTTTGGAGTTGGGTTAAATTGGTAGGTGGGGATAAGGCAAGAATGGCCTTAATTTTTAAGGGATCCACCCAAATCCCATCTTTGGAGACAATGAAACCGAGGAGTCGACCAGATTCGACAGAAAAAATGCACTTGTGTGGGTTCAAGCGAATGTGGTAGAACCAACATCGAAGAAAAATCCCCCGCAAGTGATCAATGTGATCGGATCGATTGGAGGAATGGGTGGGTAAATCGTCGAGGTAAGGCTCTGTGATATGCTTGATATCGTGGAAAGTGTACGACATGGACCGCTGGAAAGTGGCGCCAGCATTTTTTAGGCCAAATGGTAACTTTCGATAGGTGAAAGTTCCCCATGGGCAGATAAAGGTTGTCTTATGTTGATCAGCAGGTAAGATTTCAATCTGGTTATACCCAGAAAAGCCATCCATGAAGGAGAAGATTATTCTCCCTACGCAATTATCAATGATTTGGTCGATGAAGGGCGTAGGGTAGTTGTCCTTGGGACAAGCTTTGTTGAGATCTCGATAGTCAACACAAACATAGATGGTCCCTTGTTTTTTGGCAACCAGAACAAGGTTGGAGACCCATTCTGTCAAAGGGACGGGGTAGATAAAGCTAGATTTTAGAAGTTTTTCAACTTCTGCCTTTATGGCTGCGATTTTCTTGGGATGAACCGGGCGGAGCTTTTGTCGAACCGGTTTCGCGTCAGGGTAGGTTTTGATTTCATGTATGACGATTGAAGGGTCGATCCCTGGCATTTCCTTGTAGCTCCAAGCGAAGACATCGCAGAATTCTTTAAACAAAGCAGTGTAAGAGGCCACTTCCTCGGGTGTGCAATTAGCACCAAGGTTAATGTTTTCCACGACACCTCCCTTGATCGAAATGTCAATAATGATCATAGTAGAGATGTTACCCATGTTCCCCTCAGAGAGAGTATCTTGTGTGAGGATAGGAGATTGCAGAGCATCGATAACATTGAGAGGGAAGACAAAGCGTATGTCTTGGTGAATTTCTTCCAAAGGCGGAAGAAAAGAGAATCGATGATGGTTATCATCCCAAGGCAGATCGTCAATGCTAAGCATTTCCATAATAGATTCATCAGAAGGAAAAATTTGGGAAATGTAATCAACGGCGGACGACAGGGAATCCAACCATGAGGGCACCGAGTAGGAATTTGGTGCCAATAAATGTGAATCGTTCGAAGAGGGAGAGGCAGATTGAATAGTTATGTATGTGGCCTCGGCTGGGCTAAGTGTCATAGTGTCACCGAGCACATCGAATTCCAAAGGACTAGGTACAATCCAGGGGTCAGATGATTCCAAGGATTGATAAGGCATAGTCGAGATCATATTGACGGTGGCAATATGATGCGCGGTAGGTGGAAGTGGTGTAGGTAAAGTACCCATAAGGCTAGAATCTTTCAATAAGCCAACACCAACGCTTTCATACGTAACTGGGTGGTCTCCCAAAAAGGGAATGTTGTTGGTAGCAGGGATGTGAGCGTCGGGTGTATAGAAATCAAGCTGATCGATGGTGACAATTTTTCCTTGATGGGGGAATTGTACACATCGGAACACCGACAAGGTGACGACAGTCATAGCATAGAACCAACTTCTTCCGAGTAGTAGGTTGTAATCGAGGAGAGCATCGACCACCTTGACATCAACGGTAACAGTTTTGCTGCCCAACTGAACGGCTAAGGATTGTAATAATCCGTGAGGATGAAAACCTCGTCCATCGAAAGCACGTAACATCGTAGAGGATTTATTAAGGGTAGGCTATTTTAAGCCTTTCCAATAATCTAAGGACATGACACAAGTAGAGGCTCCCTCATCCAAGATAGTTCGATGGATTTGTTGATTGTGAACAACAACATCGATTTGGAAAGCTAGCTGGTGGGAGAGTCATGGTTGATGATCATCCATATTAAACGTGAGGTTATTTGATGACTCAGGATCTAAAGCACCGATAGCAGCTAAGAGCATTCTACATTGGCTGGGACAGTGTTGTAGAACTTCCAAGGCGGACATAGCACACGGTGCTTGGGCCAAATCTTCTACAATGTTGTAGTTTTGGGTAGCCCGTGAATTAGGATTGAAGGTAGATTTCTGGATGGTGCTCTTAGGAGGGCGTAAGATGGAGTCAAAAGAAGGTTTCTCAATCTGAAGTGGCCTGGATGGAGGCCTGGCAGATGGAGGACTAACGGAAGATGGTAATGGGTCCGGTCTGGGACCATTAGTAGTCTTCGGCTTATTAGGTTTAACTGGCATGTCATATGTTGCAGAGTGAGTGGTTAGGTTAAACCCATTGAACATATAAATGTGGGCACTTGTCGAGGCCTCATAATGGGATTGGTTGGAACTGCCCCCTGCGGTGGGGGTTTGAGCAACCAAAGATTGTTGCTGTGGAAAAGGCTAAGTAAGCACAGCGGGATGTGAATTTCCCTTGAAAAGCTTGGCCACTTCATCACGATGTAGACAGTCTCAGGTGTAGTGATCATCACCACAAATGAGACATGGGAATTTCGGTTTTCGTTGTGGTTGTTTTTCGGCAGCAGGGGTTTGTGGTTGATTTTTTGGTTGTTCGTTGTATTATTTTTCTTTGGTTTATTTCTCAGTTTCTTCTTGCCCCCAGATTTTTGTGAAGGGGTTGATTGGACCGCATTCACCTCAGAGACCTGAGTTTGAGGGGGGTAGAAGAGGGTGCAGTTGGGTTGGGAGCAGTCGTCGAAGCGGGCCGCTGAATCGTTCCAGTCGACTGGGTAGTAGATTGGGTTTTGACGGAGCCAATAACTCCATCCGTGTGGGAAGCATACGATGGTTTGGATGGATCGTTAGTGGCACGGGTAGCATTCGGTATCAACTCGTACAGAGTACCAGATTGTGAATAGACTAAGTCTAAGTACTGAGCTCGGGCAATAGCTTCTTCCTCGATGACTACACTGCCCATGGCAACATCACGAGCGATCTGGGGTAACAATGATTTAGTGAACCATTCTGCTAACAATTGGTCAGGAATGACCGCTTTGATTAGCCTTCATCGTCGTCTCCATTCATGAATATGATCGGAGATATGTATGGACGTTGTCTGACGAAGGGAGGTTAATAGTTCAGTACCCGTCTCATATCGAATGGGTAGTTGGAAATGTGTGAGGAAGGACATGGTAAGAGAGTTGAAATCATGAAAGGATGTGTGTGGTAGTTCAATATATCATTTTGCCACGGAACCCGTAAGCATTCGTTGGAAAAGATGCAAACGTATAGAATCGTCCATGAGGGAGTTGGATGAACACCACAAATGGAAAGTCATCACGTGGTTGTTCGGGTCTTCTCCGGAATTTCCGTCAAATTTTGGGATATCAGAAGGAAGTTTAGCTGGAATAGCTGGCCAAACCGAAGAATGATAAATAGGATCATTCGTTAACGGAGAAAAGTCTGGAAGGTCCAGGGTAGCTAGAAAAGGTAGTTGTCGGTTAACCTGTGGGTAATGTTGGTGCGGCATGGGGACACCAGTGGGGCCAATCACTGGGTTATGTGGATAATTGTAACTAGTGGGACCTCTTGTATGAGGTTGGTGTTGACCAGGGTACACAGGATTCGAGGTGTTTTGAGAAGCATGTGTGAGCGGAGGATAACCGGATGGGTTTTGAGGGTTATAGGTTGGGTTTGGAACTTGTCCATAAGGAGGTTGTTGCAGAGTCTGAGAATTTTGTCCTGCCGAGAACTATGGGTTCCCTGGAAAAGGGACGTTCCACGAATTAGGTGTGGCAAACACATTTTGTCCATATGGTTGATGGTAGACTCCGGATTGAGGTTGCCCCCCATCATGGGGGTGCCCCCCAAATGGAATTTTTCCTCTGGTGGGAGGGTTCCCCCCAGCTTGAGGTAGAGTTCCCGAAATTTGAAAACTAGACATAAATGACTGACCAGTACTGCTGAGCGGATTAGGGCCACCAAGACCGGTCCCTCTGACTTGTTGGATAGGTATGGAATTTCCCAGCACAACTTGGGTAGTAGTGGTTTGGGTAGTAGTGGCAGTGGGAGTATCAGTGCTCTCTACCCAAACGGGAGTGTAGGTCTTGGTGTTACAGGTGTTCCAATCGCAGCTTGGTTGACCATCGCATTACCGGTGGGAATAGTCGAAATGTGAGGGACTATTGTGGAATGGGTTGTCTGGAGGGGAAGAGTAGACCTTGAGCCAACCGACGATGTACTCGGACCAACGGGCGGTGTGGCTGCAAAAATGGTGGTACCGGTAAAATGGTTTAGGGGTACGGTGTAGGAAATAGGCGCGTCAGCGCCCATCCCTGTTCCATAAAGATCTTGCACCATGCGCGGTGGACTTCGAACAATGTCTGCAGTCCAAAAAGGGTCATCAGCTAAAGGGTTTTGATGAGACCCAGCCGGAATGTCAAAAGGATTGACGATGACAAATTCACCAGTGGAATTTAGTTGAAGGCCACGTCGTTCATATCCCTCCGGAATGCGGAAAGCTTCTGGAGACTCCGAAACAATTCAAAAATTCTCTAAAGGGGTGGGAACTTCTTCCTGGGAAGTTGTAGTGTCTTGAACCTCACTCTGTTGAGGAGATTCCTCCATAGAATGAGGGGTTAAAGGGGTGTTTCCTTCCATATTTTCTGGGGGAAGTCCCTGTAGCCTCCGCGAACGGCGTGGAGGGTCAATGTTGGCAAAAAAGAGTCGGCGAAAAAGATCTATGGTCAACTAGTGAAAAGAAGCAGCATACGCTAACAGAATCTAAGAATCACAACCAAGCAAACAGGACCTTCTCTCGATGACCGTACTAGTTGGTGATGAAATCCAACGTCGCGTGATCAGGTCAAGAAGGGGCGGGGATAGGATGGAACAATTACAATGGCGACCTGCTTAACGGACTGACACCTTGGTGCAAGCTTCCATGCAGTAATTGTGGATTTACCCTCCAAGGAGCCCGAGTGAGTTTGACCATGTCTTCTCCAGGTACAGTGAGACTTCCCTTCACCGTCACCTTGTGTAAGACCCTAAAGATTATGGCCACTAAGGTTACCAATTCGCAGTCAGCCCCTGGGCGGGAACAGTCGACAGTCCGATCCGAACGTACGGGCAAGGTATCGAGCCCGAAATCAACTAAAAGGCTTCCACGCAGTAATTGTGGATTTACCTTTAAGAGATCCCCATAATACGATCCGACCACCACAATCAGTTAAACCACGGAGGGTTAGTCCCCGTAGCTCACCCGAATGCGACCTCGTGCGTAACCCCTGTGTGAGAGGGGGATCCCAGGAAGACTTATACGATAATTGGATTTGACTCTCCCTACCTCAGGATGCTACTATTTTTTTTGGAAACTTTGGAGAGTTATGCTAACAGCCTAATCCAAAGTACTAAGCCTAGTCTACTGTTGGTGGAGGATCCTAGAAA
>ML779369.1:389617-403238 GCA_009831015.1 Picea engelmannii
CGATAATGTCATTAATAAAATGCCCTGAAGAATTTCTAGTTAGATGCAATGAAGGTTGGCCAATGTGTTGACATGAAGACGAACCAATGGATTAGTATATATACTCCCTAATGATGTCTATACCAACATCAACTACATTTTCTAGTGGGTTTGGCTCTTCTTGCATGGCATCACCTATGTTTTTTGTTGGGTTAGATTCTTCATGCATAACATTGTCATGTTCTTTGAATTCTACTTGTTTTTTTATGGTGCTTGTATAACTTTTCTTATAATTATACATTTAGCATTAAAATAGTTGTTTTGAAAAAAAGACACTTGTTAACTTTTTTGAAAATTTGCAAGGACAAACATATAATTAAAAGAAAGTTTGAAACATTAAATGACATTACACTTTTTTGAAAAGATATCATTAGAAAGAGAACTCAATTCCCTATAAATTGTTTTTAATTTCCCAACAAAATGCACAAAGTGCATATCAATTTCTAGACTTTCAATTTAACAAAAAAAAAATTACAAGTTCTCATCACCACATTTCAAAGAAAGTGTGAGAGACCTTCATTGATTCACCTAATTCCAATGTTTGAAACAATTGTGGAACTTCCCATAAAGTTGTGAGTGAGAAAATCCATTTTACTTGATGTGAGAATCGATTTTGTTTGGCCACCAAGTAAGATGGAGTTAAAGAAAATCTTGCAATGAAAACATATACAATGGATATGTGTCCTACCATAGGGGTTGTTGAATATTTGATATAACTTCCTCGAAGTATTGAGTAAAAATTTCAAAAAACGTTTCCATATATAACTCTAAGAGATAAACATTAACTAGACTACCAAATCAAATACGAGTACAAGATCACTAATTTGTTAAATGATACAATAATAATAGTCCCTTAAAATAAAACACAAACACTAGATGCAACAAATTTCATAAACTCACACACTCATACAATGGCCTCTTTATATGAACTCTAATCACAAATATTGGACAAATGGTCTTTTGAACTAGCACATAAACAATAGATACAATGGATTCAATAAAATAATAATAAGACACACCCCATGAGTTAGACAAGGCAATACTAATTCAATAACAAAACAATTTATAATGATTAAGGTAAGTTTAACACACAAATCATGAGTACAATATAAAAAACAAGATACTTGATCTCCACGCATTATCAAATGATAAATAATTAATCTGAATGATTATTAATTTTTTAAGTAATCAAAGTATTATTCTTTATAATATTTATTATATAGATTATGACATTTTTTAATTAAAATTTTATAAATATAAAATAATAAATAATAATAAATTTATAAAATTAAAAATTATATTTTTTATTTAATTAATTTAATCTTTAATTTGTTTTCAGAACATGATTGGGTCATCAATAATACTGTGACACTTTAACAATTTGTAATTATGAATGAAGTATCTACTTGAAAACTCCATTAAAGGAGTAAAACTATCTCAATACTTTTTCAACCAATAAATAACTTACATGACATATTCAAATATTTACAAGTATAAGTGGTATTTGTATGCATATTTATTATGTTTTTTCATTTTCTTAAAGTTTATAAATTTTGAAAATTGTTTTATATAAATTTATTTTATAATTTATTATTATGTTATAATTGCAATTAATTTTTTTATAATTTTAAAATTGTTTATCGCCAAAAAAAAATAATATAAAAAATATGTTAAAAAGTTATTTATATGTAGTCTAAGTTTCTTTGCATATAGTGGAGATTGTATTAAAAAATTAAATTAATAATCTTAATAATCATAAAATATATATATATATATATATATATATATATATATATATATAGAATAGAATATATTTGATCGAAAAATAATAAAATGCATGCTCCATTAGAACCAAGTATCATATCAGAAGATATAACAAAACTATAAACCTTTACGCTAGTAATCTCCAGTTGCAGGACCCAGTTTCCTTGGAACTAAATGATGGTGCTTCCATGGCCACAGCTTCCATATTATATATTGTGCCGCGAACAGTTATATAGAAAAACATATCACTTGCTTTCCACAGAAGCTTGACAATGAGGTTTGATGGTTAAAAAAGATCGAAAGTGTTGTATGTTTATGACCGTAAAATATCGAAATACGGTATGTTTAGATTACGCTATAAAGTTTTTACACATATAAAATGGAAGCGAAAACTGCGTTCCAAATGGCATAAGCCACACATTAAGATGCTTACAGTGCAATCGGGATTCGGAAGGAAACCTCCTTATCTCAAGCATCCAAAAGAATCGTCTTTTTAAATAAAGAAATGATATTGCAGCTCATATCCATGACATATTATAGGATCCAAAAGAATCGTCTTTTTAGAATTTATTTTTTTTACTTTTTATGTCGAAGGAAGGTATTTTTTAGTGTAAGTTTTTTTTTAAAAAAGAATCGTTTTTTTTTAACTTTTAATGCCAAAGGTATTCTTTAGTATTAGGTTTTTAGAAAACTTGTGAACTGGTTGACAGATTTTCTAAAACCATATTTTTTTGGTTTTTTCACAATAAAACCAAAACTCAACCAGAAAAACCACCTTATCACTCCAGCTGTCGGCCAAGCAAAACCACCTTATCGCTCCAGCAATCATGCATTTCATTTCTTTGTCGATTAGTACACGCCTTTATTTATGTTGGTCAGTATTGATGGCAGCTGCAGGTGACAACAGTAGGCGACAGGACTCGCTTCGCTCTGTATCGTGGAACACACGCATTGTACTTTCCTGTGAGCCAACTTCCAGTAGCGGCTAGTGCTACTTTCTTCACACAATAATAATAATTTATTCGCTGATTTGTAGTTATTCATAAATTTTGGGTTTTGTTGTCGGTAAAATCAATGGCGCGATGCATAGAGTTTGACCCTAAGCGTAAGATTTTTTTTATTTTTTTTAATATTTTTATTATGACGATACCTCGCATTTTCCACTTTTTACCATTCCATTTCCTTTTTTTTAAATTACACCATTTAAGTTTTTAGTAATAAATATGAAATATATATATATTTTTTTAAATTACATCATTTAGTTTTTAAATTACATGAGACTTTTAATAGGAAATATGAAATATAATTATAATCAGAAAATAAATAAATTATTGTTTAATGTTTATAAAAGTGAAATAATAAAATTTAAAACTATTTTTATTGGTGTTTGTTTTTTATTAAGCAAAAAAATAAAGTTTTAATATCTAAGATCTAAAGATATCTAACATATTAAAAGTATATGTCTTATGGATTATAATAAGACATTTCATGTGAGGTATTTTTCCTTAAATTTTACATTAAGATGAATGATAACTATCTTGAGTATAAATTTACAGTTAATAAGAGTGATCATTAGTACAAATTGACACTTAAATTATATTCAAAAATAAAATATATAATTATGTGGATAAAAAATATATGATATGAAAATTATATTTTTTCTAATTATGTTATAAAGGAATATTATTTAGAGGATGTAATCTCCAAATTTACATTTATTTTCACCTTTATATGTATAATAAATTTTAAACTTGACATGGAAGTCGAACAAAAAAAAATTTATGTAGATAAAAAAATATGATATGAAAATTATATTTTTTCCAATTATGTTATAAAGGAATATCATTTAGAGGATGTGATATCCAAATTTACATTTATTTTCACCTTTACATGTAATAATAAATATTAAACTTGTCCCTGAGGTGTAGGACAGTCGGTGACGGAGTGTGTTGTTAAGCCACTCTGTGTTGAAAAGTCACCGGTTCGAAACATGCGGGGACAAAAAATCCAACCATGTTAAGGGTTGGTGTGGCTCAGGTCGGGTGTGATCCCCGGGTGATTTTGACGGCTTAGATGCCCCTAAGTCGCGGTTTCTCAAGCCAAAGGTTAATCCCTATGCCAAGAAGGTCCAGAGCAATTAACAAACAAAAAAAAATAATAAATATTAAACTTGACATGGAAGATGAACAATTCCTGTTCAAGATGACTATTAGGGTTGAAACAACAACATATTGTAGTGAATCATCAAGATGAAACAATTATGATGAATGGTAGTCAATAATAGCGTTGTCTAAACATTTGACCTTTTGAATTTTTTCATCCAAATAGGCTAAACAGATTTTGGTGAAATCACTATTTTCTGTTATTTAAATTGCATTTTTGAAAGAACAAATAGATTCAAACTCTCAGAAAAGTCTAATTATGTAGATTCAATCACTTAAATCTAGAGTTCCAACAATTTTTTACTTTGATTTTAGTAAAAATTTATAGGAAAATCTGCTCCTAAAAACTTCAAAAAAATCCAAAACTATATTATCAATAAACAAGAAAAAAAAAACATGTCCTCATTTTATTCATAATAAAGATCTTATGAACATATCTGAATTTAAAATATATATTTAAATTATAAAATATTATTGTAGAGATAAACTAATAAAGATATTATGAACATATTATTGTGTACTCGCCTTTGAACAAGAGTACATTCATTTTTTTCTTTACGATCTGATGTATTTCACTGCTGAAGCAGAGAAGACTAAATTACTAAATTCAGAAAGAGAATGAGAACACAATATTAATATCTGTAAGAGTTTGCAAGAGGAAAAAGACTGTTGTCTGCTTTGTTAGTTGTCTTCTATTTTAATAGTCCCCAGGGTGAGGGGACTGCAATGAGGCCAAGGGTAAGTGGATAGATCTTGATGATCGAAAATTCGCAAGTGGCCACAAAAAACCGACAAACATATACTATATAAAATAAAAAAGAAACTGAATCGTTAGACAAGGAAATGCAATAGCCAGAAAAGAAAAATTTGAAACATGTGAGAAGAAAATTTGAGAGCTAAGAGAAAGAAGCCTAGAAATTACATTTGAGAAGAAAATATAACATGTATAAATGTTTTTAACCATGTTTAAAAATAAAAATTAATCGGGCCGTTGGAGACGTTGGCCTTCAGTGTATCATGTATGCAATGCTGGAAATTGTTTCGTTCTGTGTTGTTTGTATGCCATTTGGTTGCTCGCGGTTGCTTCTTTTATTGTCCATTCTTACACATTGTTAACTTCACCTCCAACCATTTTTTCATCTTATCTAAAGAAATTATGAGTGAACTAAAAATAATTGCTTTGCGGTTTGAGGAGAAGATTTACACAATTTCTATGAATCAGGTGTGCTACTCAATTTTTCTTACAATTTTCTTCTGAGGATAGTAGATTTGATCAATTTTTGTTATCTTGCCTTATTGTATAATGAGTAGTGAATTGGGATTCTTGTTTGGTTAGAGTAGTACACCCAGTTGGATTAATGTTGAGATCAAAAGTTTTTGTGTTCCAGTTTTGCATCAGGTCTATCAAACTTCTATACCTTGAAAATATACATCAAGTTCCCTAGCTCATGAATTCATGTGCTCCAAGAGTTATCCCCGATATCATATACATACTCTTGTTTGTTTCGGCCTCTGATACCAACAACAACGTGCCCATCTATAATATGATTCCTATGCACTACTCTCCCTATATTTGTGTCATTGTCCTCGTGCTCATGAACTAGATCTTCAAATTCAACATTATTCTTCATTTTCCTCTATGCTCTTTCCTTTTTAGTCAATCCCACATATTTTCTTTCATCTCCGTGCCCAAACCCCCTCAAATCTGGCTTGTTGCCAGCAAAAATCACAACGGGAAATCCCTCCCTATCCTTCACAAATTTATACTCAACTTCATCTCTTCCCTAACTAAATTTTTTAGTAACACCTTTCAGAAATTTGGCACCAGTAGACGACTTGTTGCTCAGATCTTCACCATACTCACATCTCCCTCCAGCGGAAAACATATTTCCTGCATTCCAAGATCGAGTCCAACATCCGGTCCTGGTAAACAAATCACAACGCAGAACATCCAGTCCTTGTAAACAAATCACAACGCAAAAGGAAATTCAACATTACCAATAGAGGATTCATAATGAACACATGGTCGAACTGCACTTAGACTATGTTCTATTCCTCTTCTTTTCTTTTTTTTTTCCTCACAGAACAATTTCTTTCAAATGAAAATAGGCCTCTTCTTTCCTTTTTTTTTCCTCACGGAACAATTTCTTTCAAATGAAAATACTAAATAGGCTTTTACATGCATATGATAAGTGTCAAGGTTTTGGGCTACTAACTTGGCTCTTTTCGCACGTGCCACTCCATTGTGTCACTAGGTAGATCTATTGAAATACTTCCTTGCTGCAAGAACACTATCTATGAAGACATGAAGATACATGGGAAGTAGTGTAATGGGGAAGCTTCCTAGGCCTACTTTCCGAGTAACTAGAAGAGCAAGGCGATAGTATAAAGACACCATGTCTACTGACAGGACAAACTTTGCAGTTAAAAACACTTTGTAGTTAAAAACCATGAGTTAGCATACCTAAAACTATATGGTCTAACATATTAAATTTGCGTTCATCTTGGTAGGCAAGATATCCAAATTGTTTTTTTGTTTTTGTTTTTTCATTAGTTTTTCACCACATGCTATAGTTCTTGAAAAGCGAGGAAGAGAAACAAACTAACAACACCAAAAGCGAGCAACTTGTTCCATCCCTGCAAGGAAGAAAAACAAGCTAACAACACCAAAAGCATAAATCGGGAGTGTGCAGGACTCCCCGACCGTTTCCTTCTGACGGGACACGCAGGTTTACAGGCTTTGGTGGACAAATTTCTAGGTTGGTAGGTTGAGTCGAACCCATGCCTCGTCCTGCATTATCCAGGACTATGCGGAAATCGACACCATCTGTGAATTCAAGTTTTAAATGCATATATACCTACATTATCCAGGCCTGCGCGGAAACTGACACCATTTGTGGATTCAAGTTTTAAATGCATAAATGCCAGATGTGGATTGATGCATTCAGTTTCTTACCTGTTGAGATTAACACCAACATTTTACCCATAAATATTTTTAAATAACACAAATACATTGTTAAAACTATTAATTATGTTATCACTGTGACATAATGTTTTTTAAATTCAAACCCTTTGTGAGAGGACTGTTCATAAACTAGAACCCTTTATAAAAGTATTGTTCATATTTTCAGGCCCTTTGACAAAAGTATTTCCCATGATAGGCCCAATACTTTTGTTCTGGAAGTACACAATCTGTTGTCAACTCATCCTCTAAAAAGCACCGTGTTTTGAACTGATTTTGTTTCTAGCAATGTGCTACTCTTTATATGATTACTTAGCGTGCAAACAAAATCATCTTACTGATGACGTAATCAAGCACTCAACTTTGAGAAAAATACCCCAAAATCCATAATCTGAAATCTTTTGCAAGAGGTTGGATTGTAAAGTTTGGAGACAGGGTCTTTAGCTCACAATTCCTTGTTCAATGTTGGTAAAAGAAGGCTTTTGAACACCCAAAATGGACCTGTATTTCAGGTGGTAACACCTCGTTAAAGTATGGATCAATAGGAGCATGTGTTAACTTTTTTTAGCCTTCTTTCTTTCATTCTATGAATGTCTGACTGACAAGTCTTCTTTTTACATCCCATTGTTTTGACTTAACTTGAGTTGTTTGAAATCTTAACATCTCCATGTATATTCATTGTTAAACAATTGATAGAGATGGCATTACTTTCTCTCTCCTCGAGGGTTAGTGCTTACATTTTGCATGCAAAACATGCATGAAAATCCCAGGTAGTGAACACAAATTGCATATATCATCTACATGCAAGATCTTCAATACTTTCTATATTCAATCAATTTTATATTAATATATTCTAAATCCAATATAAACTGTTTCACAATTTGCTTTGGATATGGAGTCTGGGTGGACTTCCTTTAAATACTAGAGGCGTTGATTCAACAACATGCATTTTAAGGGCTCTATTTTATTCATTTATGGGAAGAAGCTATTTTAAATTGAACATGTAATCATTCAATGTTTATGGTGGTGGATATAAGTAAATAAATGAAATACTATCCAACTGTGTATATTAACCACTTTAATTTAAATTATATAATTATGTTAGTTTATGAATATCTATCAAAATGCCCGGCCACAAATACTAAAATGCTATGTGTTTGTGGGCACTCTTTCACCTCAATACATCTTCCATTTCTTGATGATAAGCACATTTCTTAACACCACATGCGAATCCCCAACTTTTAGTATCTGTTTTGGCTACATCGTCAGGTTGCCCATCTTTAATCTACATTTTGTGAAACACATCTTGAGTTGAAGCAAAGAAAATGGTACTTTGGCAAATAAGCAAAGAAAAGACTATCTAAGGAAACCAACAGAGCTCGAGGAACACTCCCAACTACCGAAGCAAACCAACAGAGCTCGAGGAACACTCCCAAGACATTGCAGAACAAAGTTCCAATTACCATCAACTTCTAAATATATTCCATACCCATACCCATACCCATTCTATTTTTTCCCACTTTCTCACATGGTAGAATAAATTATTATTATTCTGGAACCATCTTAAAAATTATTTTAATTATTTTAAATATTATTAATATATAATTTATTTTTTTAAATATCATAACTATATATTCGTTTATTTTAAATTTTTTTAAAATTGATGATTTAAAAAAAAATTATGATTAACATGTTATTAAAAAACGATTTTTTTAAATTAAAATGTTTATATATATATATATATATATATATATATATATATATATATATATATATATGGAAACTTGATGATTTAAAAAAAATATTATGATTAACATATATCTATTTAATTATCTTTTAAAATTAATTCTTTTTAATTTTTATTAAAATTGTTTTTTTTTTAACTTTTTAAAAACATTATTATGAACATGTATTTGTCTTGTGAAAATGAAGTATTGTAAACAAGGAATCTAAATCTGAAAAATAACAATTTTTATAGTGAAAATTTGAAACTTCACCATTTTTCATATTACAAATGAATTTGTTAATATCCATTTTCATTGAAATAACAATTCCAACATTTTAAATTTGAAATTTGAAAATTTCCACAAAAATAAATAGAATAAAAAGACATTCTGAAATATAGTTTGATTTGCTACATACAAAATTAGACTTAGCTTATAATCCAAATGCTATTATTGTTCCATTAATGTTTAATTTGTTCAAGTTCCATGTTATGCTTTTGTGGATTACACATATGTGCAAGGGAGTCCTTTAATGCTAAGGATGGTGGGTTTCTTAGAAGATTGAATAATTTCATGGTTTTAGATTGTCTCCCCTAAGGTGAGGATTTCATAGCTTCCAAACATATTCACAAGGAAGTCTTTTATAGTAGGATTTCATAGTTCTCAAGCATATTCACAAATAATGTTTTTTAATAAGATGGTGTCTTTTATATTAGATGGGCTCCCAATGGGAGTGTTTATTTCCTATGGAGCTAAGGATGGGGGATTACTTAGTATAAAGGATGGTGTTATAGTTTTAACATGTTTTTCCAAAAAGGTGATTTCATAGATGTGTTTTGTCTTTACAAAATGAGTCATTTATTGTCGATAGGGTTAAGGGGCATTATTAAAGATAGGTGTAATATGAAGGATTAATGTTCCTATATTGTAATAGGACCTAGAATATAGAGATATTTAGCCAAAATAATTATTTCATAACTTTGATACATCTTTATAAGTGAGTATTTATTTTGAACATGACCATAGGTAAAATTAAGCTTCACTAAAAAAATCCATGGAATTACACTCTAATTGAAGATTCTTAAGATAGTGGGCAATGATCAAGGCACTATAATGTAAAGAATAATGACAAACAAAATATTCTTAATAATTTATTAACTATTATCTTGCACTATAATGTAAAGAATAATGACAAACAAAATATTCTTAATAATTTATTAACTATTATTCTTAAATAATGTTCTTAAAATTCAAGTCAAAATGGTTTCCGCTCTAGCTTTGTGAAATTTTGACCTTCCTCATGTTGCCACTCTAAAGTTTATTTTTGATTTTGTTTTCTTAATAAATTACTATTAATAATAGTTATTATATATAAGCTTCACTTATAAGAAAAAAAATGATAAAATTTAATTGTTAAGGATACATTTCATCCCAAAACAACTTAAATTAAATTCAAGTGATATTCAATTGACAACTTTATAATTATTTTTATTAATTAAATTTGGTCTCAATGGATGTGAACCATCATTATAATCATCATATTAATATATTACTAACTAATATAATAATATAGACTTAGTCATTATTATATATAACTATTAAATTATAAAAATAGTTATATTTATTTAACTTAGTCAAATAATTATTGTATTGTTATTAAAAAATTTATCCACACAAGATATAAAACCAACACATATTTTTAAATTTCATCATTATTGACATCTTTATCATCCTATTTAAAATGAAATTAGTTAATCCCAAAACAACTTAAATTAAATTCAAGTGATATTCAATTGGCAACTTTATAATTATTTTTATTAATTAAATTTGGTCTCAATCGAGGTTACCCATCATTATCATCATCATATTAATATATTACTAACTAATATAATAATATAGACTTAATCCTTATTATATATAACTATTAAAATTATAAAAATAATTATATTTATTTAACTTAGTCAAATAATTAGTGTATTGTTATTAAAACATTTATCCACACAAGATATAAAACCAACACATATTTTTAAATTCCATCATCATTGACATATTTATCATCTTATTTAAAATAAAATTGTATCTTAAATAGCCAACCAACTTCAAATAAGATCATTTTAATTTCAAGAATTCTATTACTCTATTTAACAACTTTAATATGAAAACTTAGCTCAAATTACTTCGGCATTCCCATTCACCCTCTTAGGGGGTATGCTAGTTTATTTAGTATTGCATTCATAATTAGATGACATATTATGATGAGTACATTTAAAATAAAATAAGGAATATGTTGAAAGTATTCACAATTACGGAGGAATAATAGAGAAAACATCCACCTCATATATAAAATAAAATAAAAGGAATATGTTGAAAGTATTCACAATTACAATTTGGATTTCTATCAAAACTAAAGAAATATTTTATTATTATTAGAGAAAACATATTATGAGGGTGAGAGTGGGGAATAATAGAGAAAACATTTTATATATGAGGGTGGATGTTTTCTCTATTATTCCCTCGAGGCCCTCATATATATATATATAAGAGCGTGGGAGTGGGAGTGGGAGGAATAATAGAGAAAACATCCACCTCATATATATAATAAAATAAAATAGGAATATGTTGAAAGTATTCACTATTACAATTTGGATTTCCATCTAAACTAAAAAAATATTTTTTTATTATTAGAGAAAACATATTATGAGGGTGGGAGTGGGGGAATAATAGAGAAAACATATTATATATGAGGGTGGATGTTTTCTCTATTATTCCCCCACCCTCACCCTCATATATATATACAAGGGTGGGGTATATATGAGGGTGAGGGTGAGGGTGGGGGTGTGGGGGATAATAGAGAAAACATTCGTTCTTTCATATATAATATGTTTTCTCTATTATTCCCCCCACCCCCATCTTGGTTGGGGGTGGGGGAGATAATAGAGAAAACATCCATGCCCTCATATATAATATGTTTTCTCTATTATTCCCCCCACCCCCACCCCGATGGGGGTGGGGGAGATAATAGAGAAAACATCTATGCTGGGGGGAATAATAGAGAAAACATATTGGTGGGGGTGGGAGGAATAATAGAGAAAACATATTATATATGAGGGTGGATATTTTATTTATTATTCCCACCACCCCCACCAGGTTGAGGGTAAGGGGAATAACACATAAAACATATTAGGGTTGATGTTTTCTCTATTATTCCCCCCGTGGCGGTGGGGGGAATAATAGAGGAAACATCTACTCTCATATCTTATATGTTTTCTCTATTATTTCCCCCACCATCACATTTCTATATTATTCTCCCCATGGGGGTGGGGGGGAATAATAGAGGAAACATCCACCCTCATATATAATACGTTTTCTCTATTATTCCCCCCACCATCACCGGGGTGGGGGGAATAATAGAGAAAAAATATTATATATGGTGGCATGGGGGGGATAATAGAGAAAACAACCGGGGTGGGGGGAATAATAGAGAAAAAATATTATATATGGTGAGCGTGGAGGGGATAATATAGAAAACATATTATATATGAGGGTGGATGTTTCCTCTAATATTCCCTTCACCCCCACCCTCATAGAAAACATATTATATATGAGGGTGGATGTTTTCTCTAGTGGTGGTGGAGGGAATAATAGAGGGATGGGGCATGAGGGTGTGGGTGGGTGTGGGTGAAATATTAGAGAAAATGTATTATAATAATACGTTTTCTCTAATATTTCACCTACCCCCACCCTCCTCATATAATATTGTAATAATATTATATGAGGGTGAGTATGGGGGTGGGGAAAATATTAGAGAAAATGTATTATTATAATACAAGGAGGGTGGGGGCGGCGAAAATATTAGAGAAAGTGTGAGGGTGGGGGTGCAAGTGGGGATGGAGGAACTATTAGAGAAAATGTATAATTCTAATAAATTTTCTCTAATAATTCCTCCACCCCCACCCTCACCCTCACCCTCACATTTTCTCTATTATTATATGAGGGTGAGGGTGAGGGTGGGGGTGTGGAAAATATTAGAGAAAATGTTATGGTGGGGGTGGGGGAATTATTAGAGAAAATGTATTATAATTGAGGGTGCGGGTGGGGAAATTATTAGAGAAAATGTGAGTGTGAGGGTGAGGGTGGGGGTGCGGAAATTATTAGAGAAAATGTATTATAATAATACATTTTCTCTAATAATTCCCACACCCCCACCCTCACATTTTCTCTAATAATTCCCCCACCCTCACATTTTCTCTAATATTTTCCCCACCCCCATTGAGGGTGGGGGTGGGGGTGGAGGAATTATTAGAGAGAAAATGTATTATAATAATACATTTTCTCTAATAACTCTCCCACCCTCACCTCCACCCTCACATTTTCTCTAATAATTCCTCCACCCCCCACCCTCACCCTCACATTTTCTCTAATATTTTCCCCAACCCCACCCTCAATTATAATACATTTTCTCTAATAATTCCCCCACCCCCATTATAATACATTTATTAGAGAAAATGTATTATAATTGAGGGTGAGGGTGAGGGTGGGGGTGGGGCAAATATTAGAGAAAATGTGAGGGTGGGGGTGGAGGTGGGGGAATTATTATAGAAAATGTATTATAATAATACATTTTCTCTAATAATTCCCCCTTCCCCACCCTCACATTTTCTCTAATACAAGGAGGGTGAGCGTGGGGAAAAATAGATAAAATGTATTATTATAATACATTTTATCTAATCATTCCCCCACCCCCACCCCCACCCCCACATTTTCTCTAATGTTTTCCCCTTAGAAAATATTAGAGGGTGGGGGTAGAGGTGGGGTTAGGGAGAATAATAGAGAAAACAAAGAAAACATATATGAGAGTGGGGGTGTGGGGAATAATAGAGAAAGCATATATGAGGGTGGGGGTGGGAAGAATAATAGAGAAAACATACATATATGAGGGTGGGAGTGGGGAGAATAATAGAAAAAATATA
>ML779369.1:403429-416456 GCA_009831015.1 Picea engelmannii
CTATATTATTCCCCTCACCCGCACCACCACCCTCATATATGAGGGTGGGGTTATATAACCCTTTAACCAATTAAACTTATAAAGTTGACAAAGGACTTTTTCTAATATTAACACTATCTTTATTAAAGTTATATTATTTTAATTACAATACCTTATTATTCCCTGTCGAAAGCGCAAAGGGACTATAGCAATCGATAATTCGTTGACTTCATATTAATATGTCCTTTGACTATAAATTTTTGCATCATCTGTATTGTTCATACTATAGAAGTAAAAACATTATTTTATATATAAAAAAAAAAAAAAAAACTTATATGTCATCGTCTCATTGGAGAATATATTCCAGTTCTTATTGCTAGCTTTGTTGTTCCCAATGTTGTAAATGTGTATATATCCAAAGTTTTGAGCTTAGACCCTCCTTTTTAATTTTTATTACATTTTTACTGAAATGTTTACAAACCGAAAGTTCTAAGCATGGACGCTGTTTTTTTTTTTAATGTATTTGTCCTATTATTATTAGTCCTTTGTATTTGTATTGAAATGTTTGCATACCGAAGGTTTAGATCATTGACACATTTTTTGAGGTGCTTGAATAGGCCTGACTGAAACAGACCTGACAACTTAAATGTTTGCATACCATGAGGCCCTTAGACAGCCTGACAGCCTTAAATGTTTACCTAAATAGGCTTCTTGCAGTACATTTTTCCTCGAAATTTTCCATACAATGTTGAAGTTAATTTGGACAATATTGTTGTCCACTGCCAGTTGAATAGGCATTGTATGTTTCATACTTCTTCTAGGCTTGGAATGCAATTTCATCATCGTTGAAGCTACATACATTGTTTACTGGTTCGGTGGGTGCTTTTTCTTCGTTGGTTCGTTGGTTGCTGCTTCTTGTTGTTTGGTTCAACTTTGCAAGGTTGGGGTCCTGCATTCGTAGTTGGATCTGTTTTTTTTTTTACTTTGCAGGGTTCAAGTGTTAAACCCACAATTCGACCTGGGCTTCTATCGTCCATTGTTTCAAAGTAAGTTTCGATGCCATAATTTCATTTTCTATTCCTTCTTTTTTGTTCAGTGTTTGTAGTTTGCAAGTAAGAATGTTTGCTTAATTCTATTGGCATGCTCGTCTGCAATTTGGTAATCGTTGGAGATACATATATTGTTTACGGGTTCGGTGGTTGTTTCTTGTTCACTGGTTCGTTGGTTCATCGATTGCTGTTTGTTTTTGTTTGGCTCAAGTTTACGAGTTTGGGGCCCTGGGGTTGCAGTTGGGCATGTTCATTCTTTCTCATTGGTTTGGTGCTTGTTGTTTTCTTTTGTTTACTTCGGCTTTGCAAGGTTGGGGTCCTGTGCTAGCAGTTTTAGCTGGTTTTTTTTTTGTTTTTTGTTTAACACTTTGCGGTGTTCAGGTCCTGCACCAGCGAGTGGACCTGTGGTTGTGTTGTTTGTCATGTTTTGTGAAGTCGATATCTGGTGCGTGTTTCATGCCCGCTTGTTATGCTGTAAAAGTTTGTTGATACTTCATTGTTGACATGATACAAAATAGTGGCATAAGAAATGATTGGACACCTACATGTGAAAAACGCACTTATTAACCATATATGGTGAAATGTGCCCATATCACAATACAACTTCTTTATCCTCTACACAGACTAGTGTGACCATGATACAATTTGTCTTGTACTTGAGATATGATATGTACACCAAAGATACTGCAAAATTATATTTCCATGTCTGGAAGCATATCTGGATACTTTTCCACAGAAAACCAAAAGCATTCAGCTATGGCCATGCAATTTCTTAATATTTTGTGGCTTGTAATATATTTTGGGCAGGGAAAAACTTTATATATTTACAACCATGGATGGAGAAAAGAAAAGGTTCATCTTTCTAACTATCTTTTATTCTATTCATTGATTCTCATTTACTATATGTACATATTACTTGTTCTCCACTGCATACCAACTTCCATTCATGTTCATTGTATTTTGTGTGTTCCCACATTCAAACAAACAGAATAGATGGAGAAAACGAAGGAGTCTTAACTGCAACGGTGGAAGAGGAGATACAAAGGTATATGCTTGTACTGTTATTTCATATTCCATTGTTTTGTATTTCATTTATTGTTTGTATATGTGTTCACCTAGTTTATTGTATGTAGATATTGCGTACCTTCCTACATAATTACTTATATTCATTACATGTCTTCCTGCATACTAACTTCCTTCAAGTCCATTGTATTTTTCTTGCATTTCTACATTTAAACAAACATAGTGGCTGGAGAGGACGATGGACTCTTTCGTATGAATGTAGAGGAGGAGTTACAGAGGTGCATGCATGTACTCTTATTTCATATTCCATTGTTTAGTATTTCATTTATTGTCTGTGTATTTTTTCTACTTGTTCTAGTGCTTTGCACCTTCTTTACTGTATGTATATACTACGTATCTTTTTGCTTATTCTCATGTGAATAGTATTCTCTTTGTTGCTACATTTAAATAAATAGAACTGTATTTCTTTACTGCGCAGGTTGGAAAACTCACGGGTTCACATTTATGGTCATGCTTCTACCTTATTCCATACTTACCCACTTTGTCGATTGTGGGTGTCGGGTTGGCGGGTTCAATATTGTGCCTCTGGCTTCAGAGGTTCCTCGATATACATATTGGTCGTCGTACCCCGCCATCACGCCCTATTTATTGTTACACATTTTTTCAGTCAAAAAATTTGAGGCATACAATTTGACCCTCGGGTTCTCATGTTTCATGAGTATCCCTTGACACCCTATTTCGTATTCCATCTCCTTCGATCATGCATGTGACATTAAGAACAATTATGGAAAATATACAATGCATATGCTTGTTTAGTCCTTCTGATGTTCATCTACACATGCTTTCATCAGAAAAATTTGAACTAGTGACATGGCCATGTAGAGTCAATCATCCCAAACATCAACAGACCAATAAGGCCAAAGGTAAAGATGCATATATTTTTTTCCCCATATGTTTACCAAACAAATATCCTCATCTATTTATTCATCTATGGAATGGTGAATATGTTGATGTCATCTGCAACACATACTTTGTAGTTCACAAGAAGTATCAACAAGTGCAAGTAAGACGTCGAACATAGCGCAGGTTCCGTAGACTAAGAGGTCTGGTTACAAAACTTTGGCTCCATAGTTCATCCAAGTTGTGCATCTACTTGTACATTTATGCCAGGAAAAAAAGAAAACAAAAAAATAATACACACTACCATTCACGTTACTTTTCCTGTTCAAAAAATGTCACCAGGTCTAAACTTGTAAAACCCAAAATACTATCAATAGAGGGCTTGAACAGTCGCCGAACTAGACAAGTGTTCATCGGGGACATAATGGTTGTCTATAGCACCTACTTGGACAAGGCAAACAAAACTAGATCCATTATGTGTGCTGACATGATAGACAAGGAGGCCCTGATGACAGTCACACTGACTATTCCCACACAACTTGTCCAGAAACATGCATAAAAGATATTGCCAGGTAATGGGATATCCATTACAAATTTTAATATATTGCCCAAAACAGTATATGACCATAGTGATTGTGATCGGATTATATTGCTCAACGAAACAAGTATTGTGGAAAAAATTCTTGCTATTTGTTCATAATATCGTTTCATCCCGGACGCAACTATCAGCCAACTTGGAAAGAGAAACGACATTCACCCAATCAGAACCATTGGCACAACTGTCACACTCGCAAGAAAAATTGGCTTGCAACACATTCTCCATATAAAAGATGGAGAACCAGACAATGAAAAGGCAATGGTACCATTCTCCATATCCAGTGTTTTCCTTTACTTTCACATGTCCATGTATATCGGTTAAGTTACACAAATATTGCATTGTTCCATGTTACAACTGCAATTGTTCGATACCTATTCAAATTTGTTTTCTTCAATGGAACAACAATTGCATAAGGGGAAATTTCCACGTATGCTCTTCAAAAATATAACAAAGAAAAGAGATGTTAAAGAAAGGATCTTTCGCACAACCCAAGAAACATTTGTAACAGAATTTCGAGCAGACATAGTACATGATCTCAAGAAACTAACTAGCTCTAGAATTGTTGTGTGTATACCTCTACAGATTCATCCTCACTTTGCTCATACAAATAGCCTTCACCAAATTTCTGCAATTTTTTTTTTTGGGGGGCGGGGTGCAGTTGTATATTATATTGTTCAATATATTAACTGCTATGCTCATGTTTCTAGGTTGAGGGTGTTTTGGTTGCAGAGAATGTGTACACGAACCCCTTCGATCCTGTATGTGTGAAATGCAACTCTCCTTCTTTTTCTTATGCTTTCATAAGTGATGATACAATTAATTGTCTATGATGCAGTAAAAAATGTCCATACATATATAGACATTGCTTCAATGTTGCCATCTGAACAATGGGCAACACAATTGTGCATTGTACAACTAGACAACCTCTGTTACAAGATGTGCTTCCTGGGTTAGCAGAATTGTCATATGAAGCATACCTACAGAAAAAGGAAAACAATGTCTACATGTTGCGCGACTTTTGGATACATAGAAAATTTACCTTAAATGAGGACAATGCAATATTGCATATCGGCTGAAAAAATAAAATAAAATAAAAAACATATCAAGCTTTGGCAGGAAACGAAAATATCTCATGTGTGTTTGTAATTTTTCTTCAACACCCAGATGAATGTTCGTCGGACTTGAGTTCTTCAAAGTTTACATCTATAGCTGTAAAATTCTCTTTCCATAGATTTTGTCTCTTCTTGTGCACTTGAAACAACAAGGAGAATCTAATTACAAATGCAATCTATGTTATTATTTTGATGTTTTTTTGCATCTCCCAGTAAGAATTTTTCATATTTGTTGCGGTGTGAAAATTAAAAAAAAATGGTGGCTGGTTGTGGCTTTGATGGAGGAGTCTGCACGTTTTTGGGTGCCCAAATTGGAAATTTTTTTTCCAACTATATAGCCATGGCAGGATTTCTGCATTTTTTTGGGTACCTGAATAAAAAAAAAATGGTCTCCAACTATACATTTATGGTATGGTATCTTCATTTTCTCGATGCCCTAATTGAAAAAAAAGGACTCAACATGGATTGAAACATGAGCTTGAGATTTTCAGATCTTTCTATAGAGATTGGGGAGTTTGGGCATTGGAACTCATACAGGCAGGTGCGGTTGTTGGTGATGTACACACGCATAAGATTGTTCAGTCCAGAAATGGGAAGCATGAGAGAAAACCCCATAAAAAGTATCCAACTGTAAATAACTCAGGTCCATCCTTTGAACCATCGAAATAGCTTCCTCCTCTGGGAAGAACCATCGGGCATTTCCAATAATATTGGAAATTTGGCATTGTTAAAACTGGTAGTGATAGACCATGGCACTATTGGAAGAAAATGTCCATAATGATCTTGCTTAATGGTAAAATAGTAATCGACAACTTTCTTGTTCCCCATTTTGAGGTCTGGTTATAGCTAGCATACAATGGCAAAGCTCCATTGGTTTTGTGTTGTCTTGTGTTTGGCAGACTTTTGTTCATATCTCATGGCCCTGGTTATTTTCTCATGGGAACATATACCATATGTAAGAGAAAACCAATGCCACAATGTGTTTTTTTTGTATATCAAATTGTTTGATGCAAAGGTCGATGGGTACTTCTCTATGGAACCTTGTGGGATATTGCTTGACGCCTTATGTGTTCATGCATTTCCTTATGCCTAAACTTTCAATACATTTGGTGTCTACTTGGTTCTTGGTTGTATGCTTCATTCTGGAAAATTAATAATACATTCAGAATCTTCACAGTTTTTCTATGATCTTAAAGACTATAGAGGACATGCTTTGCCCTTTAGTATAAGCTCTATGATGCAAATGTAGTATGTGGCTCGTTTTAGCACTTAAAATTGTTCTACTGCCTGCAAAAAAAACCCGGACTTCCACGATCTACAAATTAGCAAACAAATTCCCCTTTATCTCGTTTTTAGCACTTTTTCTTGATCGATGAACTTAGCAAAATTAATCTCCTGGAATAATTTGAAATAAAAGAATATATATTATGCGAAGTCCAATGGAACTATCATATCAACGAGAGGACATTAAAATTCAAATTCGTCGTTGTTATACTTGCGATGAAGATGACAGTACAATAACTTTACTTAAACATTCCAAAATTGATTTTCTTGTAGATTTTCGACGCTTCTCTTATACAAACAGATCCTGGAAACTATAGGCATGGATCGTTGTATCTATTCCTTGATTGAATAACATGTTCACATGTTTAATGCACTTCATAGTTACTATTAAGACCATCAATGGGGCTTTATTACACCAATTCCTGCTTCTGAAAATTGTCATCCCCTTTCTTTTTCCCTATTCTTTCTCTTTCTGGTTACTTACTCGTTTTTCAGAAAATTTCTAGGTGCGGGAGTTGGCGAATTCATGTCTTCATATTTCCACTTACTTTATATCACCAGCCCGACTGACTGCTTCCTCGTTTCATATTGAAAAAAAAAATTGGATCGCGGGTTCCCGGATAGGTGGGTTCAACATTTTGTTTCCATTGTTTCGCCGCCTGCAAATAGAAACTAGACTTCTGCGATCTACAAATTAGCAAAAAAATTCCCTTGTATCTTGTTGTTATCACTTTTCCTTGATCGATGAACTTAGCAAAATAAATCTCCTGGAATAATTTGAAATAAAAGAATATATACTATGCGAAGTCCAATGGAACTATCATATCAATGAGAGGACATTAAAATTCAAATTTTTCGTTGTTATACTTGCGGTGAATCTGACAGTACAATAACTTTACTTAACATCCCAAAATTGATTTTCTTGTAGATTTTCGACACTTCTCTTATACAAACAGATCCTGGAAACTATAAGCATGGCTCGCTGTATCTATTCCTTGATTGAAGAACTTGTTCACATGTTTAATGCACTTCATATTTACTGTTAAGACCATCAATGGGGCTTTCTTACACCAATTCCTACTTCCGAAAATTGCCATCCCCTTTCTTTTTGTCCTCTACTTTCCCTTTCTGGTTACTTACTCATTTTTCAGAAAATTTCTAGGTGCAGGAGTTGGCATATTAACGTCTTCATATTTCCACTGTTACTTTTATATTACCAGCCTGACCGACCGCTTCCCCGTTTCATATTGAACAATTTTTTTGGATCGTGGGTTCCTAGATAGGTGGGTTCAACATTGCGTTTCCATTGTTCCACCGCCTACAAACAACACCCAGACTTCTACTATCTACAAATTAGCAAACAAATTCCCCTTTATATCGTTTGCTTTCTCTTTTTGTTTACTTGGTCCTTTTTCTGAATGTGTCCTTTTTCCGAATGTCTCCTACTTTTATATACAACACCCGAAGTCTGGAAGGCCGGAGAATATTTGTCATTAATACGAATTAAACCAAGATTTGCGGAGAAGAGTGTTATCCTTTCCAAGTATTCATTTCAAACATGATGCAATATCTTTCGTGCGTCGGTCGATTGGTGCCTTTACGAAATCTCTAATTCTTAATCGCTCTTCGCCATCACCGCCACCTTCGCACTTTTTTGAAATATGCAATTAGTAAGCTTTAATGGTAACAAATCATTACGCACGAACCCTGGATATTGTCATTGATCAGCGAAAGGCTCGAGGAGATCTTCCATTGATACGCATTAAACCAATATTTGCGAAGGGTTATATTATCCCTCCCCAATTTTCATTTCAAACATCATCTGGAGAAAACGGAAATTATCGTTAACTTATGGCAGTAGTTCTACAGCAGTTATGTCCATATACAGTCAAAAACTTCAGCCATGATGGCCAAAGGTTCCAATATTCCAGGGAATATTCTTACTACTCATCTCCCTCCGCCTAGGAGAAAAAAAGGAGATGGTCCCTTGGTGCACCGAGAGATATATTTCAAGCCAAAGAATTCCAAGGAAACCCTGCTTTCTCAGACAACCTTCCCACCTGCATTGATGGCTAGCGTAGAGGTTGATGCGATGGATTTCGAGCCGGAAGAAGATGATCTGATGGATGATGATACGACAATGGATGATGGCAATGCAGAGACTGTTCCCACTCCTGCACCCGAATTGAAATCAACCATAATGGGCGGCACTTCCCAGATCGACGATGGAGGTCCTGACAACACTAAAAGAAGGGGTTTCAAAAAAGAAACTGACGTTGAACGCAATAGCCTCTTTGCAACTCGAAAGTAGGAATTCCAGAGGTCCAAATTAGTCTGTTCTGGGTGGAAGTACTTCACTGTAAGGAAATGATTTGTTGATGCTCCCATAGATATATTTCAAGCCAAAAAATTATTCAATTGTGGGACCATTGTCCTGTTCTCTGGATATACAATTAATATCTTAGGGAATGAGGACCATAACTCCCACTGGTGCAAGGCATATTCCTACTATTCATCTCCTTCCGCCCATAATGGACTAATTTGGGCCTCTGGAATTGCTCGTGCAACCTGTGTCCCTGAAGTTTTCGACTATGAGGAGGTGGTTTCTTGGTGTGTCCTAGCTTTCATTTTTAGGCTATTATGTTTGCCTTGCAACGTTTTTCGTCTTCTTCCTCATGGGAATCTTGTGAGAACTATCAATTTTATCACAGGACTGTTGTTCATCTGCTTCAAGCCAAGGATTTATTCCACTATGGACCCACTCTCATATTTATTTGCCGGCTCAGGCCTTCCAAAAAATATTGATATCAGGGCACCGAACATTGATCCACCGAGGAGAAGACTGCAAGTATTTCCTAAAAAAAAAGCATGGTAATCAGTTTTGTATGCATGTTGAAGAGAATCTCGATGGCTCCTGCATGTTGCAGATCCCGTGCCTGTGTTTATGGAAAATATGTTCGATGTTTCAACCCAAAGAACTCGGTCCAATTTCGAAGGATAGATATACAATCCTCAATATTCTTTTTTTAAATGGATTTACTATTAAAAAAATTGCCTTGGAGACTTGGTTGTTGCTTCTTTTCTGGATTTAACACCTCTTCTCATTGGCATGGTTCGATAGTATCGTAGTTCTTCGATATTGTATTTGCTCAAGTAATTTCATCTAAAATGGAGAAATTAACAATTATATGACAATGCATTGTGTCGATCCATCATGATTTTATGGAAACAAAAATGAATTTCAGACAGTTTCAAACCAATGTTCAATTCTATTCATAATGCAGATAGAACATCGCAAGACCAAATCACAATGTTACAACAAGATCATCATTCTTGCTTCTAGACATGAAATTATTAAGATTTAATTCTAACAACCCATAATGCAAGAAGTTTAATGCTTAAGTTAATATGTTAAATTCATGGAAGAATGTATCAAGAACACAATTACTCCCACAAGTTGCAATAAAATCTAATCTTTTTTTCTTTTTTTTAACAGAAACGGTTATAGATTATATTAATGGGGTGGACTAACCATGGGTCTGATTACAAAATGGCCTCGAATTTCTTCGGGTCTGTCTTCCTGAACCATTCTACTTCTATAACTATAGACTATTGAACTAAATGTCTTCTAAAAGCACTGTTTCAGCATAAGACTCATCATTGTTTCAGCATATGACTCAGCACTATTTCAACATTTGTTACAGCGGTGTTTCAGCATATGTTCCAGCATTGTTTCGGCATATGTTCCAGCACTGTGTTTCAACATTACAACATTGTTTTAGCATATGTTCCGGCACTGTGTTTCAGCATCTGTTCCAGCACTGTGTTTCAGCATCTATACCAGCACTGTGTTTCAGCATCTATACCAGCACTGTGTTTCAGCATCTGTTCTAGCACTGTGTTTCAGCATCTGTTCCAGCACTGTGTTTCGGCATCTGTTCCAGCACTTTGTTTCAGCATTTTTTCCAGCACTGTGTTTCAGCATCTGTTCCAGCACTGTGTTTCGGCATCTGTTCCAGCACTGTGTTTCAGCATTACAGCACTGTTTCAGCATATGTTCCAGCACTGTGTTTCAACATCTATTCCAGCACTGTGTTTCAGCATCTATTCTAGCACTATGTTTCAACATATATTCCAGCCCTCCTTTGCACAACCATCTACTATTTTACACGCTGCTGTCCTTTTCATGGGATACAGATTTTTGTTGGATCTCCGTCATTTATGCATAGATCTCCTTGGGCCAGGAGGCAACCTCTATTGGCTAAAGCATCTGCTTCTTTGTTTAAGTCCCTAAGTATATGGTAGCAGTTGAAGGAGGTGAAGTCCTGGAGAGTGTGTCTTAGTCTTTGCAGGTTCTTATTTAATCCAACATCATTGAACTGTCCTCCCGAATGTATCATTTTGATCAGGATTTTGGAGTCTCCGAACACTTGTAGATCCCGATGGCCTCTTGCCTTGGCTATCTGGCACACTTTTATTAGACTCAATATTTCTTCTTGGTTATTAGTTCGTTGTCCAAGTCCCCAACTGAAGGTTTCTAGCGTTATCCCTTCATTAGAGTAAATGATTCCTCCAGCTCCCGCTCTGCCAGGGTTGCCCTTGGAGGCGCCGTCGAAGAAAGCTGTAGTTATTCCTTGCTTCTGCTACCATCTTTGGAAAGTGTCATTATTGTCTCTTAGCCTCCATTTTGTTTCAGAATAGGGTTTTTCAATACTTTGGGTCCTAGAAGTGAGCATAGGGTTACCGAGCCAATTCTTTTCTTCCTGCTGCAGCGAGATATCTGTTTTGTGGGCTTGRGAWCTYAGAGTTTCTAAGAGGAGTCCTTTTKCTTTCACTRCTACCATGYTGGGGGTCCATGYKATGTTGTTGAAKATTTGCTYGWTTCTTGCAAGCCATARTTTCCAGCAYACATACTTAGGGATGGAGATCCARATTCTGGCCCAWAGTGTTTTCATTRAGAGCGAGGGATAGCRGTCCTTCCAGTTTGTGAAAAGRTMTASAWYAWAGATGTTCGAGGGGACAACAACATTGAGACCATGGAGGGTAAGGAACCAGACTTTGTTTGCAAATTGACAGTCTACAAACAAATGGTCAGATGTTTCCATTGCTTCTTTGCATAGAGCACATCTATGAGGGCCTGCGATATTTCTTTTCATTAAGTTTTCACCAGTCAGGACATTTTTGTGCATTAGAGTCCAGAAGAAAAAATTAACCTTGGGGAGCGTTGTAGAGTCCCAAACTTCCTTCCAGATTTTAGTTGGGGGTGGTCTGTCTTTCTAGCATTGAAGCATAGCATAGCCTTTGGCGGTAGAATAACTCCCTGTGGGCCCCCAGCCCCATTTGTCTTTGTCATTCATGTGCACTGGTGCAGCGTCTCGGAGCTCTGCTTTGAGCGTTTCCAGCTGTTGAAGGAGACGATTTGGAACATTGCCGAAGTGCCAGTCTAACCAGGAGCCGTCCTCATTCCATTTTGAGATATCACTGATCCTCTGTATTCCTCTCTGAACAAGAAAAACGTGAATTTCGTTCAGGCTGGCGTTTGAGGCAAGGGGAAGCCTCCCCATTACCCGATCTGTCCATAGGCGAGTCCATCTGCCGTTTCCAGGAATTCGGTATAGATCCTGGGTGAAGATTTGTGTTCCCTTGAGGCATAGTTGCCATAGCTACGTGCTTTTCCTGTGGAAATCTTTTTGTAAATTTCTGATTTGAGCGTTGGGAATGTATTTGTGCAGGAGCGTTTTACTTACAGGATGAGAAGGCTCATTGTGCAACTTCCACAGGATTTTGCATCCAAGGCCAATGTTAACAAGTGCTGGATCTCTAATCTGGAGCCCGCCTTCTCTTATGGGCAACTTTGTTGTTTCCCATCTGACCAAATGGAACTTGTGTTGGTTCCCTTTGCCACCATGCCACAGGAAATCTCTCAGGAACTTATTGATTTGCCTAGAAATTGATTTGGGTGCCAGGAGATAAGCTGCTTGGTAGATCGACAGTGAGGAGAGAGCTGCCTTTATCAATGTTAATTTTCCTCCATGTGTGAGCCAGTGTCCTCCCCAGGCATCAATTTTCCCTTTAATTTTTGTTAAGACTCCTTCCCACAGGTTGACTTTATTGGTGCCCAAAATTAATGGCAGCCCAAGGTACTGTATCTTTTCCCAATTTGCATACCCTTTGAACCCCAAGGTGCTGGAAATCCTTTGGATTTCATGTTCTGTTGCATTCCAACTATAGACAACACTTTTCCTTTCGCTTATCAAGGCTCCTGACACATTGCAGTAGTTCTGAAGTATGCTCTTAAATGCAGAAGCTACTCTGTTTGAGGCTCCTCCTAGAATAAGAGAATCATCCGCAAACAGAGCATGATTAATAGGCTTGAGGTCCTTCGTAATTCTCAGGCCTGGGATAGCTCCTATTAACCTTTCCTGCTCTAGCTTCCTGCTGAGTGAATCCGCCATTAAAATGTACAGAAAAGGGGAGAGAGGGCAGCCTTGCCTCAACCCCCTCGAAGATTTGAAGAACTCTGTTGGCCTCCCATTTACCAAAGGTGCTATCCATGGGCTGTGGGTGCAGGCTTGTATCAGGTTTACAAACTCTTGCTCAAATCCAAATGAGAGTAGCACTTGATATAAAAAGGTCAGCTTTACTCTGTCGAAGGCGTTATCCATGTCTAACTTGATCAACATGCCCTTCTCTTTTCTGAGTTTGCTGGAATGCATAGCTTCCTGAACTAGGATCACATTGTCCAGGATATGTCTCCCTTTAACGAATCCTCCCTGCGAATTTGAAATAAGTTTGCCCAACAGTGGTTTTATTCTATTTGCAAGAAGTTTTGCAATTATCTTATAAGAAGCGTTGCAAAGGGAGATTGGCCTGAATCTATCAAAGGAGGTGGGGTTTGTTTCTTTCGGGATTAGAGCGAGGAATGTTGAGTTAGTGGCGCCTCCCAGTTTTTCTTTCTGTAGGAATCCTTTTATCATTCTCATGAGATCAGATTTGATTATATTCCAACATATCCTATAAAAATGAATAGTGAACCCGTCTGGCCCTGGAGCTTTGTCAGGGGCCATGGACCAGATGATTTT
>ML779369.1:417703-435640 GCA_009831015.1 Picea engelmannii
GCTATTCCTCCGGAGGATCCCCTTGCACTGATTGCTTTCCCTGCATTCTTCTGCCATTTGTTTTTGCTGATCTCTAGAAGGGCTTCCCCTTCGATTTTTGTCTCTTGGAGCATGAGAATGTCTGCTAGTTCCACTTTCATCAGATCCTTAACTGCTTCAATTTTTGTCGAGTTCCCCAGACCTCTACAGTTCCAAGAGCCGATTTTCATTACTTACTGGTGGGGGTGGACGGGCCTCCTCCTTTTTGAGACCTTATCCTTGTATTTCTGCCGATTAACATTTCTATGGTGGGTTGGCTTCCTTGGGTATTTTTTCTTTCTGCCTCTTCCTCCCTAGCTTCTTTACGGGACTTCCTTCCTGCTCTTTTGGCTGGTCTTTCTAAGATCTCATCCTCGGAGGAGCTTACTGGTTCCATTATTTTCTTTCTGGCTATGTCTGCATATGAGGGTGAGGGGGCTGCCTCCAGGGATCCTGCCGTTTTCCCTTGTTCCCCAGTGTCTTTTCTTTTTGGGGGGGATTTTGGGTGTACCCTACTTTCCATAATTATATCTGGTTCTTCTGTTTCCTTACTGATCTTTTCTGCTTGCATTGCTGGTTGCGGCGTGGGATTGGGGTCCCCGTCAGGTTGCTCTTGTTCCAGTTGCCCATGGTTGTCACTCTTCGTTGTTCCTTTGTTTCTAGATCTTGCTATCCTTGTTTTCTGAACTGTGATCCACTGGTTTGTTTTTGCATTCTCACTCTCCTCTGCATTCTTTTTTTTGTAGTGCCTTGCGAAGTGGCCATATCCATGACAGTGCCGGCATTTGAAAGGTAACTGTTCATAGTCTAGCTCCTGGATAATAAAATCTAATCTTGAACAAAGAATTTGCTGACAATTAATAGAAAATTATGGTTTTGCAACAATGGGGCTTGTTTGAAACCAGTTCATGCTTACAAAAATTTCCCTCCGCCTTTCTATTTTTCCACTCTTTTATCCCTTGTAGTTTCTCTTTTTGGTTACTTAGTCGTTTTTTTTCCGAAAATGTCTTGTTGTGCGGGTTGGTGGATTCACGCGTTTCGACCGAGTGCTTACCCTTTGTGTAAATTTCACTTTCCATTGTTTTGTGACCTACAAACAACACTCTGGATTTTGCGATATGCAGATTTACTTCTGGACTCCCACATCATCCCCTCTTTCGTGTTACACATTTTTCACTGAAATGTTCCGATATATACAATTTGACAATCGGGGCCTTACGTCTCCTCGGGAACCCTTGTCACCCTATTTTGAAGCTCGTCCGACCGCTTTCCACACTTGACCATTTCTTGACATCTCTTTCATGGATCGTCGAGTTCGCGGGTTCAGGAAATTTCCAATTTCTAGTTGTTTTTTCCTATGCCCGCTACCTTCAGATTTCTTTCCAAGTATATGCAATATGTATACAACTTCTCCAGAAACATACATAAAATATCTTGCTAGGAAATGGAATATCTATTGCAGATTTGAATATATTGGACCTTCTTTTCCCTCTTCTATACTTAACCAAATTCTCATTTCTTTTTCCCCTCTACTCTCTCTTTCTCATTACTTAGTCGTTTTTCAAAAAATGTCTCAATGCGTGCATTGGTCGACTCACGGGTTCACATTTTCGCTCGTGCTTTTATATCGCGACTCTGACCGACCACTAGCCATTCGATGCCTAGCCACTTTTCAGATCGTAGATTCCCAGGCAGGCGGGCTCTATATTGCTCTTCCATTGTTCCGTGACCTACAAACAGCACCCGAGCCTCCGCAATATACAAATTTACTATCGCACTCCCACATCATACCCTCTTCCATGATACACAGTTTGCACACGAAAGTTTCGAGACTTGCAATTTGACCTTCGTGTCCTCACGTCTCTTGGGGAACTATTGTCACCCTGTTTTGAAGCCCCTACGTCCTCTTTCCATATTTCGCCATTTCTTGGAATCTCTTGCGTGCCTCCAATTCCATACTTACCCAATTTTTTCTCTTGCGTATTCTCGTATAGGGGGAGTGCACTTCCAGTGTTCCCTGACCTACAAACAACCCCCCGGCTTCCGTGATATACAAATTGACTTCCGGACTCCTACATCAGCCCCTCTTCCATGTTACACAGTATGCACTCAAAAGTTCCAATCAATACAATTTGACCGTCGAGGCCTCACGTCTCCTCGAGAACCCTTGTCAACCTATTTTGAAGTCCGTCTGGCTGCTTTCCATGGCCATTTCTTGCAATCTCTTTTGTGGATCGTCGGGTTGGCGGGTTCAGACAATTTCCAATTCCTAGTCATTGTTTTTTGTGCCCGCCACCTTCGCACTTCTTTCCAAGTATATGAAATAAGTATATAACTTCTCCAGAAACATGCATAAAATATCTTGCTAGGAAATGGGATATCTATTACAGATGTGAATATATTAACCCTTCTTTTGTGTCTTCTATACTTAACCAAATTCTTGTTTCTCTTTTCCATGTACTTTATCTTTCTCGTCACTTAGTCGTTTTTCCAAAAATGTCTAGTTGCGCGGGTTGGTGGACTCATAGGTTCACATTTTCACTCGTTCTTTTATATTGCGACTCTGACCGACCACTTCCCCATTCCATACCCAGCCACTTCTCTGACCGCGGATTCCTGAGTAGGAAGGCGCTAGATTGCACTTCTATTGTTTCATGACCTGCAAAAAGTACCCTGACTTCCGCAATATACAAATTCACAACCGGACTCATATCATACCATCTTCCATATTACACTCTACCTATCATCCCCTCTTCCTGTTATCCATGATTTTGGTCGTCATGATGATATATTGATTATGGTGTAATCAGGCTCTTCATTAGAACTTTCTCCAGAGAAAAGTTACCTTTTTCTCTTTCCAAAAATCACAGTTTTGAGGAAGGTTCGCAGGCTACCTATACATTTGCCTCCGAGAATACATGATTCTCGCAGGCTGCCTTAAGCCAGGGTGCGAGAAGTTCCAACTGTGTCTAACTACTAGGGTGTGAACACTTTCTAATGAAGGGAAAAAGATGAATTCTCGAACCTTCTAGAAGGGAATCTTCTAGAATGATGAGATGGCATTCGAATGGTTATCTAAGTACTGGCTTTCTTGATATTTTGGGATCATTCCTATCCAAGTAACTAATCCATTCTCTCTTATAAATTGATGGGATTCTCATGGAAAAGGTTACAAGCAAACTAGCAAGAGATTTATTGGAGAATTAGTGAATGACTGTGTGAAGGACTGATGCTACAGCAGCCAAGAACTCCAGCAAAGTTATCAAGAGTGGTTGATTTTCTTCATGCATAAGCAAGTGTGTGTGTCAGAGCTAGGATCCATCGAAAGGAGGTTTGCAACATCAAGGCTTAGGTTGTAAGTCTTACTTTATATCAATTTAATATAGTAATATGTCCCTTTCCCATAAAGCTAATGTCACTTTATTACATAACTCCTTGATCATATGTATAGATTAACTATTGAATATATTGAATTGTCTTCACTTCGATTGGTTTGTACTGTTGTGATCTGAACGGTGCAAGAGCATTGGAGCGAAGCTGGTACAACAAAGACATAAGGAAGCGATCATAAGGTATGTTCATGATTCTTGCCTCCTAGTCCATTCAATAGTCTAAATCTAGGGAAAGAGTATTATTCTATCCTGCTTTGTTCTAGATCTAGGTGGATCTAGGGAGATTGGTTTGTGTCCGCACTTACGGATTAATCCTGAAACAAAATTGACGACTCCACTGGGGAACAATCCCATTTTTTTGGTGGCTTTTTGTATTTTTCTGTGGCCATTAGTTTCATTTTTCTCCTGTTTTGTCAGTCTCTGAGTCTTCAGGATACCCTGTTAGACCTTCTGGGTCCAGAAGCCTTTGTCAATTTTTCTTTAATTTTCAAAAAAAATTTCATATTTAGGAGTTCTCGCACTGTGTTTAATTGTAGCCTGCGAGAATCTTTCAGGTTCGCACCCTGCTCATAGGGTTCAGTGAGAGTACCTCGCACCTTGCTAAAAGGTTGCCTGCGAGAATCATAGATTCTCGCACTGAGTAACACTGCTTGCCTACGAGCAATATTTTTAAAAATTTTGAAATTGAGTTTTGGTTTTTCTAACTGCTCAGATCAGTTGAATTACCTCTTTTGGGTTTATTGGATCATTGATTGATATGTTTCTTGCTTTAGTTTGCATGCTCGAACAGTTTTAGGGTTTCAAGGTTTTTCTTGTCTTTTGTAGCTTGACTTTGTTTTCTTGACTCCTATTGGCAAATTCATTCTCTCTTCTTTCAAGAGCTGAGTGTGTCTGATTGGTTGAGATCCAGTGATTGGTGGAAAGTTAAGTTTGCTTGGTTTTCTTATTTGCTTATGAGTTTGAAAGAACATTTTTGTTTGCATTGAGAAGACTCATTGGCTTGCTCTTTATTTTTGCTTTCGTTGAAAGAGTTGATGGGGTTGTTATTTGCCTGTTCATTGATTTGATTTTGGTATTCTCATCAGCATAGTGAGAATTCTTCTTGGGAAGTGAACAACAGGTTTTCTTTCAAGAAATTGTTTTTGGTATTTTAGAAAACATTAAAAAATCAAATTTTTAGAGATTGTTGAAGTATTGAAAAAGACATATAGAGAATTTTCATTTGATGAATGATTGTTTTCATTGACATTTGAATGGAAATTGTGCATTATAGTTCAGACATTGATTTGGAAAACTTTCTCTCTCTCCCATACATAGGATTCATTGAACGAAAAGTAAGATTTTTTCATTTTCATTCTTGCATTGTTTGGGTCAGAGTCATACACACATGAGTTTCATTTTCGTTACCTTTGACTAAACAACAGCTCTTAAAAACATTGCGTAATCTTAAAATGTATCTAGTAACTCTTTTCTAGGGCTCTTTTACACCAACATTTAGCTAGGCTAGTGCTTTGGAGTAGGAAGAGAGATACACTCTCCAAAAGCTCAAAACACACAATAACATCTTTAGTTAGGGAGTGTTTAATTCCATTTGCAACATATTGTTCTGGGAAGCCCTTCTAACACAAGGGTAAAGCACTAGGTCACATTGGTGTTGGAAGAGTTACTCAAACTGCTTTGTTGACATCAGTGTAGAGATTGAACGTATTACGGGGGTCACTTCGAGGTATACCCACAATTATGAGTGGAAGCCTTTGAGTTGATTTCGGGCTAGATACCCTGCCCTTGCATGTGGATTGGACTGACGACTGTTCCCCCAGGCTGTACTATTGTTTGTGGTGACCTTAGTGGCTTATCTCTCTAGGTTCTTACCCAAGGTGACTATGAAGGGGAAAGTCTTCACGGTACCTGGAATTGACGTTGATCAAACTCACTCGGGCTCCTTGGAGGGTATACCCACGATTGTGTGTGGGAGATTGCACCAGGGTGTAAGTCCGTTAAGAAGGTCGTCAACGTAACTTTTCCATCATAGCCCAGCCCCTTCTCGTCTCGTTGTTGCAACGTTGGATTTCATCACCAACTAGTGGCTTCGAAATTAGAAGGTCATGTTTTCCTGGTGATTGCTTCCTAGATTTTGTTTACTAGTGTGTGTTGTCGGTTTATCAAAGTTGACCATAAGAATATATTCACGGAGCTTGTCACTTGTTTACAATTTCTCCCCCATGACATTCACGTACAATGCAAGGTTTATCTCTAGAGCATCTGGATGATTCTCAACCCTCACCTACCGATACACTTGAGGGTTCTCCCCATCAGATTGATGTCCCAGTGGTTACTCCACCACACAGGGAAACAAGTGACATTCCAGTTGTCACTACACCACCTCCACAGGTAGAACGAACTGACTCTCTAGAGGATTTTCGAATTACCAATACTAGAGAGGACTATCACATTCGCCGTGGTGAACGACCTGTTGTGCGATTAAATTCTTCTAACGAAGTTGTTTTTACATCTTCTGAATCAACCGTTGGGCCTTCTCCCGGTGTAGTAGGCCAAGATCCTTTTTGGTCATGTGATTTCCGACGAGTCCTTTTTGGTATTGAGTCACCTATAGTGTACGAAATCAACCCTCCAGTTTCTTCTGATACGGAAACTACACCAGAGACTACCACTTATCGCTTTGTTCTCCCTCCCGAGATGGCCCATCTCGCGAATACTACGAGTGTCCCAATCGAAATTACTGCAGCTACTCTTGCTCCTATCATTACCCAGCGAATGCCTGATGTCAACCCGACATTACCTTCTGGTTATCATGCATTGAATGCTTTGTTGAATGCTTCCAATCCAACACCTCCGCAAACCCCAGCCAGTTCTCCAGGTCCTGGGCACCCTATTCCCGGTTTTATTTCGACACTCCCTCAATTTCCTTCTGGCAATCTTAATCCTAGTGGCACTATACCGTCTGTTGCACCAAACTTGCATATTCTCATTGGTGGACAAGGTGGTACGATTCCTTTTCCTCTTACTGGGCATAATCCAATTGCTACACAAAATCCGGTTGGAACACAATCTACGATAGGGGGACCAACCTCACCTTTTGGACAAAACATACCTCCTGAATTGGCCCAGTATTGGAATCAACTTTTACAAAACTTTCCTCAAAACGTTGGGGGGAAAAAAACTGTCCCTATCATGGGCCAACCATATCCAGGTATAACTAATCCTATTTGGGGTCAGAGTCACACTACTCAACCTCAGGTCCCTACTCAAACTCAAGGATACCACCCTTGGAATTATTATCCTCACCAACCGACAACGAATCAGCCAGGGTCTTCCCAATATGGGCAGAATGCATACGGTCCTACTGGTTTGCCAACAGGGCTTCCACCCCAAAGTCACCAGTACCCGCAGGTGAATAGACAGTTACCTTTCCTTGCTACTTTGGATTTGCCGGATTTGTCTAGGATTCTCAATGATCCTATTCGTCACTCTCCCCAATGGCCTGTTATTCTAGCCAAGCTTCCCTCAGATATTCTGAAATTTGATGGCAAAGTGGGAGAGGACCCGAACAATCATGTTATGACGTTTCATTTATGGTGTTCATCCAACTCATTGATGGATGATTCTATTCGTCTACGTATTTTTCAACGAACCCTTACAGGTTCCGCTACAAAGTGGTATATTGAATTGCCACGAGGTTTCTTCTCTGACTTTAACACCCTCGCTATGGCCTTCCTTACAAATTACCAGTTACCGATCCGTTATGATACTAGGACTAAAATTTTGACTTCCTTCAAACAAACTAAAGGCACTCATATATCAAATCACATTCATGAGTGGAGAAGGAGGAGACGTCTCATTAAACTCGAACTCCCGGATCAGTTATTGGCAGAATGGTTTACGAAATCCTTTGTGAACGAAATTGGTAAAGATATTGCCATGGGTGGTGTTGCTACAAAGGAGCAGGCTATAATTCGTGCTCAGTATCTTGATCTCGTTTATTCGCAAATGGGAACACTTTATGATCTACTACCTGAATTACCTCGTCCTGGTACTTCCAGCGCTTCAACTGCTCCAGCTGCCTCACATGCAGTTGATGGTGTGATTGGTACTACCCATACCCACTCACATTTTGTTTCAAGTACAACCCCTAAATCAACATCTTCTAATGTTCAAAATGCTCCGTCTCCTGCCACTCCCGCCGGTAAAACTTCTAAGGTGAACACCGTTCAATCTACCCCGACCAGTAAAAATAAATCTAAAAAGGGGAGAGGCAAGAATAAGGAGGGTAAAAATAATAATCAAACAGAGCAAACTAAAACTACCCCTGTTGAAGATCGGGATAAGCGCAAACCACGATACCCTTGCCTTATCTGTGGTGCTGATCACTACACGAAGGATTGTCCAAGACGTGTCGAAGTTACTAAGTTCCTTCAAGGAACACCCAAACCATCTACGTCGACTGTTTTGTCCCAACCCTTCCCGTCTCAACAACAGGCTCAGTTGGTCATCCATGACCAACCATGTACTTCTACAACATCATATGTTTTGATGTGCACTGGTGATTCTAAGAAGAACGACGTTGCAATCACAACTAGAGCCAAAGATTATTCTCCATCTAAGGAGAAGGTTGACGATTTACCTCCTGCTTTGGTACAACCCTCTCCACCGACTCCACCTACCAACGGTCCTCTTCATCTCAAACGACCGAGCCTCGATACAGTTGTACGACCCCCTAAGCGCGTTGTTCGCAAATCGGCTTTCAATCCTCATGCTCGTGCGGCCCAAAACTACATCATTATGGAAGATCTGGCCCAAGCACCTTCAACAATGTCTGCCCTTGAAGTCCTTCAGTCTTGTCCTGCACAATGAAGGGCTCTATTGAAAGCTATAGGTGGAATTGATCCTACAGATACGAATTTAATAGTCTTTGACTTGGAAGATCACATTCCAAGGTTACCCCCTCAGCTTGCGTTTCAAATTCAAGTTGTTGTCTCTGACAAGAACATTTGCCGAACTGTTATAGATGAGGGTGCCTCTACGTGTGTAATGTCCCTTGCTTGTTGGAAAGTCATTGGCTCTCCTCCTTTACATGAATCACAAAATACTTTGAAAGCCTTCAATGGCTCTGGTTTTAAGCCTTACGGTGTTCTTTCATCGTTGTCCGTTACTCTAGAAGGTAAGACAGTCCAAGTTGAAGTGGAAGTCTTCGACGCTCCCCTTGATTACAATCTTTTGCTTGGTCGTAGCTGGATCGATTCCATGCACGTTGTTGTGTCAACACTTTTCCATGTAGTACGATTTCCTCATCAAGGAAAGGTTGTTACGGTTGACCAAATTGCCTTCTTTAATTCTGATACTCGTACTGGCAATGTGTCGTTTATCGCTAAAACCCCACCAGGTTACGAGAATGTCGGTGTAGGCCTTTTAAAAGACTATTCGTTAATGGGTACTTTCCCCATTCCACCACCACCCGATATTCCACGCCCGTCAGTTTCTTCTATCAATATGGTCTCCGCTGTACCTCTTGAACTTCCTGTGTCTTTCGACCCTTGGATAGTCCCCGACCCTAGAGATTATTCTCGTTTCGGCAACATTATGCCGTTAGTCTGGTTGAGTCTGCTTATCACACCATTCAATCAGCAACACCTTCTTCACCCTCTCTTGATGAGTTGTCTCCCGATCCTTTCCATGTCATCTTTCCCACTGACGAGATGATCATGTCTGTCATGGAGGACACCCCTTGGGACGATGGACATCATCGTTCCATACTATTTCTGGAACAACAGACTCTCGAAAACTATCAACGGATTTCGGCTCCGTCGACCGTTGTGGTCATATCGACCGTTCTCGGGTCTACACGTGATGTGTTTGCCGAAGGGAACCTCAGTAATATCTCTCCCACGATTCCCATTGATATTTCCATTAAACCCGGGATAGTTGAAAATGTTCATATTGGAGCTTCGTGTTCTCCCGAAGAAATTGTCACTTATACTTCACTGTTTAAAGAATTCCATGATATCTTTGCCTGGAGTTATGAAGAGATGCCAGGTATCGACCCTGCTATTATTGTACATGAGATAAAGACATACCCCAGAGCTAAACCTGTCCGGCAATGCCTACGTACAGTGCACCCACGGAAAGCGGCGGCTATCAAGCTCGAGGTTGAAAAACTTCTCAAAGCCAGTTTTATTTATCCCATGGCTCTGACAGAATGGGTTTCCAACCCTGTATCGATTGATAAGAAAGGAGGTAGTATTCGTGTATGTGTTGATTATAGGGACATTAACAAAGCCTGTCCAAAAGACAACTTTCCAACCCCTTTTGTCAACCAGATTGTCGATGACTGTGCCGGAAGTGAAATCTTCTCTCTTATGGATGGTTTCTCTGGCTATAATCAAATTAACATCGCTCCTGAGGACCAACATAAAACTACTTTTATTTGTCCTTGGGGTACTTTTGCCTATAGGAAACTTCCCTTCGGTCTTAAGAACGTTGGTGCGACGTTTCAACGTGCTATGTCTTATGCTTTTCACGATATAAAGAATATCGTTCAACCCTATTTGGACGATTTACCAGCTCATTCCATGCCCTGAGTCGATCACCCCACTCATCTCTGAGCAATTTTCATTCGTTGTCGATTCTATCGCATTCGTTTAAACCCTCATAAATGCGTTTTTTGCGTCGAATCCGGTCGTCTTCTAGGTTTCATCGTTTCATGTCAAGGGATCAGGGTGGATCCTATTAAGGTTGAGGCAATTTTTAATCTTCCTCCTCCTTCTACATTGCGCCAGTTACAAAGTTTGCAGGGGAAAGCAAACTTCCTTCATCATTTCATTCCTAATTACACCGAGATCACTCGTGGTTTTACCCGGCTACTAAAGAAAGATTCTGAGTTCGTTTGGGATTCAATTGCTAACAATTCTTTTGAGGCTTTGAAGTTATCCCTCACATGAGCTCCGCTTCTTTTTCCTCTGGATTATAGTCGTGATTTTTTTCTTTATCTTGCTGCCTCTGAGTATACCATCAGCATGGTTCTGGTCCAAGAGGACGATATGCACGATGAACATGTTATTTATTACTTGAGTAGAAGTTTATCATCAATGAAAATCAAGTACCAACATGTTGAGAAACTGGCTTTGGCTGCCGTTCAAGCTGTCCAATGCTTTCGGCATTATATCCTTTCAAGGAAAACTACAGTGATTTCGCATTGCAACCCTATGCAACACATTTTGACACGTCAATTGCTAGGGGGCAAGTACTCCAAATGGATTGTCATACTCCAGGAGTTTCACTTGGAATTCGATCACGCCATGTCTAAGAAATCCTTAATTTTCGCTGAATTGATCTGTGATTTTCCTCACTCGACGATGGAAAATGTAGCAGTAGATTCATTACCCAATGAATCACTTTTCATTATAAGCACTGACGATATTTGGTATGGAGATATCATTATATATCTCCAAACTCAGACTTTCTGGCCTTCTTTGTCCAGTAATGAACGACGTCGTATACGTTATCAGGCTCGTCAATACATTATCCTTGGTGATACTCTTTACTGTCGTGGAATTGACTCAGTTTTTAGACGTTGTTTAACTTTCGACGAAGCCGAGAAAGCCCTAAATGACTGCCATTCCGGAGCATGTGGTGGTCATATGTCTGGGTATGCTACTGCCCAGAAGATTTTGCACGCAGGATATTTTTGGCCTTCCTTGTTCAATGACTGCATTATTGTCGTTTAGAAATGCCATGCCTGCCAGACCTACAATTAGAAAATATGGTCGCATCCTAATCCTCTTCATCTTGTGGTCTCAGTTGGTCCTTTTGCAAAATGGGGCATTGATTTCATGACATGTCACCCTCACTCGGCCGGGGGGCATGGTTACATCATTGTAGCAGTTGATTATTTTACTAAATGGGCCGAGGCGATGCCAACATTTGATAATACTGGAAAGACTGCAATGTTGTTTCTTTTTAACCACGCTATAGCGTGTTTCGGTGTGCCCCAAGCTATCGTTACTGATCACGGTATTCATTTTAGTAATTTTATGATGTCTGAACTTACAGAGAAGTTGGGTCTTCGTCATGATAACTCAACACCCTATTATCTGCAAGCTAATGGCCAGGTCGAAGCAATAAACAAAGTCCTTATAACTATGCTTCGACAGATGATAGGAATTCATAAAACCAGCTGGTACACAATTTTTTTTTCGGCATTGTGGGCATATCGGACATTGGTCAAATCTGCTACAGGGTTTACACCTTTTCGATTGGTCTATGGTGTGGAAGTCATTCTTCTGATAGAATGTGAGATACCTTCTTTGAAGCTAGCTGTCGAACTCTTACCCAATACTTCTGTTGAAGAGGAACGTCTTTTGTATTTGATGCGTTTAGACGAAACTCGACGTGATGCCACTCTAGTAATAAAAGCCCAAAAGAAACACGTCAAGGCAAAGTATGACAAGCATGTCAAGCCTCGCGTTTTCTCTGAAGGTGATCTTGTTCTTCTATATGAACAAGATAAAGATGTCTTAGGAGCTGGGAAATTCGAACCAATGTGGCGTGGTCCTTACATTGTTCGCAGAGTTTTGGAAAAAGGAGCGTATGAGCTAGTTGATTACGATGGTATACCTTTGAGTGAACCCAAGAATGGGTTGTACTTGAAGAAGTACTATGCATAAGTCATTTGTGCACAAGTACTTGTATTTTATGTATCATACTTTGTGTGTGTTATTTTAGTTTTCTTTTGACGTTATCTGGTATCTGTCCTTATGTGACGTTGTGTTTGATTGCCAGATGTCGGAGTCTTCGCTACCCTATATTGGCTTCGCTGATGGTGCTAGCTATAGTACTCGGAACTTAGCTTCTGCTGCATGGGAAATATATGCCCCAACCAACGAACTTATATCTTTACGAGGTGTATGTCTTGGTCGTGCAACCAATAACATTGCAGAGTGTAGCGCAGTTATCGAATTATTGGTTGATGCTATCTCGCTTGGAATTCGTCATTTGGTTGTGCGACTCGACTCGCAGTTGGTGGTACTATAGCTAAGTAATGTCTACTCTATATGAAGTCCTACTTTATTACGAGTGTATTTGTGAATTTTCCTCTTGGAATGATATTTTGATCACATTGAATATCAGCATATTCCTAGATGTCTTAATACATTAACAGATGCATTGGCTAATTATGTATTGGACAGACATTTAAATGATTTATAAATCAAACACATTAAAATCCACACAATATAAAGTAAACCGGTAGACGCCATCTGTATATATAACGATAAAAAGAGTTTGTTTTTACAAAAAGTTTGTCAGAAGACCAAAATATCAAAAATGGAAGCTTATAGCTTCTACAATGTAACGTCATGGATGACATGCATGGTAACACACAACTTCCCTAGCAACCCTATGGAGCAGTCGACCCATAGCCGCTGAAACTCCTACAGTGTGACGCTAATCACGTCGTGGAATCTCTTCCAAAGTCATATCTAGAATGTCTGCTGTCAGACCCTCTAAATTCTGCTCCACAACCTGATAATATTTGGCATACTGTAGTACTGTTGCTGCTATCTCTCCTCGTCACTGGATAGGAGAGGTGCCAGCCGGTCTATATGGTCCAACATCTGTGTTATCAACAAACAAATGTTTGGTGTTAGTCTTTGAATAAATACATAAAACAAAAACATTTAAATATGATTAAAATTGAAAAACATTTAAAAATGAGAAAATGTGTGTACTTCTTACCGAGGTCTCCCCATTGAGCGTCCTCAGGCAGTGCTAGATCCGTATCTCCTCCGAAATCCAACCCTACATAGGCGTATTCGTTGACCATCAGCATCTGGTTTTGCAACCAGTCAAAGAAAATATTGTCATATTTGACGATTGGTCCTGCCACGTGTCGGGCCATGAGCCGACACCACCTCAACATCCTTGGATATCTCAGACCTGGCATGTTCCACTCAACCTGTAGTTGGAATACAAGGACTCTCTCGAGGAATAAAGACACTAGTAAAGATCCATATCCAAATTGTTTCAGTTCACCCCACCTGCACTTGGTTAGTTGTCTTTTGATACGACGCAACACTGCATCAACCCAGTTAAATACTCGTGGCTCTATACACTCGATGGAATACTAGAAATAGCTCTGCAATGCCATATGGGGAGTAGAACTCCCAGCCATCCGAGCAATCGTGAAGAAAATAGTGCGGAGAGTAAAGTCTGTTACTCCCCAGATTGCCACTTTCCCTTTCTTTCTTTCGGCCTCGGGTACACAGTATTTATTGCAATATTCACTCATTTTTAACCCGCCACCTCTGTTGTCGGTCAGACTGACATGAGACATGCACCTGGATAATCCGGTCAAGAAGTATATTTCCTCTATGTCAATGGCTAATGTGTGGGCTCCTACGTTGAAAACTTGCTAGTCTAGATCCCACATACGGACTAGATACTCCAGTAATCGGACTTGGGCTCTCATGCCCGGAATACAGAAGTATTTTAAGAGAACGCAATATCTCAATGCAGCTATGGTGGGAGGATGATTCTCGGCATTTGCATTATCCTCCTCATGTTCTCGTTCTCGCCACTCAAGCACCATGTTTGTGGTTATTTATCTGCATAAGAAACATACAAAAGGGATTAATGATTTTATTCATGATATAAATCTTTTTCATTGGATAAACATTTAATTTTTTTTTCATTTCTGCGCTGCTCACAGGTGACTTATTATACACAGTGTGAACCCCTCGCAGGTGGCTCAAAGCTTGCCTGCGAGAAAGCATCGTTCTCGCAGGCCCCGTATGGACAGCCTGCGAGAATTCCTGCGCGCATGTAGGGTTCAAAACCACTTGAAAATGCAAAAAATTAACCAATGAAATCAAAAATTTAAACCATGAAAAGATCAAGAAAGAAGAGCTTACCGTAATGCTGCTGACGGCTTGTCAAATGATCTCTCGTAGCTCCTGGAAATCAACGCCGAATTCAGAGGGTAAAATGAGGGTTTTTGGAACTCAATGGTAAAAATGTGGAATGATATGGTAAAATGTGTATTTACTCATTTAAAATTACCTTTTACTATGTTATTTTTTGGGTTTTTATGTTTATTTTTGGTTTACACCTAATTACTAATGTAAAAATGAGTGTAATGACTTGCAGGTGTGAAACATTGATGATTATGCACAAGGATATGGACATATTTTTCTCCATTATGGTGTGATTTTGATTGTTTTTTAGGGTTTTTACATAAAACCTCGAGCATCTTTTTGTCCGTTATTACGCTTGTAAATATAAGAGAACATGATCGAGCATAGTTTTATCACTTTTTCGGGCTCACAAGGTTATACGAAAAAGGAACCCCCCCTGGAGTTCTCTTTAAGATCTTTTCAGACTCTCTAAATATGAAAAGATTGCCGAGCGACCTTGCTATTTTCACGCTCGCTAAAGTATTTGAAATATGCGTCTGGTGAGCAATAATTTATATATTTTTTGGTCTCATCCAGACTATGTTATGAAAAAAGAACTGAGAGAGTTCTCTTTTAAGTGTTTTTCCAAACTCTATAATCTTGAAAAACCTTCGAGTTTTCTATCTCTGGACTCGTTAAACAAACATTGACAGACCCGTGATGGGACCGAACCACTCCTTCTTAGGGTTCATTAAAAATACTCCGAGGGACTCGTCCGAAGGATGAGCTTATATCAACAAGCATATGTGATCATCTTCAAGCTTGCGTAAAAATAAAGAGGTACTTGCCAGAAATGGTGGGGAAAAATTTGGGAAAGGGATATGTTTCTTCTTCGTATTGATTGGCAGTAAGTGTCGCTCTTGAACATGACACCCCCTATTCATCATTTGAAGCCGGTTTGGGAAATCCATTTGTCTCTCTTTCAATTGATTACAAGGTCATTCCATGTGTCGTCTTTGAGTCAATGCTACCAAATCATTGGTCGTGTTGTTCATATGTTCAAGAGAAGTCCATTTAAAACCTATATTGAGTCGGCCATCTGCAGTTATCCATTCTCTTCGTGTCAGCCTTCCCTATGTCCAGTCCAATTGCAACATGCTCTGTTTCATTTTCAAACTCTGTTACTCATTTCGTGTCATTGATGGGGGATACATCAAGGCCCTCCTGTGACAAGTTTTGTTCCGTTGACTTCAACTCATTATCCGAAATCAAGACTTAGAAATTATTTAGTACCTTGAAGCTTTCATACCTCAATGGCAAGTTTCCTCGCTTTCGACTGTGGGTTTACATCATTGACCCCTGATCGAAAGATTCCATCGGATGTTCGACATCAACTCATTTATTCACAGTTGATGGATTGTACTATCATACCTTGGGAGTCATTGACATCAATGGTGATTTCCCTCGCACTTGTTAACGGTTTCATCATTGACCGGTAATCAAGTGGTTTCTACCATGTTCGACTTCAACACATGTAATCACATGGCTAGATTCGTACTTTGGGCGACGAAATTGAAGACCCTGGATTTTATCTTTGAAGTCCAGGTTGCGATGGAGTATGTATACTTTGCGACACATAGATCCACTGTGTATGTTTCGTGGCTATGTCGTCTTGATTTGAATTTTTTTTTCATAGATCCACAGTGTATTCCGGTGGCTATGCTATATTTTGACGGCATGGATCCACAGTGTATGATTGGTGGCCATGACCCATGTCTATGATGTCATCAGTTTGTGATCTGAGTATGGGAATGCCTACCTCAGAATGGATATATATGATATTCTGTTGATGCTTGGTTGTTCGCAAGTTTCCGAGTAGATGTGCTACTGGTTCTCGACACACACAAGCAGCTTACAAAGTCTATCGACTGTCACTAGTTCCAATCTCAAACTTTGGGGGGAATTTTGTTATCCATGATTTTGGTCGTCATGATGATATATTGATTATGGTGTAATCAGGCTCTTCATTAGAACTTTCTCCAGAGAAAAGTTATCTTTGTCTCTTTCCAAAAATCACAGTTTTGAGGAAGGTTCGCAGGCTACCTATACATTTGCCTGCGAGAATACAAGATTCTTGCAGGATACCTTAAGCCAGGGTGCGAGAAGTTCGCACTATGTCTAACTACTAGGGTGCAAACACTTTCTAATGAAGGGAAAAAGATGAATTCTCGAACCTTATAGAAGGGAATCTTCTAGAATGATGAGATGGCATTCGAATGGTTATCTAAGTACTGGCTTTCCTGATATTTTGGGATCATTCCTATCCAAGTAACTAATCCATTCTCTCTTATAAATTGATGGGATTCTCATGGAAAAGCTTACAAGCAAACTAGCAAGAGATTTATTGGAGAATTAGTGAATGACTGTGTGAAGGACTGATGCTACAGCAGCCAAGAACTCCAGCAAAGTTATCAAGAGTGGTTGATTTTCTTCATGCATGAGCAAGTGTGTGTGTCAGAGCTAGGAGACATCGAAAGGAGGTTTGCAACATCAAGGCTTAGGTTGTAAGTCTTACTTTCTATCAATTTAATACAGTAATATGTCCCTTTCCCATAAAGCTAATGTCACTTTATTACATAAATCCTTGATCATATGTATAGATTAACTATTGAATACATTGAATTGTCTTCACTTCGATTGGTTTGTACTGTTGTGATCCAAACAGTGCAAGAGAATTGGAGCGAAGCTGGTACAACAAAGACATAAGGAAGTGATCATAAGGTATGTTCATGATTCTCGCCTCCTAGTCCATTCAATAGTCTAAATCTAGGGAAAGAGTATTATTCTGTCCTGCATTGTTCTAGATCCAGGTGGATCTAGGGAGATCGGTTTGTGTCCGCACTTACGGATTAATCCTGAAACACTTCCATGGTACACATTTTGCATTGAAAACTTCGAAGACATGCAATTTGATCATCAGGTCCTCACGTCTCTTTTGAAACTATTGTCACCCCATTTTGAAGCCCGTCTGTCCGTCTCTTCAAATTTCTTTCGTGGATCGTCAAGTTGGCGGGTTCAAGAAATATCCAATTCCTAATCGTTGTTTCCTATGCTCGTGCCCTTTTCAATTAGAAAGTAGCAAGTATATATAAGATCTTATTTCTAAGTATACAATTAGAAAGCGTTAATGCTAAACCAATATTTGAGGATATCTCCCATTAATATGCATAAAACCAAAATTTATGGATGGTTATATTATCCCTTTCGAGTGTTAATTTCAAACATCATGGAATGTCATCTGTTCATCATCGGGTTGGTCCATTCCAAAATATTCAATCCTCAATTCCGAAAACAAGTCGGACCGACCATTTCCCTATTCCATACTTAGCCACATTCCCAAAATTCCACAAATATACAAACCAATCGTTGAATTGCCCCATCATGCCCTCCTCCATTTTACATGTTTTGCAGTTAAAAATTTTGATACATAAAATTTGACTGTCGGACACTCACCTCACTTGAGTATCCCCCGTAACCCTATTTTGAATCCCGTCCGACCGCTTTTCAGACCTTTCCACTCCTTCCTTGCTCTTCCTCGTCTCCATCACCTTAACACTTGT
>ML779369.1:435769-480917 GCA_009831015.1 Picea engelmannii
GAGCAAGGAAGGAGTGGAAAGGTCTGAAAAGCAGTCGGACGGTATTCAAAATAGGGTTACGGGGGATACTCAAGTGAGGTGAGTGTCCGACAGTCAAATTTTATGTATCAAATTATATATATATATATATATATATATATATATATCTTGTTTCTAAATATGCAATTAGTGAGGTTTAATTCTAACAACTCATTATGCAGGAACCGTATAGATTGTCATTGATGAGAGAAAGGCTCAAGGATATCTTCTATTAATATGCATTAAACCAAGATTCACGGTGGGTTATATTATCCCTTCCGAGTGTTGATTTCAAAATCATGAAATGTCATTCACACATCGTTGGGTTGACATGTTGACGAAACCTCCAATCCTTAATTGCTCTTCACTGTACCTGCCACTTTAGCACTTTTAAATATGCAATAAGTAATATTTACTGCTAACAACTCATCATGCAACACCCATAGATATTGTCATTAATGAGCGAAAGGCTCGAGGAGATTTCCCATTCATAAGCATTGAACCAACATTTGTGGAGGGTTATATTATCGCCTCCAACTATTCATTTCAACCATCATTTGGAGAAAACGAGTGTTCTCATAAACCTATGGCATCAACTCGACGGTAGTTCTGTGGAGATATAGTGAACATCTTCGGGTACGAGGACCAGAAATTCCAGTGGTCCAAGGCATATTCTTATTACTCATGCCCTGCCACCCAAAATGAAGTAATTTGGACCTCTGGGATTGCTCGTGCGGGTTGTGTCCCTGAAGTTTTTTACTATAAGGAGTTGGTCTCTTGGTGTGCTGATAAATATATTTCAGACCAAATAATTATTCGACTATGGGACCACTCTTTTGTTTCTTTGTCACCTCGGGTCTTTCGCCAGATGTTAAGATTGTCGAAGCCAACATTGACGTTCAAAGGAGAAGATTCCAAGAATTTCCTAACAAAGCATAATAACGGGTTGGACCTCTTTCCCGAGTTCTTGGAAGACCTAATGGCAGTTCCTGGAGATATCACAAGCTTGCAGGTTAGTTCATTTAGAAATCCAATCTGGTAAATTTCTTGGTTGTTTACAAGAATAACGGGACATGAGTCCACAATAACTATTTCCCGCATGGCTCTTTATATTTTGTATTTCACAGTGAAGGAACAAGCCATTTTTTATTGGGGAAAGATAATTTCCCATGAAATCTTTTCCCAATTGTCAAGATTTAAAAAGGAGAAGAAATTTATATGTCATCCTACTTGGTTTTTGCGATAGCACATTACTGCTAGTTTACAAAACTGTCTCTGTCCAAGAAGGTAAATTGGGAATTTGACCCAGTAATGTTCTGGTACCAAGCCTTGTGGAAGCACAAGGCCTCCCACTGTTTTTATGAGGTTTTTAATGGCTTTGTGTCTGTTTTCAAATTTTTGTTGTTAGGAGAATATGCTCCCCGCATATCTGACCAGGCAACCAGGGTTTTGGACAAGAAGGGGGCACTTTAACATGTGGATAATTACACTGTGATAAGGATTTTTGGCTCCAGGGAAAAACCTGCTCTCCTTCCATGTCACATTACAGACAGAATGTTTGTTACAGAAGTAGCAAGGCAATACAACTACTGGTTGTATCTATTCCAAGAGAAGAGAAAAAAATAGTTCATTCCTCTGCCTTGGAAATTCAGGGACTTCATGTTGAGGAACGTCAACAAAATTGACAAACTCGCAGCCCATTTCATCAACTTGAACCTACGATATGTTGAAATCCTAAGAGGGTTCAACCCTAATAAAAACAATTTACAACATTTACAAACACTTGGCTTCGGAAATTCATTTTTCAAAAAACACTTGGCTGAAAATAGAGACACTGATGACAATGCTCCTGCTTCTGATGTCGATGACCTAGACACACTGCAAAGCACCACTGAATTGTACAAGCAACAAGGAAAAGTCCCCGGTGAGAAGAGTGTCCACTCGACGAATACTCCCAAAAGTACGACATCCTAGAGCATCGCTCCAATGACCCACCACAACAACAAAGTAACTCAAAATTCTTCAAACGAGGGAGGAGATAATGACCCTCTTCACCCTAAAATTGATAGTTCTCACAAGCTTCGAGTGGAGAAGAAGAGAAAAAACATTGTGGGAGAGGTGGAAGAGCCCGAAATTGAGAGTGAGAACATGGAACTTGAGCCTGATATGGATAGCGTATTTCGCTACCTTGATCATTTCAGAGACGCGATCCAACATAGTCGTCCAATGGACATAGCTGATACCGAAAATTTTGACGAAGATGAATCCTTCGTGTTCCGGAGTGTTGTTTTTAAAATCTAGTCCAAAAAATTAATTATTGAAAAAAAAGATGTAAAAAATAAGAAAGGAAAATATCGTTCATAGGTTAACCTTGTGAAAATGGGGTCTTCCCAAATGTGTCGACTTCACATAGCGACTGCAGATTCTCTTGATGATTCCATTGGAAGCATTGAGGCTGAGAATGCTAGACTGAAGGACCGGGTCAAGGAATTGGAAGAAGCTTTGATTCATATGCCATTGCTTGCCAATCCTTTGGCAATAGCCATGCCTACCACCCATGAAGCCAAGATAAAAGGATCTTCCAGCCTCCTTGCATCATGTAGATGATATGTGGAGAATAATATCAAGAAAAGAATGGAACTGATTACTGAGGCATGGGAAACATCACAAACCATGACTTCCCTTGGAACGAGGGCACATAATTTGCTCGAACATTTGCAGGCGGATTTAAAAATGAAGAACATTTCTATTTAGACATGGTCCTTCCTTTTGGCACCATTGTCAACAAAATGACAGAAACGAGAAGAAGACAACAAGATCTCCCATCCAAAAACCAGATCACTCAATTAAATGCATGCTGGAAAGAAAAAGTGAAGAACCTGCATCTCATTGTCCAATCATGTGAACAAGCCATATCAAAGAAAGAAAAATTATTCGCAAAGCTGACCAGAATAGACTTAGTCGGAAGGACCAACGACTTCCAAGACCCCAACTTAATCGTCAACTCCTTGCCCTTAACTAAGAAAGCCTTCGATAAATAGGTTGATATTTTTAAGGCGTTGTCTTTGGAAAAGTTTTACAACATCCTTGAATATGGTGAAGATGACACCGACAAGTGGCTAGTGGACTATTCGGTACAGAATGAGGAAATTGATCAGGCTCCACGTAATCTTTCTATCGACTTCAGTGAATTAGAAAAGGAACTTTTCAACATAAAAATTCGGAATGAGATCAACGTTGCCCCAATGAGAAGCTAGATTGAAGAATGTCTCAAAAGGGAATTGAAGCAGGTCGTTGACGAAAGACAACAGGAAGTTGTCATGATTCCAATATCCGTCAATGACATCAATAAAAAGGCATCAGCAAGAAAATAGAAAAAGGGGTGATATGTACCATCACTATAAGTCTATATTGATCACATCCTGCTTTGTTTATCAACCCAGTTATTCCACTTTTTAAAATAGAAATGTCTAGCCAAAGACTGATACCTTTCAACTTATTCTTTTCAGGTATTACACTCTACCGTCGCCCACTTCTTCTTTCCACAGTCCTATTTCTTGTACATATTTATTTTATGGTCCGCAGGAGCCCCAATCCTAGTCTATATGACAAACACATTTAAATTTCCAGGAATATGTAACAAACAATATTATTTTTTGATATATTTCAAATAAAATTGTTTTTTTTTTCTCCTTTTATATTTATGTTCTCATAAATTTTTATCTTCCACTATGCATATGGTCTGTGGGAGCCCCAATCCCAGTCTATATGACAAATGCATTTAAATTTCCAGGAATATGTAACAAACAATATTATTTTTTGATATATTTCAAATTAAACTATTTTTTATCTCCTTTTATATTTATGTCCTCATATATTTTTATCTTCCACTATGATGAATGTCAAGAAATTGTGTTTATTTAATTTGAATATAACTTATTTTGTCCTGCCACATATAGAGACAAAATAGACGGAAATTTTCAACATAGAAAAATAGATTATATATTTTCAAACAATAAATGGGACTCTAGAGGCCACGTGCCATTTACTGCATGGATACCATCTGTGCTTCATGATGTTTTCCATATCTATGTTGCAGTTTCCATTTGTCTCCGCTACTTTTTCCCATCTCTGTGAATTTATTCCCAATTCAACCCGGCAGGGACTACGCTACCACACAACACTTGTTTAAAATACTAATTATGAAAAGTATTATCACTGACTTTAAAAACAAAGTACGAAATAAGTTTTTATTTGGAGTTTGATATATTCTCTCCCATGAAAAAAATCTAAAAATAGAAATGATGCCTTAGTGCATTACGTAATGAAATGTGTTTTTTTCTTTGCTTCCTTATTACAACATTTTAACTCTTTGAATATCACATTTAAACCACATCATTACGTAGGGGAATCTCTTTATTTCTAGTGATTAAAGAAAATCAAGTGAGAAATAAAGGTTCTCCCAACTTCGAGTACTTTATGCCATAATTTTGGAAGCTTTATTACACTGCCTCCCGCAGTGTATTATATTTGATTTTCCCTTGACTTTTAATTAGTTCAGCATTGACTTGAAAAATTTGGGCCAAAAATAATGTTCAACATAGGAAAGGGAAAATTTTATTTTTTGATATAATAAAAAAACACAATTTTCTAACATTTCATTCGCAAATAAGTTTGATCTTTTATTGCCAGCTTCACGTTGTTTGAAGTTTGCAATTAATAGAAAAAAAAAAATTGTGTGCCACCTGCAACCATCGTCATTACCTATCATCATTACCTAATAGAGATGAATCATGTGAATCAACCTCCATGTCCAACTAGATGTCACTACATTTTTCTACTACCTCTGCATACAATGTAGTGATGATTTTAATAGCTTCAGGGTACAAGCGAAACCAGAAGAAAGAGTCATACGATTAATCTCTTATAGTGTAGGTCCTCCTTTTTTTCATTTATATTATTATTTTGTGAGCCAAATCACGAGAAAACTCATATTTTCTCAAAGTGACAATTATATTGTTCACTAATGTTAAAACCCTTTTTAAGAGATCTATCATGCTTATATTAAATGTTGGATGTGATTGTCGGTTTTCATTTTATTTAGTAAAAAACCCCATGTACATATAAAACCCAAAGTTATGGATGTATGGATCCAATTAGAGTTAATGGGGGGTGAGATCCTCAATATGTTCCCTTCATCTATGGAAAAGAATGTGGTTTCCCCTTATCCGCTTGACACGTCAAGAGCCAACTACAAGTCAAAATGGGAATCAAACCATGGTTGGGATTGGCAACCAGACTGTTGATTGTGGTCATGGGAGAATGCCATGTCATGGTCCAATATAGGGATCTCCATGCCAACTTCATCACCTCTAATTAAAAAATGGACAAAGCACCTATGATCATGCCAAATCCATGGCTTTGTTGTATCGTATAGAATTTGGGAAAAAAATTGGAATGAAAGTTAACCACTAAATATAGCGCAACAGTTTAACGATGTATGAGTGGGAACCCTAACAACTTATGAGTGGGAAGTTGGAACCCTAACACAAGCGGATTTTTTTCACAGGACAAACATCCTTGAAAGGGAGAGTTGTTGTTCATAAGCACTTTCATTTGGCTAAGATTCTCCGACAAGTACTTTTCCAAGAGAGTCGGTAAACTTATCATTCCACTTTTTAAAACATTGTTTATATTTTCATACTATTATAAAGAGGTTTTTAACTTCATAAAAGCATTGTTAGGAGGCATATCTACATACACTCACTATTAGGAGGCAGTATAAGCAGCTTTGTTTCCCTTGTTAAATGAAAATAAACATTTAGTGTACATGGGAAGTGGATGCAATTATAATTTTGATTCCATTTTACATGGTATGGGAGAGATGTTCATGTAACATAACTCATCAAAATAAAAATAAAACATTAAGATAATAATAAAAAATTAAAATAATAATAATAAATTATGTAGGATCCACACACACACATATATAATAATCACCCTAGATATGAGAGGGATCAAATTTTTGGAGGTGCAAACCTTTTTTATAGTGAAAAACTTGGGGAAAGGTTAAAAGTGTGCACCTCCATAGATTTGATCCTCTAGATAGATCCAGAGTTAAATGGATCTAGGTTGGTTTTGATATTTTCATGATAATTTTTTTTTTTTAATATTAATATCAATTTTAGTAGTTGTTAGTTATTTTAAAATAAAAAATAAATATATTAAAATAATAATAAAAAAATTATTATTATTATTTTAAATTGTTATAGGTTTATTTTAATTTTAAATTTATTATGTAGTTAGAAGGATCTAAAAAGAATAAGATGTCATGAAATGCAAGGCACTTCCACACTAATCCTAGAAGAACAGAAGAATAATTTAATAAAAAAAGCAAATGACACAAGAAATCACACAATACACCAAGATTTTACCCTGGAAACCCTTAAATGGTAAAACCAACATTCCTTTAAGCATTCTTCTCTTTTTTTGTATTATTCATTTAGAATAAAAGGTTACATGTCTAACCTTGGTCCACACCTAAGACAAAATCGACATCATACCCTCTTGCACAGGTAAGAACAACCCTACAGCCAATTCAACTTAGATATGCATGACCAACAACCTACGATTTACACATGAAATAACATATTTTGCATTAGCCTTTACGACCTTACAACATGCCTCTTTATAAGCTTTACAATAGGAAAAACCGTAAATATTGGCACCAAAAAATGGTTACAAAGCCATGCATATCATTGGCTACAAATCCCGCAAATTTTGGGATTCTATTATAGTCGACTCCATGTTGGGTTTACTAGTCGACCTTCATTTGGCCTATAGTCGGTTGTCTCATTCCCACTCTTCGACCTCTTGTCGGTTGATTTTCCATCGATATCTTTGACTTCAAATTTACCTGGTCGACTTCATCGACCTTCGACTTGTTGTTGATCAACCTTGATTTTGACCTGCTGTTGATCCACCTCGACTTCGACTTGATGTCAATACTGTCGATCTACCTTGACTTCGACCATCAGTCAATTCACCTCGACTCGACTTTCACTGCAAAGAATATAACAACCCAACATTCTCCCACTTGTTTTCTTCTTTGCGAAAACAGGATATTCATGAACTTTCATTCACAGACCCAGGGTAGCAATTCCCATTGCCTCTCTACACCAAGAGAACTTCACAACATTCACAAACTTGATCAACGAGTTTGCTATGTTTTCCAACGTGTCTACTTTCTCCAATATCACCTTGTTACTTTCCACCATGTCTCTTATGAAATGGTATTGTACATCAATGTGCTTAGTATTTGAATGATAAGCAAGGGTATTTTCTATAAATATTTCCCTTTGACTGTCGCAACTTAACTTCATAGCTCTCTGCTCAAACTCGATTCTTGAACACAACCTTTGAAGACATACTGCTTCTTTGCTTCCATGAGTGGCCACCATGTATTCAGCTTCTTTTGTCGACAAGGATACGACCTCCTGTCACTTATTCATCCAAATTATTTCTCCACCGAACATCTTGAAGACATATCCGTTGGTCGAGCTCCGTCGATCCATATATCCATCCCAGTCGGCGTCAACAAAGCCACGTACATCTAATTTACCACTGTCACCTCTGGGTTTTCCTTGGTAGCATATATAATAGTCCTTTGTGCCACAAAAATACCTGAATACTCTCTTGACAGTTGTCTAGTGCTCCTTTCCAGGTGTCGACATGTACCTGCTCAAAACTCCCACCGCATGGGAAATGTTTGGTCAAGTGTATACCATCGCATACATCAGACTACCAACCACACTTGCATAGGTAACATGTGCCATGTCCTCTATTTCTTCCTGTGTCTTTGGAAAATGTTCAACAGTAATCCTTTCTCCCACAGGAATTGACACCTTCATCGGTTTACAATCCTTCTTATTGAATCATTTCAGAACTGTTTCAATATACTTCATTTGATTCAACAAGATCTTTCTAGCATCTCGATCTCTCTTAATATCCATTCCCAGAATGAAGTTAGCTGCATTGAGTCATGTCAAACTTGGAGGATAGATACTTCTTCACCTCCTTTATTTCTTCCATGTTGTTTCCAATCAACAACATGTCATCGACATACAAAGATACATATATGAAATGACCACCTTCTTCCTTGGAATATATACAGTGATCAACTTTGCTTCTCACAAATCTCAAACTAAGGATGTACATGTCAAAATTCCGGTACCACATCCTTGGTGATTGTTTTAGACCATATAGGCATCTTTTGATTTTTCACACCAACTCTTGCTTTCCATTTACTACAAATCCTTCAGTTTGTTCCATGTAGATTTCTTCTTCCAAGTCCCCATGTAGGAACATTTTCTTCACATACATATGTTCTATCTGCAGATTGAATGTTGTAGCCAGAGACATTAGTGCTCTAATGGAAGTTAGTTTTTCAATAGGGGAAAAAATCTGACTGAAGTCGACTCCCACTACTTGGGAATATCCTTTCTCTACCAGTCAAGCTTTGAACTTATAGACTTGTCCTACGACATTCATATTCTTCTTGAACACCCACTTGATACTAACGAGATTTCTTCCACTAGGTGACTTGAATAAATCCCATGTCTCATTATTGTACAAGGATTCCACCTCTTCGACCATGGCATCCTTCCAAAGTTTACCCTCTGTCAATATGAATGCCTCACCGACTGACTTGGGCTCATCATCGATGCCAGTTAACATGAATTCAGAACAAAATTCAGGAAGACTATGCCTTTTCACTGGTTTTATTTCTCTTTCTGACCTCCTTATCACTAGAGTCAATTATTCCACCTCTTCCCTAGATTTAGTCGACTCATTTGAATCATCTTCTTCATTCCTTAGCTCAAACCACACCATATCAGGATTATTCTCAGTTTGAACAGCTTCCTTAGGCTCAAACTTACCTATGACTTCTCTGACGACCACATCTCGATTGTACATTGTTATCCTTGATGCAAGATCCCAGATCTTATATCCTTTCATCCCTTCTTTGTATCCGATGAAAATACATTTCACTTCCTTCTTGTCCAGCTTGCTCCTGTTTTCCTTGGGAACATGCACATAAATGCATCACAGCCAAACACTTTGAGATGTGCCACGAACGTCTTCTTACCTGAACATACCTCATTTGGATTCATGTCAACTAGCATCGATGAAGGAGACATATGCAACAGATATATTGCAGTATCGACTGCCTCCGCCCAAAATTCTTGTGCGAGCCCAGCACCACTGAGCATGATCCAACGTTCTGTTCATTCCCTTGACAATTCCATTTTGTTGTGGGGTATATGGTGTGGTATTTTGGCATGTTATTCCACACTTCTTACAGAACTAATCAAATTCTTTTCCACATATTAATCACCATTGTCAGTCCTCAACACTTTAATCCCCTTCTCTGTCTGGTATTCCACAAGAGCTTTAAACTCCTTAAATCTCTGAAAACCCTCTTATTTCTTCCTCAGGAAATATATCCATGTCTTCCTGGAAAAATCATCTATGAAGGAGACATAATAAAGGGATCCACCAAGTGAAGGAACTTTAACCAGGCAAAACACATCACTATGCACCAGTTCTAGAATCCCATTTGCCCTTGTCATTCCAGGTGGGAATCTAACCCAACTTTGTTTCCCATATATAAAATGTTCACAAAAGTCTACTTCTAAACCACATTCAAGAAAACCTTTGACCATACCTTTTCTTTTCATAGCTCAAAGTCCTTTTTCTCTAATGTGTCCCATTCTCTCGTGCCATAGCCTGGTCGAGATGATTTCATCATGTCTTGTAGAGTCAATTTGAACCGACTTAGCTCTATTCGATTCAAGTTGTGCCGACATAGATTCAAGTCGAGTTGAGTCACAGTTGAGTCAATTTCAGGAGCAACGTTGTTGTTTCATCCAGTCAAGTTGACATTCCCTAACAACTTGTACAGGGAACAAATCCAAACTTCTCTCATTGATACCATTGCACCTCTAACCATCTTACATGAATCCTTATTAAACATAGTATGCACACCTGCATCACTCATCTTGCTGACAGATATCAGGTTTATTTCCAAATTAGGAATGTGTAGCACACCTAGAAGGGCTCTTTTCCTCCCATCCTATAGTGTCAGTGAGACTCTTCCCTGTCCAAAAATTCTGGTTTTCGAGTCATCCCCTAAGAACACATCACCCCCATTATATTTTTCATATTCACATAACCATTATTTATGTGGTTTCATATGATAGGATTCTCCTGAGTCGATCAACCAAACATCTTGATCCGACTGTGTACTGGTCGACGACAGGTACATATGAACTCCCTTGTTCGAGGTCATCTTTCTCTCAGTGGACTGCTTCTCGTTGGATCCAGCACTGACTTTTCTTTCCTTTGACTTACAGTCCTTTCTATAATGCCCAACTTCATCACATTTCCAACATCTTCGCATTGACTAAACCAGGGATTTAGATATACCCTTCGAATTAAACTTTCTACCAGAGAATATTCCTTTATCTCTGTCTATCGTTCGACCTCTCATTACCAGAGCATATTTGGTCGATCCTTCCATGGTATTTCTTCTCATTTCTTCCGACAACAGAGAAAAAAACACGTCCTCTAGTGCCAGTGTGGTTGTATTACTCCCGATAGCCACGACTAAGCTATCTGAGGAGTCTGGAAAATAACATAATAGGTTGATACAATTCTCCTCATAAGTGATATTTATATCCACATATGATAATGTTGGAAAATGAATGATTCACCATCAAGGTGTTCAAATTCCCCAATAGAGATTGATTTTATGTGCCAACAATCAATTCATGGAAAAGAAAATTGTGTTTGCAGATTTGGAATCATTAAAAAATGAATAATTATTAAAGAAATCGACGATTGAGTCAAATAGTAAGTCAAATTTATTCTAGGATTTGATTTTGTAGTAGAATAATTCAAATGGATATCGGTGGCCTCCCACCTATTCCAACTGGCTCATTTTGGCAGTTTTCTAGTTCGACAGTTTTTTCCTAGTTTTCGGGTCCCTGACTTCCAGGGTCGTTTTGAGGACCTAAACAATGTTTTTATGGCTCGCCACAAACAAAATGTGTATTCTTCAAATAGACCTTTCCAATGGGCTATCTTGTGACTAAAATGGAGATCGTATGCAAAAGTTATGACCCCGGGAAGTTGATGTACTAACTTACCCAAACGGGGCCCACATGACTTTTGGCGCTTCATCTCCTAGGGTTAGGTTTTTGGATGTCTAGGGTTTTTGAAAATCCTGTTTATTGTAAAAAGGCCTTCAGATCCTCATTGTAATGATATTTTGAAGAATGAGCATAGCCTTCACATCTCTTCTCAAAGATAAGCCACCACCATTCTAGCAAGCTTATTTTCCGCTACATTTTACAGTTTCAGCTTATTTCCTTATTGAATAGAAACCAATTTTACTATATATCTGCTATTTTGTGTTAAGCATATTTTGATAATAATATGTATTCATTTCATTCTTCTCATAAAATCTAGATCAGAGGCATCAGAGCGGTCTTCTCCTTGTTGTTCTTAATGTATGTCCCCAATGAGATAAGGGCACAAAGAATTGGATCTCAAGATTCTTTCTCTTGAGGAAAAAATCTCTCACACACCCAAAATACCTCTCATGGCAGGAGAAAATAAATACGACGGGACATGAGATCCCTTCAAAATATTTCTCAAGGAATCCCTCATGCAACAGAGGAATGAGATGATGGATAGTTTTGCGCAAATCCTTCGACGACTACCAACATGCGACACATCTTCCTCAAACAGAGGCACCGCCCCCTTCAAGGTACAAATAAACTTTGATATTCCTATACATGAAGGTTAGATAGACTCAGATGTTGTAGACAAATGGTTGAATCTGCTAGAATAGTATTTCTCTGTCCATAACTTCTCGAATAGAGAAAAAATTACTTTTGTGCTCCTCAAAGTAGTTGCCCATGTCAAATATTGGTGGCAAACTTTATGTGAGCAGAAGGAAATAGAGGAACCCTCATTATTTACAGTCACGGTCACCTAGGAGTCCTTCATGGATTCTATTAAGGAACAATACTACCCTGTTGGAATGTATGACGACTTGTATACAAAATGGACTACACTGCGGCAAGAAAGAGACCAAGCAGTGCCGGAGTTCACAAATATCTTCCATACCTTGCACACCAAGATGGGTATCAAATATTCTGAGCTACATCTGGTGCTCAAGTATCGCAACAGTCTGCATAGATACATCCAGGCTGAAATGGATTTTCTAGACATCTCATCCTTGGGCACGACCTACCGATATGTAGTCAAAATTGAGTATAAGCGCAAACAAAAGACGCGGCAATTTGGGCCTGGGAACCCCTCAAAGAAAAATCCAGGAAAGGGCGGCCCCAACCCACAAAAAAAAGGACAGAGAAAAGACAGACCACCTCAGGAAAACCAATCTAGGCCACAATAAAAGAAGGACACCGGAAAGACAAAGAAAGATAATGGGAAGTGGTGCGACTTCCATAAGAGCCCCTAGCATAACACTGTTTATTGTCGCTCAGAGAAGTCACCGATGGCTAAGGTGAAATCCTCTGAATCAGATGTAGGTTTCGACTCTGATTCATAACTAGAAAGGGGGAGATAGATCATTGATGCAGAACCCAATGTTATCGTTACTACCACCAAGCTCCAGCCCAGTGAGCCAGACCAGCCAGCGGAAGGAGAGCACCTTTTTCATTCACAGATGTGGGTGAAGGGTACCCCACTGCACTTCATTGTTGATAGAGGTAGCCAAAAGAACCTTATCTCAGCAGAGGTTTTCAAGCGACTCACCCTACCGACAATGCCACATTCGCAACCCTACACCATCATATGGCTCTACCAAGGAACCGACATCCGCGTCAGCCAACAATGTCGCATGTCATATGGCATCAAGCCATTCAAAGACGAGGTATTGTGTGATGTTTCCCATCTCAAAGTTTGTAATGTTCTTTTGGGCCAACCATATTTATGGAAACACCATGTTGTATATCAGTCTAGGCCTCACAGTGTTATGATTACTTTGAACAAGAAATTGTACAGGATACTGGAGGCAGTCCCACCTAGTGTTATTTCCTTGATCTATGCAAAGAAATGCATGAAGGTCATCTCTCCGATGGGGAATTTTTTCTTTTTTGTGATTCTCTCTCAGAATGAGCTAAATATCGCAGCCACATCCAGGGTATCTACAGCCGACCTCTCCACACAACAAAAGCAAGTGGATAAGGTTGTGGAAGCATACTTAGATATCTTCTCCTTACCTATCGGGGTACCTCTACACTGTCAGGTTAAGCATCCCATCGATCTGACCCCTGGCACAATGCTGTCTAATGGGACAGTCTACCACCACTCTTTGTTATAGAATGAGGAGATCAAGTGGAAGATCCAAGAACTGCTCCACAAGGGGCACATCTATTCCATCTCATCACCTTGCAATATCCCAATCATGCTAGTACAGAAGAAATATGGAACCTGGTGACTCTGCATTGATTATCAGGCCTTGAATAAAATCACAGTCAGAAACCGATACCCGATTCCATGAATCGCCGACCTCCTTGATCATATCATGGGGGAAAATTACTTCAGTAAGATTGATCTGAATTATGGCTACTACCAGGTCCCGATAGAACATACAGATGTATGGAAGACTACCTTCAAGTCAAAGGAAGGTATTTTTGAATGGTTGGTCATGCCCTTTGGTTTGACAAATGCTCTAGCCACTTTCATGCGGATGATGGATGATATCCTGCAACCATTCACCAATAATTTTGTAGTGGTGTATCTGGATGATATTCTCATTTACAACAAGACTTGGGTAGAACACTTACAGCATATTCAACAGGTTCTGCACACCCTGCAGCAGCACAAGCTATACACCAACTTGGAAAAATTCTCCTTCGGCATGGACAAGGTCCATTATCTCGGCTACATTATTGATCAGTATGGTTTACCTATGGATCTAGCCAAGATCCAATTCATTCGTGATCGTCTAGCCCCAACCACACTCACTGATCTTCAGAGCTTCTTGGTCCTTGCCAATTTCTACCGCAGGTTCATGTTGGGATTCTCCCATATTGCATGTGGCATCAACCAAGTAACCAGGGGTGGTGGAAAGGCCAAATTTGTGTGGGGTCGGTCCCAACAACAAGCATTCAATGATTTGAAGAATTTCTTGTTCTCAGCCCCAATACTTTCACTACCAGACTTGCAACAACCCTTTGAGATCAAGACATATTCCTCAGAGTATGTCGTGGGCATCATTCTCACTCAGGACGACCACTCTGTGGCCTATCATAGTGAGACACTATCATATGTTGTCTGTAAGAACCCTAATTACGACAAGTAAATGTAATCCATTGTGAAAGCTTGTCTCCAATGGAGAAATCACATTCTTGGGAAGGAGACAGTCATCCACACTGATCATAAGCCACTGTAGTTCATGCAGACACAAATAAAATTGCAGAATTACCACCATCAGAGGTGGTCCACATACTTGCAATGATTCCACCTCAACATCAATTATAAAAAAGGAAGCACCAACCGCGTCACTGATTGCCTCAGCAGACCGCCAGTCATGGCACTCACCACGGTGCTAGACTCTTGCGGCCATGAGACCTCTCGATGGCCCCAACTCTATGAGACATACCAGTACTTTGTCACCACCTACCAAATGTTGGGTGCAAACGCAGTTGTTGTTAATTTCCATCTTCAGGATGGATTGTTGTGTCATCTGGGCCATATCTACGTTCCATCAAGCGATCGAGTGAAGCTGATTTGGGAAGCCCACTACAGTCGGGTGGTAGGACACTTTGACATCAAAAAGACAGTGGAAATGATGCAGAAACATTTCTACTGGACGAAACTTCGACAGGAGGTCAACAAGTATATCAAATCCTGCACTACCTGCACTATTGCCAAACTGACCACTAAGAAACAGGGCTTGCACACCCCTCTTCCTACTCCTAACATGCCATGGGAATCCATCTCCATGGACTACTTTTTGGGCCTCTCGTCCACCAAGAGGGGAAATGACTGTGTTTTTGTGGTTTTCAATCACTTTTCTAAGATGGAAATTGTGGTCACCTGCCAAGCTCTTCTTTGAATGAGTTTGGGTACATTTTGGAATCCCACAAACCATTGTCTCAGATCGGGACAGTTGATTTCTCAACACATTCTAGTCGAGCCTCTAGTCATTGCTGGACACCAAGCTCAACAAATCCACGGCCTTCCACCCCCAGATAGATGGCCAAACCGAGGTCATAAATTGAATGATTGTTCATATCCTACACATGTATAATTCCAAGAAACCTCACACATGGGATGAGAGTCTTCCCTATGTCTAGCATAGCTACAACCGAGCCCTGCATAGATTGACTAGACACAGTCCCTTTCAGGTGGGGTTGGGATTCCAACCATTGGGTCCCATAGATGTTGCACTACCCCTTGCAGTCACCTTGACTGACTCATCTCCTGCTCCAACTCAAGTTGACAAAGCCACCTGGTTCATTGAGTGGATCCAACACATCCACCAACAGGTTCAGGATATCCTACAGAAGTCCAATGAAAAGTACAAGCAACATCATGATCTACACAAGGTGCCACATAAATTTCAGGTGGGTGACAAAGTTTGGTTTCATTTGTAGAAATAACGCCTTACCGGACCCCATAAGAAGCTTCGCCCATTTCGTTATGTGTCATACACCATCACCAAGGTTGTGGGTGATAATGCATTTAAGCTCAACATTACTCCTTTCCTTGGCATGCACCCATTGTTCAACATGGATCTCCTTCGACCATATTTTCCACCATTATTGGACACTTTAGAGATAACAGAACAAATGACACCAATAGAGCTCAACCCCAATTGCATACAATAGGAATCCAGTGATCAGATTGTGGACAAATAGGTCAAGGGCACTCGCCAACAAAGTATCTAACTTTATAGAGTTGTCAAAGTAGGGAATCTAATGCACCAAGGCAAGTGGCTCACCCGGGGCCAAATTCAGCAGAAATTTCCTCATCTAATGGGGGCACTCAATGTAATGGATACCATGGAGGTATTCGATTCGGGGAATCAGTTACCGGTTTATGACTGTGATTTTATTCAAGGCCTGGTAATCAATGCAGAGTCGCCAGGTTCCATCTTTCTTCTGTACCAACACGATTGGGATTCCCCAAGGTGATGAGTTGGGACGGATGTGCCCCTTGTGGAGAAGTTCTTAGATCTATCGCTTGATCTCCACATTCTTTAACAGAGAGTGGAGGTAGACTAGCCCATTGGGAAGCAGTGTGTTGGGGGTCAGATCGATGGGGTGCTTGACCTAACAGTGTAGAGGTACCTCGGTAGGTGAGGAGAAGATATCCAAGTATTCTTCCACGACCTTATCCACTTGCTTCTGGTGTGTGGAGAGGTTAGTTGCGGAGACCCTGGATGTGGCTGTGATATTTCACTCATTCTGAGAGAGAATCATGAAGACAAAAAACTTCCCCATCTGAGAGATGACCTTCCTGCATTGCTTGGCAGAGATCAAGGAAATAACACTAGGTGGGACTGCCTCGGGTATCCTGTACAATTTCTTGTTCAAAGTAATAACAACACTATGAAGCCTAGACTCATATATAGAATGATGTTTCCATATATATGGTTGTCCCAAAAGAACATTATAAACTTCGAGAGGGGAAAAATCACACAATACCTCATCTTTGAAGGGCTTGATGTTGTATGATAGGTGGAATTGTTGGATGACGCGAATGTCGCTTCCTTGGTGGAGCCATCCGATGGTGTAGGGATGCAGGTGTAGCATTGTCAGCAGGGTAAGTTGCTTGACAACCTCTACTGAGATGAGGTTCGTTTGTCTACCGCTATCAACGATGAAGTGTAGCGGGGTACTCTTCACCCACATCCATGAATGAAAAAGGTGCTCGCCTTCCTTTGGCTTGTCTGCTTCACTGGGTTGGAGCTTAGTGGTAGCAACAATATCATTAGGTTATGCATCAATGATCTGTCTCCCCCTTTCTGGTTTTGACTCAGAGTCGGAACCCGCATTTGATTTAGAGGATTTCACCTCAGCCACCAATGACTGCTTTGAGCGAAAATCAGCAGTGTTATGCCAGGGGCTCTTATGGAAGTCGCACTACTTCTCGGTATATTTCTTTGTATTTCTGGTGTCCTTCTTTTCTTGCATCCTGGATTGGTTGTCCTGAGGTTGTCCATATTTTCTTTGTCCCTTGTTCTACGGGTTAGGGCCGCCCTTTCCTAGCTTTTGTTGTGAGGGGTTCCCAAGCCCAAATTTCTGCGTCTTTTGTTTGAGCTTCTGCTCGATTTTGATGGCATATCGATAGGTCGTGCCCAAGGATGAGATGTCCAGAAACTCCATTTCGGTATGTATGTATCTATGTAGATCGTTGTGATACTTGAGCACCAGATGTTTCTCAGAATCTTTAATACCTAGCTTGGTGTGCAAGGTATGGAAGATATTTGTGAACTCAGGCACTACTTGGTCTCTTTCCTGCCGCAGTGTGGTCCATTTTTTGTACAGGTTTTCATAACTTCCAACAGGGTAGTATTGTTCCTTAATAACATCCTTGAAGGACTCCCATGTGACAACAACTATAAATAATTAAGGTTCCTTTGTTTCCTTTTTCTCACAGAATGTTTCCCACCAATCCTTGACATGGGGAATGGCTTTGAGGAGTGCAAAAGTAATATTTTCTCTATTCGAGAAGTTATGGATAGAGAAATACTCTTCTAGTAGATTCAACCATTTGTCTACAACATCTGTGTCTATCTGACCTTCAAATATAGGAATATCAAAGTTGATTTTTACCTTGAAGGGGGTGGCACCTCCATTTGAGGAAGATGCGTCGTCTATTGGTAGTCGCCGAAGGATTTGTGCAAAACTATCCATCATCTTGTTCCTCAATTGCATGAGGGATTCCTCGAGCAACATTTTGAAGGGATATCTTGTCCCATCGTCTTTCTTTTCTCCCACCATGAGAGGTCGTTTAGGCCTGCGAGAGATTTTGTCCTCAATAGAAACAAGCTCGAGACCCAATTCTTTGTACCCTGACCTCGTTGGGGACATGCATTAAGAATGACAAGGAGCAGAACGCTCTAATACCACTAATCCAAATTTTATGAGAAAAATGAAATGAATACAAATTATTGTCAAAATATGCTTAACACAGAATAACAGATATACAATAAAACAGGTTTCTATTTAATAAGGAAATAAGATGAAACTGTAAAATGCAGCGGAAAGTAAGCTTGCTAGAATGGTGGCAGCTTATCTCTGAGAAGAGATGTGACGTTTGCGTTCATTCGCAAGAATATCATTACAATGAGGCTCTCAAGTAATTTTTACAATAAACACGATGTCAAAAACCATAGACATCCAAAAACCTAACCCTAGGAGATGAAGCGCCAAAAGTCATGTGGGCCTAGTTTGGGTAAGTTAGTACATCAACTTCCTGGGGTCGTAACTTTTGCATACAATCTCCGTTTTAGGCACACAATAGCCCGTTGGAGAGGTCTATCTGAGGAATAATCATGTTGTCAGAATATAACTCAATCAATTGCTTAATTGTGGTGAGCCCTAAAAACGTTGATTAGGGCCTCAAAACGGCCCTGGAAGTCAGGGACCCGAAAACTAGGAAAAAACTGCCAAACTGGAAAACTTCCAAAATGAGCTAGTTGGAATAGGTGGGATGCCACTGAAATCCACTTGGATCATTGGCTCCTTGTTTCTCTGAATCAAATTTTTTGAGGAATCCCTCTTTAATTCACGAGGGTGTCTCTGCCATGCTATGTAACACTACCAAGAGGGACCCCTCTTGGGTTTTCCTCACTCACGGAGCATGACAGTTCGAGAGGACAGAGAAAACTGAAAAATGAGGACACACAGAGCCAGATAGTTGAGCAGATCAAAGCTCCAATGCAGCAAAGAAACAAAATGAAACATGCCATGGCCAACTTGGAGGATTATCCGAGAAGCTCATATGACCACACAACCTCCTCCTGTACCTATCTTCATCCCCCTACCATGGCACATTGAGGGCGCCATTAAACCTATTCGAGGGATTTTTCCCTCAATCCCCTGAGCATGTTTAAGTTCATCCTCCATCCAAGAATGAGGCTCGGGGTGTTGGCCGACCATATTAATAACTCGGCCTGCATGTGGGTTGTGTGGCATCTCGTGGGCTACGTGGCACTCCATCCGGGGGGGGATAATTAGCATGTTAGTTATGTCAGGAAGTTCATTAATACAAATTTTCCGTCGATCTAGTAATAAAAGGCACTCCATAATTTCTATTAGAAGGGCAGTTAAGTCAGTGAGTAATAATTGGAAACAACGCTTGTCAGACATAAATAAAAACAACAAGTCTCTTGTTGTTGTTGTTGTAAACAAAAAATCGCCCAGTTTGATAAAAAGGGTGTCTTCTTGCTGAAAATGCAATAGATGGTCATTTACTTCTCAATTCCAATATTTTTCTCTCTCATTCTCTACATATTTTGTATTGTGCAACATTTTATTCTTGTGCCAATTTATTATGTTATTGCCTTTTAAAGTTTGCATATAGAATTGCAGATCATGCATTGTAAATACAGTTTGCATAGGATTATGTGAAATTGTTTTCTCTGTACTCTTGAACAATTTTCCTAATGGCATGGATGTTTACAATTTTCTACAGTCTATTAATCAATCTTATTTTGGAAACATAAGGAAAATTTTGAAAAATAATGGCTACTTGACTGATGACATATCATATATTGATACTCAATCTCTCGAGCTATCTACTAACTTTGCTAACACTAACTTGTGCTAATTGAGTGCTAAACTTGCTATTGTTGCAAAAGTTTGCTACAGCCACCTGATAACACTTAAATTTGTTGCATACATTGATCTAATGGTGGTATAACATAATCATAAATTGGTTTGAACAGTTGGACATTAATCTATTGTCAATTGATGAATTTTTTATCGCTTTTATTTTTTGTTGTTACAAACTTATACATGTTGTTATAAATTTTTGTTCTGCTACAATTTTTTACTAGCTATAGAAAATTGTCATTGTCTAGTGTCTTACGAGGTTTTAATTGCAGGTTTGTACTTAGAATTGATGATATAAATTCTATAATGTGTTCTTGTTCTAGGAAGGTACTCAAACACCTATTAACCTCATCCATTTCACACACATATACTTATCATTGGGTGATCAAGAGAGGGGGTGATAGGATTGGCTATGAAACTTGCTACTTTGATCCCTTGAGGTCACCAAAGAAACCACCGTTGTGGTGGACCTCCTCCATCACTAAAACGAGGGGATTTATGATCCAAGAGGATCTCCACACAAGGATTCATTACTTTTCACACCATGGAGAAGATCATTAAAATGTTGATTGATGATAGGTGACAAAGTTTAAAAAGAATGATTAATGCTTCATTTAAATTGTAAAAATGATTAATACTTTAAGTGAGTGGAATTACTCATGTATTTTTCATTTAATTTTTAAAAAGGAGATTAAATTAAGTGAGAGAATCCACCTCACAATTAGTTTCCTAGTTTTAAGGGGAACTTGGGAGTCCCGTGAGTTGCTTTAGGATTCTTCCTCATTTTATCACAAGTGGTTTCCTAGTCTCAAGGGGAAGTTAAGGGTCTCATAGGTTGGTTGTGATGCTTTCTCATTTTTGTCCTTTGAGTTGTTATTAGATCCTAAATTTTTGGATCTTCTCTCCTTGAATTATGGAGAGAAGGAAACTATATAAACTTTGTGTGTAAGCTCTGAAGAGGAGGCCCCTTTTGGGGATCTTGGAGAGAGAGATCAAGAGAGCTTGGAAGAAAGGAATTAAGTCCTTCTGGTCTCTGAAGAAATGTCACTTATGTGAGAGGCTGAAGTTCTTTGTATAAGAGAAGGTTTCTCTAGCATTCAACCCTATTGTAACACCTTGTTTCCCCCAGTCTGTAAATATAACTATATTGGCCAGGGAACTATAGAAAACTCAAAGGTGTGAATGTTTGTTTTGATGGACCTTTGAATAAAAGGTCGATGAATGTAAATTATGTTATTTTAATAGAAAATGGATGCATATTGCATGACTGTTGTGAAGGGGATGTGCTAAGAGAGACCATGATTTCTAATGAAAAGGTGGTGGAGTGGACCCAGGATGGTTGTGTTAACCTCCACTGAACTAGTACGATGATGGATTTAAATTTCTCAAGATCAGAACAACCCTCTGACCAAGAATGAATTCCCGTCATGCTGGTAGGTGGGAAGGCCTCCTCAAGAGTTAATGAGGGGATGGGGAAGACTGCCCATCTGTAAGGCTTCTAGACCTGACCACGGATTGGGGAATTCGAGCCACATGTAATCTTGATGAGGAAGGCAAGAAAGGAAGAGTGGTGTGGGCAGAGAGGACCTGCAAAGAGTGTAGAGACGAGAGCAGAAGCTCTCGGGTCTGAGGAAGGATTTAAAGTGAAAAAGTGAGTTCTGATCACAGAGAATAGAGACAGAGCCAGGAGAAGGAGAGTAACCTCCGTCCTTATCTATTCCTGTATTGGGAGAAGGAGAGTAACCTTCGTCCCTAACTTCCATTGAGCTGGAAGTAAGAGATTGAATCTCAAATCATCATGGCCTAAGCTTGGGGGTGGCCAGTGATAAATCCATTGGGAGTGACTGAGCCTATGGTTGGGTGGAAATAAGCACCCCTATCAATGGTCGCATCACGCCTTATGGTTTTGATAAGTGTTTTCATGCCTTTTTCTTTGAATTGTAACAATGGATGCATGATTGTATTTATGTGCCTATAAATGGTTTTTGTATTGAATGATTAAGTTAAGAGTATGCGTTTGTTCCTTGAGAACTTTTACATCTGCTTGATTTTTCTCTTATGCTCTAGTTTAATTCCTCAAAAGCACTTTCCCCAGGGAATTTCATCACTGTCCTAGAGTCGAGTGAGTACTTCCCTAATTGCGGAGGTTGAATCCTGCAATCCCTGCGAGGATGGAGTCTATTAAGCTCAAGAGAGGTAGTGCATGTATGCATTGAATCTCTGCAAGGTGGGAAGAGACCGAGATGATCTTAAGTTCTATAGTTGATTAATGAACATAAGGGGTGGGCGGAAGAATTCTTCCAAGCATTATGTTCAAGAGAAAGAGAGCAAAACCCTTAAGCCTTTCAGAGCCAACAAATCTTATGAAGAATAGTGAGATTCAAGTATTGAAAGGGAATATCCTTTCATTTGGAAGATGAATGAACGTGACCTGTTTGGAAGAATCCAAGGTCCATCATGATCGTTAGATTTGAAGAAGGGGTGCAGGCGTTAATGCCTCAAATCCCTTAGTCTTCGCAAGTTCAACGAATGTTGGTAATCATCGTGAAGGGGATGGATCCTCTGAAACCTGAAGTAGAGATGTGACCTAGACCGTAGATCCAAGGATCTATCAACACCCTCCTTGACCGTCGAATTGGCGAGATCAGAGTTCGCACATCGAGAGAATCGCACGTTGGCATGACTAAAATTATGAAACTAGAAGTTGCGATGTGATCTGGACCGTTGGATCGAGGAAGGTCATGGACCGTTAATCCGACACAAGCAGATTAATGCAACGATTACGTGGGAATTATAAATTCCCTAAGGACCAATCTCAGAAGAGACAAGCGTTGTTCAGAAGCGTAGATGAGGTCCAAGAGGCGAACTTGTTTCAAGTTCGTAAGCTCAAGAGGGAAAGCAGAAGTTGAGACCCATACATCAGGGCTTGCAGGAAGTAAATCGAAGGTCGAGACCTTCAAAACATCTGAGATATTCCAAGTCAGGAAGAAAGAGAAAGCTCAGGAGGAGGAGCAACAATGATCGTTGGATCGAGTGTTGTGAAATATATGGATCGTTGGAACCCATGTCTAGACAATTAGAAGAGCACGCAGGAGGAGATCAGATCTGGAGCACGAGGACCAAGAGTTGTTGGATCCCAAGGAAAGTAAACGATGCCAAAACCATTGAAAGTTCCCAGGAGAGTTGACTTTGTGAGGTCCCAAAGTTACGAAATCATCAAAACCGTCCATCAAGATAGGACACGTGACAGGAGACCAGCATTTCGCTAATTCGTAAATCGCGAAAGTCAAAGGCAGAGTTATGATAACTTGCGATTTGATTTGGACCATTATATCATGGGGATTCTAAGACCATTGATATGAGGTGAGGAGAGCTCGGAAGTTCGGACTTCGAGGAAAGGGAGGTGGACTAATTTCCAACTTCGCGAAGTACAGAGTCTTGAAGTGTTTGAGATTTGGCCCTAGGTCATAGCCAGAGGTCATATCATCGAAAGTTAAAGGAAGGAGCTAGCACTTTCTATACTCTTAGCTCGGAGTTTGGGAGTTCGGGGATCGAAAGAGTTAGGGTTGGCTCATATCTAAACACCCAAAACGTGAGCTCCCAATTTGATCGTAGTTGTCGATCGAAGGGAGAGTGTGGACCGTAGATTGGGTCTTGGAGGAAGTTTGATTATCCGGCTTCAGAGAAGAGAAGTGAATTTCCCTCGGGAGACATGAAGAAGGAAGTCCTGAAGAACTTGGTAATTGGGCCCCAGGTTATAGCCACGACACAATATAAAGGGCCTAGTGGGAAGAGCTAGTGCCCAGAGGATTCGCAGATCGGGAAATCGAAAATCGAGAGTAACAGGTCTGGCCCATAGAAAAACACCTGAGGTCCAAGATCACGAAGCACCTTTTTGTTAGTCCTGTGGTCACCACCAGTGGTCATGTGCATGAGTTTTCAAAAGGGGGGCTAGCGCTCAAACTCAGAGATTTCACAAGCGCAAAGGAGAAGGTCGCGGGCACTATTAGACCCACACCAAGAACTGGGAAGGGGATGAGTTTAATTACAGAACGAGACCACTAAGGTATCAAAGAGTTGTCTAGTTCTATAATCGGAGATCCTTGACTGGGATTTTAGGCTGGTTCCCCAACTTTCCAAATTTAGGAACCGTAGAAAGAGAGGATTTGTTCCTGAAAGGAGAACAATTTTTTTTTTTTTATCTCTTGCCCCATCGTGGGTGTGTTACAAATTGGTATTGGAGCATGGTTACAACACTTGTCCTACTTGGGATCATGGAAAATTCATTTAAAAACTCTATTTTGAGTACTTTTAAAAGAGTGACACTCTACCTTACCTTTTTCTTAAAAAGTCTAGTTAAAAATGTTATTAAAGAAAAGAATGAAACTTTCTACTGTGTGTGTGCATTTAAGAAATTGAACCATGTATTGTTCGTGAACTAATAGACCGTTAGCTAACAATAAGTTTTTTTGTCAACACTCGAGCAGTCAGTGTTGGAGTTACTTCACACACACCTAGGATTTATTTTTCCTAAAGTTATTCCTTGTTTATTAGTCATAATTAGTCATTATCCAGTCTCCTATATTTTAGGGGAGAATATTCCACCTGGATAATATTCTCTTTCAGTTGACACTTCAGTTTGACTAGTTGAGTTGAGTTTAGATGTTGCATTTATTTTTTCACCATGCAACATTGGGATCATCACCAACTCACTACTCTTTGTTCAGTCAGTTAATTGAAGACTAGTTGACTAGTTAACTCAGCTACGTGGCAGTTCACTCCCGTAACTGCCTGAGAGACTAGACTAGGTGGCAGTTTACTCTTGTAATTGTTGGTGTGTGTCCAGATCAATATAGACCACCACTATGGCTCATTAGTTACTCATTTATCCTATATATATTGTAAATTATTCACTCTTTGAGTGTGTAAATGGTTAATGAGAATTATTCCATTCTTTCTCTCCTTCTTCTTCTTTCTCCAATTCTCTCTGCAAATGTGTGTATTATTGTTTATCTAGATCTATTATATGTAGGTTCAACAAATTTTCATGGTATCAGAGCCCACATACTGCTAAGAAAAATCTACACAAAATTATTTTTGCAGGTACAAAAGATTGAAGACAACAAAAAGATGGATTATTCACTAGAAATACTTCTCACGCCTCATAACTATTTGGAATGGAAGCCAAAAATTCTTCTTATGCTCATATGGAGAGGCTTGTACCAAATAACTATGGCAATGGAATTAGATCCTGATTCTGTCGATGAGAAAAATGACTTTCTCAATAGACAAGATATGGCCTTAGGATGTATCCTCTATTTTATTTCTCTCGAAATTCTCCATCAAGTATATGATGACTCACAAGAATTCACTCCAAATGAATTATGGAGTAGATTGGAGGTTTTATTTGGGAATAAGGAAGAACGGATGCAAAATGTTGACAAGATAGAGAATGTAGAAAAGCCACTGGAAGATAAATCATCTCAGTTTGAAGAGCCTTCTACACAAATATTTACAAAAAATGTGTATTCCATTAATTGAAGATGATGTCTACTCCATTTCAGATTTGTTTTCTGAAATTCATGTGGAATATATATGGCATGCATCTCAGGAGTCACATGCAGACACTTTTGCATGCACCATGCATGCATCTCAGGAGTCAAAAAGGGAGTCGCACACATCAGACGCCATTATGATATTTTCTGAGAAAAATTTGCAGAAACAAATTGGATATTCGAATTCCTCTCGGGAAAATATCCAATTTCAAAAACAAAATTGTCCGAAACAGAGTCCAAAAAGTTAAGTTATGATTGTTTTAAAATCAATAAAATTTCAGCATTTTTCTGGAAACGGTCGCACGGTTTTCAAAATTTCATCCAAAATTTATTTGGATATTTTTCATTACAAGAAGATAAAGTGGATATGTGTGGAAATATAAATGATTCATATACTTCATCAAATCCATGCAGACATCTACATCTTCAACAAAATATTCAAAGAGCACAAACTTGCACAGTTGTGAGGTCTTCTTGGAGTGAAGGACATGGTTGCTTAGCAACTGCATTTTGTTCCTTATCATTTTTTATTTTATGCATTGTAATTTGAGGGGGGGTTTTGTTCCCATGAGGTTTTCCCTCTTTCCTCATTTATTTCAATGTACATTTTGTATTTGGGTACCTAACATGGCCTCGTAGCCAGGACCCATTCTTTATTTTCACCATAGTGATGTTCAGGACTCAGCTACATGGAAGTTAACTCTCGTAACTGCCTGAGAGACTAGACTAGGTGGAATTTTACTCTTGTAATGGTTGGTGTGTGTCCAGATCAATCTAGAGCACCACTATGGCTCATTAGTTACTCATTTATCCTATATATATTGTAAATTATTCACTCTTTAAGTGTGGAAACGGTTAATGAGAATTATTCCATTCTTTCTCTCCTTCTTCTTCTTTCTCCAATTCTCTCTGCAAATGTGTGTATTATTGTTTATCTAGATCTATTCTGTGCAGGTTCAACACATTTACATGGATTACTTTTAAAATAATGACACTCTACCTTACCTTTTTCTTAAAAAGTCTGGTTAAAAATGTTATTAAAGAAAAGAATGAAACTTTCTACTGTGTGTGTGCATTTAAGAAATTGAACTGTGTATTGTTCATGAACTAATAGACCGTTAGCTAACAATAAGTGTTTTTTTCAACACTCAATCAGTCACTAAATCACAGAAAAACTTCAAAAATAAAGGATGATGACGTTTCATGAAGTGGGGGATGACTCCCACAATAGAGATGAAGAATCTGATGAAAGGAGGGTGGTGGAAACCCCTCCCGATATGGCTGAAATTGTAAGGAGCCTCAGGGCCAAATTACAGAGTTGCAAGGCTGAAAAAGAGAGATTGATAAAGGAGCAAAAAAAACAAACAGAAATTAGCGTAGTCTTGTTGTAGATCTTGCCCGACATACAGAGGCAACTACAACATGAACCCGCAACCAATCATGTGGAACGACGACATAAGAAGAGAAGTCAAAGTACACCTGAGATGTGAAAACATGAGTCCATAAGTGACCACACTGGGAGAAGCGCCTCGAAGAATGTCCAACCTGGACACTCATCGATAGAGTCCTCTGAAAAGGAAGTTGGAAAATCCAAAGGATCTTCTAGTAGCATAGCAAGCTCACATTCTCAAAGGAAAGGAAAAAAGCGGAAGCGTTCCAAAAATCATGGTCCTGAAGAATTCAAGAAATCCAAACCACCCTCTTTTGATGGAGAGATTAGGACGGGAGAAGAGGCTGAAATTTGGTTGCTTGGTTTAAAGAAATACTTCAGAGTCCATGATTACTCTGAAAACTTGAAGGCTCGAATAGCCATCTTTAACCTCAATGGAAAGGCTTACATTTGGTGGGAAGACCTTAGGAATGTGAAAGGAGTCCATGAGAAGGACCTGTCATGGAAACAATTTGAGAAATACTTCAGGAAGCAGTATCTGTCAGAGAGATACATGGATGGGAAGGCTAAGGAATTCTATGAACTCAGGCTGGGGAAGCTCACCATAGATGAATTTGTTAATAAATTCCTTGAACTACTGAGGTATGTACCTTACATAAAATATGAAAAAGTAAAAGTGCAGCGATTCATTAGTGGGTTACCTTAGACCCTCCGGGACAGGATTGAGTTCGACGAACCAAAGACCTTAGAAGAAACTATCTGGAAGGTGAGGTATTGTTATGAACAGTTTGAGAGTATGAAAATACCTCACAAAGACTAGAAGAAGAGGAGTAGTTCGAGATTCCAAAAGAAGGGGTTTAAATCCTCAAGATTTAAGAACTATGGAAAATATTATTGAAGGAGCCTTCCTACTAGAAGTGTATATCAACAAAATTTCCCCTCTCAAAGGGGAAATAAACCTTTTAAGATAGTCCCAGAAAAGACCGATAACCTAAAGAAGGAACCCTTAAAATGTTGGGGTTGTGGAGAAGATCATCAATTGTGGGACTGCCCACATAGACAACATAATAGTAAGAGAGTCTACAATATCCAAGAAGCTACCATTGTCAATGATGTGGCTAGGAGCATGTCAAGAATCTATGCAGCCTTAGACAATAATCAAGCTGACCACCAAGCTTCAGTAGTGAAGCTAGAAGGTATGATCACCAACCATCTAGTTTCTATTTTAATTGACCCAGGTTCTAATTTGAGTTATGTGGCCCCTTAGACTATTGATAAGTGTAAACTGCAACCAATTAGACATGTTAAACCGTGGTTGATGCGATTAGCCATTGGGACCAAGTGAAAGGTGGCATAGGTCATACTAGCCTGTCAATTCATCATGGGTGGATTGCCCACCCAAGCGACCCTTAACATACTTCCCCCGGGATCTTATGACTTGTTGATTGGTATGGATTGGTTGGCTTCTTATAAAACTAAATTGGAATATTATCATAAAAATTTAGAATGTGCAAATGAAGAAGGGATAAAAATGACCCTCCAATGGATTCAGAAGCCTGTCTTAGTGAGACAAATATCATCCCTTCAAATGAAAAAGTATTGCAGAAAGGGGTGTTCCTTATATGCCATACAGGTACTAGAATATGTTGATAATGACAAACCAAACCTAGAGGAACACCCCATATTAAGAGAATACAAGGACATGTTCCCAGAAGAGGTACCAGGTCTACCTCCAAGAAGGGATATCGACTTCTCAATAGAACTTACACCAAGAGCGGTACTAGCATCTAGAACGCCATATAGAATGAGCACACCAGAATTGGTTGAGCTCAAGATACAACTAAAGGAGATGATGGAAAAAGGCTACATCCGACCCAGTGTATCTCTGTGGAGAGAACCCATCTTTTTTGTGACAAAGAAATATGGCACACTCCGACTATGCATAGATTACAAACAACTCAATAAGACAATCATAAATAACAAGTACCCCTTACCAAGAATCTATGACTTGTTCGACCAATTTGGAGGTGCTTCCATCTTCGCAAAGATCGACTTAAGGTCTGGATACCACCAAGTCTGTATTAAGGATGAATACATCCAAAAAACAACCTTCAGGATGAGGTATGGTCACTATGAATTCGTGGTGGTGCCATTTGGGTTAACCAATGCCCCCACCACTTTTATGTGCTTGATGAATAATGTACTCAGCAAATTCCTGGACAAATTTGTGTTTGCTTTCATTGATGATATCCTAATATGCTCAAAGAATAGGGAGGAGCACGAAGAACATCTTAGACTCATACTTCAAGTACTAAGAGAGCACCAGCTCTACGCTAAGTTTAGCAAGTGTGATTTCTTTCAGAAGCAAGTACACTACTTAGTCCATGTCATTTCTAAGGAAGGGGTAGTAGTGGACCCTAAAAAGGTCAGATCTATTATGGAATGGCCTACCCCGAAGGATGTATATGATATTAGGTCCTTCATGGGCCTAGCAGGATACTATAGAAGGTTCATAAAAGGGTTTTCCAATATTGGTTGTCCAATCACTGCCCTTCAAAAAAGGGGATTAAATTCATTTGGACATCAAAATGTGAAGAAAGATTTCAGGAACTGAAATACCTCCTGACCCATGCACCCATGCTGAAGATTACAGACCCAGATAATGGTTTCCTTGTGTGTACAAATGCCTGTAAGGAAGGACTTAGCGGATTCCTTATGCAAGAGGGACATGTAATTTTCTACACATCCTAGAAATTAAATGAGCATGATATCAATTATGTGACCCATGACCTAGATTTGGAGGCCATAGTACATGCTTTAAAAATGTGGAGGCACTACCACCTGGGAAGGAGATTTGTGCTTATGAAAGACCATTGTGGGTTGAGGCACCTATTCGATCAACCAAAACTCAATGCCAGGAAAGCTAGGTGGATGGCTCTCCTTAGTGAGTTTGATTTCAAAATCAAACACATCAAAGGAATTGAAAATAGGGTGGTTGATGCCCTTAGCAGAAGTATAAAAATGATTCATCTGGCAGCAGTAAGCACCTGCGAAATAGATGTTAGGGAAAGAGTCATAAATGCACAAGAGATAGATGCATTCTTCAAGACCGTGACCTCATGCCTAATACAAGACCCTACATGGCTAAAGTACGAAGGCTACCAAATGCTCGAGGAAGGGTTGTTGACTTACAGAAAAAGATTGTATATTCCAAACTATGACAACTTAAAGAGGTTCATAATGGATGAACTGCATAAGAGACCATATACTGGTCACCCAGGATATCAGAAGATGATCACGGCCACTAGGAAACAATTATTTTGGCCTGGGTTGAAGAAAGACATATCTAACTATCTAGATAAGTGCTTAGAATGCCAACAAGTTAAGGCAGAACACCGACACCCAGTAGGATTGTTACAGCCCCTACCAATTCCAGAATGGAAATGGGAAACCATCTCCATGGATTTCATCATAGGATTACCAAAGTTGACCAAGCAAAATGATGCCATCATGGTTAGGGTAGAAAAATTGAGTAAGTCTTCTCATTTCATCCCTGTCAAGTCAACTTGCAAGGCAATAGATATTGCCAACATATTCATGAAGGAGATATTCAGACTGCATTGCATGCCCAAGGAAATTGTATCTGACAGAGATACCAAATTTACTTCAAACTTTTGGAAATCCCTAATGGTCAGTTTTGAGACTAAATTGTTGTTCAACATAGCCTATCACCCTCAAACTGATGGACAGACAGAAAGAGTGAACCAAATAGTAGAAGACATGCTAAGGATGCATGTAATGCATCAGCCTAAGAAGTGGGAAGACTACCTACCATTGGTAGAGTTTTCCTACAACAACGGTTATCAAAAATCCTTGAAGATGAACCCTTTTGAATCCCTCTATGGTAGACAGTGCAAGATTCCAATCAAGTGGAGTAACCTAGTGGACAGAATTACAATCGGACCCAACATGCTAAAAGAAATGGAACAACAAGTGGTTCAGATAAGACAAAATATGAATATTACTCAGGATAGACAAAAAAGTTACATTGACAAAAAGATAACTCCTAGAGAGTTCAAGACCGGAGACCATGTCTATCTCAGAGTTAGACCCAGGAAGAGTTCCCTGAGAATGGGAGCCTGTGCCAAATTGTCACCTTGGTATTGTGGACCCTTTGAAGTCTTAGATAGAGTGGGACATGTAGCCTATAGGTTAACACTTCCTCCCACTGTAAAGGCACATAATGTTTTCCATGTTTCATTATTGAAGAAATATGTACATGATGCTAATCATATAATTGACTGGTCTGTGATCTAGGTGGAACTGGAGGGAGAATTCCTGCCAGAACCCCAATGCATACTAGACAGGAAGGAAATCTCACTCAGGAACCGAACCATTGCACAGGTCAAGGTGCAATGGAAACACTTTGGCCCAGATGAGGCTACGTGGGAAATGGAAGATGCCATGAGACAGGCACATCCAATTTTGTTTACTTATGTACATACATATCGTGTTGATAGATAGAACATCGAGGAAGATGTTCCTTTAAGGGGGAGGGAATTGTAACACCCTGTTTCCCCCAATCTGTAAATATAACTATATTGGCCAGGGAACTATGGAAAACTCAAAGGTGTGAATGTTTGTTTTGATGGACCTTTGAATAAAAGGTCAATGAATGTAAATTTTATTATTTTAATCGAAAATGGATATGTATTGCATGACTGTTTTGAAGGGGATGTGCTAAGAGAGACCACGATTGCTAATGAAAAGGTGGTGGAGGGGACCCGGAATGGTTGTGTTAACCTCCACCGAACCAGTACCATGTTGGATTTAAATTTCTCAAGATCAGAACAACCCTCTGATTAGGAAGGAATTCCCCTCAGGCTGGTAGGTGTGAAGGCCTCCTCAAGAGTTAATGACGGGATGGGGAAGACTTCCCATTTGTAAGGCTTCCAGACCTGACCACGGATTGGGGAATTCGAGCCACACACAATCTTGATGAGGAAGGCAAGAAAGGAAGTGTGTTGTGGGAAGAGAGGACCTACGAAGAGTGCAAAGACTAGAGCAGAAGCTCTCGGGTCTGAGGAAGGATTGAAATCAAAAAAGTGAGTTTTGATCATAGAGAATAGAGACAGAGCCAGAAGAAGGAGAGTAACCTTCGTCCTTATCTATTCCTGTATTGGGAGAAGGAAAGTAACCTTCGTCCCTAACTTCCATTGAGCTAGAAGTAAGAGATTGAATCTCAAAGAATTGTGGCCTAAGCTTGGGTGTGGCCAGTGATAAATCAATTGGGAGTGACTAAGCCTATGGTTGGGTGGAAAGGAGCACCCCTCTCAGTAGTTGGATCACGCCTTATGGTTATGATAAGTTTTTTTATGCCTTGTGCTTTGAATTTTAAATAATGGATGCATGCTTGTATTTATGTGCCTATAAATGGTTTATGTATTGAATGATTAAGTTAAGAGTATGCATTCATTCCTTGAGAAATTTTACATCTGCTTGATTTTTCCCTTATTCTCTAGTGTAATTCCTCGAAAGCACTTTCCCCAAGGAATTCCGTCACTGTCCTAGAGTCGAGGGAGTACTTCCCTGATTTCGTAGGTTGAATCCTGCGATCACTATGAGGATGGATTTTATTAAGCTCAGGAGAGGCAGTGCATGTATGCACCAAATCTCTGCAAGGTGGGAAGAGACCGATACCATATTAAGTTCTAGAGTTGAGTAATGAACATAAGGGGTGCGCAGAAGAATTCTTCCAAGCATTATGTTCAAGAGAAAGAGCACAAAATCCTTAAGCCTTTCAGAGCCAACAAAGCTCGGGAAGAATAGTGAGATTCAAGTATCGAAATGGAATATCCTTTCGTTTGGAAGATGAACGAATGAGACCCGTTCGGGATAATCCAAGTTTTGTTGCGACCGTTAGATTTGAAGAAGGGGCACAGGCGTTAATTCCTTGACTCCCTAAGTCTTCGCAAGTTCAACAAATGTTAGTAATCATCGTGAAGGGGACGGATCCTTCGAAACCTGAAGTAGCGATGTGACTTGGATCATAGATCCAAGGATCTATCGGGACCCTCCTTGACCGTCGGATTGGAGATATCGGAGTTCACACATCAGGAGAATCTCACGTTGGCACGACTAAACTTCTAAAACCAGAACTTGCGATGTGATCTGGACCATTGGATCGAGGAAGGTCATGGACTGTGGATTCAACGTGAGCAGATTAACATAAGGAGTACATGGGAATTTGAAATTCCCTAAGGACCAAGCTCAGAAGAGACAAGTGTTGTTCAGAAGCGCAGATGAGGTCCAAGAGGTGAACTTGTTTCAAGTTCGTAAGCTCAGGAAGTCGAGACCCATACATTAGGGCTTGCAAGAAGTAAATTGAAGGTCGAGACCTTCGAAACATCTGAAATCTTCCAAGTCAGGAAGAAAGCGAAAGCTCAGGAGGAGGAGAAACAATGATCATTGGATCGAGCACTGTGAAAGATCTGGACCATTGGAACCCATGTCCAAACAATTAGAAGAGCGCGTAGGAGGAGATCAAATATGGGTCGTCAGATCTAAGCGCGAGGAACAACAGTCGTTGGATCCCAAGGAAAGTGAACGAGGCCCAAACCCTTGAAATTTCCCAGGAGAGTGGACTTTGTGAGGTCTCTAAGTTCTGAAATCATCAGAGCCATCCATCGAGATAGGACACATGGCGGGAGATCAACATTTCGTTGATTCGCAAATCGAGAAAGTCAAAGGCAGAGTTGTGAGAAATCGTGAGTTGATTTGGACCATTAGATCACAGGGAGTCTCAGACCATTGATCTGAGGTGAGTGGAGCTTGAAAGTTCAGACTTCAAGGAAAGGGAGGTGGACTAGTTTCCAACTTCATGAAATACGAAGTCTCTAAGTGTTTGAGATTTGGCCCTAGTTCATAGCCGGAAGTCATATCATTGAAAGTTAAAGGAAGCAGCTAGCGCTTGCTAGACTCTTAGCTAGGAGTTCGGGAGTTTGGGGATCGGAAGAGTTAGGGTTAGCTCATATGCAAACACCTAAAATGCAAGCTCGTGATTTGATCGTAGTCATCGATCGAAGGGAGAGCATGGACCGTAGATTGGGTCTTGGAGGGAGTTTGCATATCAGGCTTCAGAGAAGAGAAGTGAACTGCCCTCGGGAGATGCGAAGCACAAAGTCCCAAAGCACTTGGCAGTTTGGCCTTAGGTTATAGCCACGACACAATAGAAGGGGCCTAGTGGGAAGATATAACACCCAGAGATTCACAGATCAGGAAATCGGAAATTAGGAGTAACGGGTCTGGCCCATAGAAAAACACTCGAGGTCTGAGATCGCGAAGTACCTTTTGGTTAGTCCCGTGGTCATTGTCAGTGGTCATATGGAGGAGTTGTCAAAAGGGGGCCTAGCGCTCAAACTCAGATATTTCACAAGCGCGAAGGAGAAGGTCGCGGGCACTATTAGACCCACACCAAGAACTTGGAAGGGGATGCATTTAATTACAAAATGAGACCACTAAGGTCTCATAGAATTGTCTGGTTCTAGAATAAGAGATATTTGACTTGGATTTTGGGTTGGTTTCCCGACTTTCCAAATTTAGGAACCGTAGAAAGAGAAGATTTGTTCCTGAAAGGAGAACGATTTTTTTTTTTTTTTATCTCTCACCCCATCGTGGGTGTGTTACACCTATATGGAGCATGTACCACATTTTGTGAGAAGGTTTCTTCCCTTGCTAAAGGAAGGATAATTAAGTGATTCATATTCCAATCAGATCTAGAGATGTAGCCGAAAGATTCTGGTGAATTTCATTAACACATGGGTGTCAAATTATATGTGTGAGTTTTGATTGCATTCTTGCTTGATTAAGTAGATATTTAATTACACACATGCACATAATTATGACAAATTTTTCTCACGTTCATATGCATTGTTTAGAAATTATTTTCTCGTGTTCACATGCAATTAATCGTCAGTAAAAGACCCCCATCGTAGAATATTTTTAGAGAAATATCTCACATAAGTTTTCAGATCAAGTGGTATCAGAGAAGGTCTGACCAGTTTTGCATATTGTGAACATCACCATAGGAAAAGAAAAGAAGCAGGCATGGCTTCATGAGCTTGAAGAAAACAACCAAACAATTCAGACACAGAACGATGAATTGAGGAGGTTGCTACAAGAATCAGAAGAAGAAAAGAATGAAATACGACTGCAACTACGATCTATGGAGGATAAAGTTGGAGAATGCTCCATGACAAAGGAAGCAGAAAGTCCCTCCAAGACCAGACCAACTTGTGTCCATAGCAGGTGTATTAGTTATGGTTCTTGTCATGAAAATGTTGATGGTTGCACATATTGTCAGATAATAAAGGATGCTCTCCAGACACTAGATAACAGCTTCATCCAACCAGGAGGACCAGTTGGAAAAACTTCAAGAAGATGACCAAGTGTCACAAACAGGAAAGGAAGTAAAGAATTCTCCATGTTCAATTCATTCCCTTATTAATGATGACGCCTCTTTTGGAGTTTTTGAAAGGCATACCAAGGGAATTGGATTGAATTTTTTGAGGAAGATGGGGTATAAAGGTGGAGGTCCTAGTATTAATTTCCAAGGCATCATTCAACCACTGAAGGTTGTGGGAAGGCCCCGATATGTAGGATTGGGGTATGGTCAAGGAAAATGATCAAAAGCAGAGGATTATTCAAGAAAGAGTTGAAATCATCATCAATACCATCTAATAAAAATGATGGCACATCACTTTCTGAAAGTGATAGATATAGAAAGAGATTCTGGAGGAAATCAAAGTCTCCTCGAAAATCTTGGGACAACAAGATTATTGCAAGGTGTTGGAAGAAAAAATCTCCTTACAGTGAAAGCAAGACAGACATGAAGTCACACAAATATGGCATTCACTACAAGATGACTGGTCATTGGATCGAGAAATGTTGGAAGCTTCACCTCGAACTTCATCACACACCAAACAAGAAGCACGTACAAGAGACTATGCAGTTGGAGGATTGATCCAAGTGGATCCTCCTCAGTCGAAAAAAATAATGGCCAAAAATCAAAGTGCCCAAAATTCGACAGAAACAACACCAAGTCAAAGAGTTCGTCAAGAGCTTTCCAATGGCGTGAAAATGGCCTCAATCCTACTCTGTATGAAAATTTTTATGGCCATTTGAAATTGTTGGAAAACAGGAAAATTTGGCGAAGTTGACTGTGCAGTCTGTACAGTGCTGACATTAGCATGAAATCATCATACTGATGTGGAAGCACCACAAGATGCCATGTGTTAGGAGGATTTGGTATTTTTAGGGGTCCATGTGGACCAATTAAAATGTGCCATGTGGCATCCATACAGACACCACATGGCAGTACGGATACTGATGTGGTTGTACAGTGATGACATCAACAGAGTGACTAGACCGTATGGAATACTGATATGGTAGTATGATGTTGATGCAACACGTGATGTGTCGAATGACTAGGAAGTATGACGATGATGTGGTGTTGATGCAGGCGTTGACATAGTTTTTTATCACAAGGCATCATACACTGAATAAGCAGGCGTGTGGCATTGACTGTATGGGTGATTTGGTGCCACATGAGCCAATCACAGGCTGCCATGTGGCAACCCAAAGTTTCCCAATGAGTGATAAATTCCAAAGTGGTTTTATTAAAAAATAGGTCAGCCAAACTAGCTGGGATTTGAACCTTGGACCTTCTGGCTGCCAGTGCGTTAACAACCATCGGCTAGCCAATCAACCTGTTGCAATCATTGGAACGGATAATTTATTTTTTTATTAAGGGCGTTTGTGTTAACCAATATCCCAAAATGGGAGGCCTGCTAGTTTGACCCCAATACCTCCGCTATTTCAACCAATCTCCTAACCGTTGCACCAACTAGGCGCATTGTATTATCCACCCAAGAAACAGGGTTTTAAACTTAAATTTTCCATCTAATGGGACCGGCATGCCCAAATTTTGGTGCACTTTTCAAGACAGAGCAGTCATTAATGCAGAGGTACGGCCCTATGTAGCACAAGGACTAAGGTAGAGAGCCCATAAGTGACAGTGACAAAATTATATGAAACTATAGACATTTTTGCATGATTTTTCAATTCAAATTCAATGGTGCAACTAATTTTGTGATCTGAGTAGCGGAATTTGAGAGTTATGACCGAGCCCATATCTTCTTGGTATGCTTTGTGAGGCAGAGTTTCATTTTCTAGAACATAGCCATGTTTACAGTCAAAAGTTGCATAATTCTGAGACATACCTACTAGTGTTGTGTATGTTGAGTTTTAAGCCACAGATTGAGCGTCTTTGTCTAGAAACCAATGTAAGTCTCGTTAATTTATGATTTTTCCTCTTTTGGGGAATTGTAAGAGGATAAAAATGTGTTTTCATATTCTGGTGGTCTTTGATAATGTAGCAGGGTAACAAGATCTGAAATTTGCAGGGAATTATTTCCATGTGTTAAAGTGGAAAAAGGAAGAACCAAGGGAGATTGAAAACTTTGATATATGTTTCACTTTTTATAGTGGATTTGGAGACCATAGAGTCTTTCGCTAAGTTCTTGTATTCAACATTCTGACTTAGCCATGTGCATTTTTTATTTTGGAATGTGAAGGCCATGGTGTCTTACACTAATGTACTTTGATGGCAATTGTATTTTTGAAATTTTTGTTGCACATGTTTGAAGTGGAGCTTGGAAACCATAGAGTTTCACCACTCATGCACAATTGGGTGCTTGAAAAATTACCTTAATGAGCATGTTGTCTTAAGTGATGTTGAAACAATGTAAAGGGGTTTTTAATTAGCTACTCTCCGGTGATGATGAGAGTGAGAGCTATTTTTTTATGCCTAAGCCTTGTTAGCAACATTCTAATGGGTCTTGTAGCCATTGTTGAGTAAGAGGCATTATTTTTCCTAAGGCTCATTTTGGCAATCATTGTAAACTTGTCCATGAGTGTTTTATAAACTCTTGGAAAGTATGGTATTTCTTTGAAAATGTTGCAAAAGTTGTAATCCATGTATTTTCAGCTACATATTTTCATTGATGCAAGTTTTGGCTTCGGCGTCCTCATTCTAAAGCACAAAGGTGAAGGAGAAGAAGGGTGCGTCCTTTCAGAGACATTTGTTATGCAGATCAAGGAATCAACTACAAATTTGCATTAATGCAAGTGTTTCCTTTGACATCCTCATTCCGAAGTAAAAGGTGAAGGAGAATGGTGTGACCTTTCAGAGACATTTGTTATGTGGACTGAGCAGTGGGGAAGTACATCGTGGATTCTAAGACTCTTCCTAGAAGTTGGTTGTGGGTATTCACGTTTCTCTCTATACTTTTGGAGGACCAAAAGTTCTTTTTGTGGGGAGGTATGATCCAAGAGGATCTCCACACAAGGATTCATTACTTTGCACACCACGGAGAAGATCATTAAAATTTTGATTGATGATAGGTGAAAAAGTTTAAAAAGAATGATTAATGCTTCATTTAAATTGTAAAAATGATTAATACTTGAAGTGAGTGGAATTACTCATGTATTTTTCATTTGATTTGTAAAAAGGAAATTGAATTAAGTGAGAGAATCCACCTCATAATTAGTTTCCTAGTTTTAAGGGGAAGTTGGGAGTCTCATGAGTTGGTTTGGGATTCTTCCTCACTTTATCACAAGTGGTTTCCTAGTCTCAAGGGGAAGATAAGGGTCTCATAAGTTGGTTGAGATGCTTTATCGTTTTTGTCCTTTGAGTTGTTATTATATCCTAAATTTGTGGATCTCATATCCTTGAGTTATGGAGAGAAGGAAACTATAAAAATTTTGTATGTAAGATTTGGAGAGAAGGCCCCTTTTGGGGAGCTTGGAGAGAGAGCTTGGAAGAAAGGAATTAAGTCCTTATGGTGTTTGAAGAAATGTCACTTATGTGAGAGCCTTAATTTCTTTGCGTAAGAGAAGGATGTTTTGGGATTTATCCCTGTATGGAGCATGTACCACATTTTGTGAGAAGGTTTCATCCCTTGCTAAAGGAAGGATAATAAAGCAATTTGTATTCCAAGAGAATTCAGAGATGTAGCCAGAAGAGTCTGGTGAAGTCCGTTAACACATGGGTGTCAAATTATATGTGTGATTTTTTATTGCATTCTCGCTTGATTAAGTAGGGATTTAATTACACACATGCACATAATTATGAAAAATTTTACTCACATTCATATGCATTGTTTATAAATTATTTTCTCATGTTCACTTGCAATTAATCGTCAGTAAAAGATCCTCAACGTAGAATTTTTGTAGAGAAAGATCTCACATAAATTTTTGGATCAATTTCTTACTAAGGTGACAGTGGTAGGATTTCTTGTAGTTACACAAGATTTGGTGATCTTGTGTTGGGATTTGCACAACTACAAATCCTATGATAACAGGTGCATTCAAATTCAAGCCTACAAGAGATAAGGTGGTGATTTCTCTTTTGTGAATTAATCAAAATACAACTAACTCCCTAACCTTCCTGTGATTTAGAGAAATCAAAAAATAAATTCCAAATGTCTGTATTTATATTCAAGTTTTTTGAAATACTAATTTCTACATCTACTATGTTATAGTTATCATTTTCATTAGCTTGAGTGAAATCAAGGAGTTTGGACTGCTTTTCAAATTCCAAGGGTGATTCCTCTATTGTGTTATTTCCTATTTCAATTTCAAGAAAATAATTGACTAGGATTGAATGTGTAAATTGTATCGATTCATTACCTCCTTCCAATTATGTGAATGTATGCTTCATGTAAGCTTCTTGATCAACATGAATTTGGTTTTTCTATCCATTCCATGGTAATGATGGAAGAGACTGATCTGTGCAAAAATATCCTTGCAACTTCTAAGACCAATACCCACTAAGAAAAATACCATAAGATTCAAGAATGTCAACAATCATAATGCTTATGATCTGGTATACCTTTGGGTTATAATATACCCTGGTCAAAATGTCTTTGTGTTCCCTAATAACTTTAACATTTGACCTATATAGTTGGATAATTCGAGTTGCACACTTGGTTGGAGCATCATTTATCTTGCTACATATCAAGAAAGGTATTACATTTGATGATGATCTTGAGTCAACCAAACAGTTATGCACATCGTGGTTAAAAATTTCAAAGGTCGACAAAAAGGGTGGGGTTTGAGACTTGGATTGTTTACCAATTATAGCATCATTCATGGCAACTTTTTGTTTCGTCTCAGAGCTTAGTTTTATCATAGAAGGGTTGTGTTTTTCTTTAAAATTTATCACTATCTTGTAAGATACATCAGGAGATGTATTGAAAGTTTGTAGAATGAGATCTCTTTGGTGAGGAATATTCCAGATGTCAAAAACTGAAACATTTTTTTTTGCTTTCTTCATATCCTCATTCACATTCTAATCCATTCTCATCCAAGGTGTGTTTTTTACTGTTACTTTCTTGGGGGAGGGAGGAACTACAATTTTCTTAGGATTGATGGAAGGTTGTGATGTAGAAGGATCTAAGTGAGCATGCCCCTTACTTCCTAGGTTGTAATCTCTTTGTAATATTTGGGTAGCCTAAATTTATTCCACCATTTTCTCCCCATTGTCTTGAAGACCAAGTGACATGTTCCACAAGAACATTTTTTCCTCCCCATATTCCTCTTCTTCTTCCACAACTTCCTCATTTTTAGCTTCTTGAACAAATAAATCAACTTATCTTTGTTGATCTAAAAATTGATTTTCCACTAAATCCATTGAATGCATCCATTGTGGACACATTTTTTAGAATGATTTGCATGATGATAAGTGTAGTAATTGTCCATCCCTGCGTCCTCAAAGTTCAAGTTAAAATTCGTAGGTTTGGGTGGCTTTGGAGAGGTGGTAGCTTTATTGTAGAAAGGTATAAAAGTTATTAGGTTATAAGTGTCTTCTCCAAAGTTCTTTTCCAAATCCACAATCTCATTCAATAATTTCTTAACCAAACATAAAACACTCTCCATGTCCATGGGGTCTTCATCCTAAAGATAAGTATTTGTTTTAGAGGGTGGTTTAGGCGGAGCAAATAATTTATTGGGAGTAGGTTTAGTTTACTCATTTCTTGAGATTCCTACCAAACTTAGTATCTCTTTTTCCATGTGCTTGGCTTCTTCAAAATTTTCATCTAAAGTATTCTTACCAATTCTTTTAACAAACATGGCAATAGATGCATGCAGAGGAGAAGTATAATATTCAAACTACTACTTCTTCAGTTGGGACATAATTTGTAGAGGATTTGCTTAGAATGGTGGTGAAATGTTGGTTAAAGTTTTTTATTCATTCTTTCTTACACATCTTAATTGCTATTAGTTGTTTCAAGAATGTCATTGGGGTAGATTATTCACTAAACTTACAAATGAATTCTTTTTCAAAATCATTCCAGCTAGTAATGGATCCTACTAGTAGGTTGAAATACCATGTTGAAGCATTATTTTCGGAAGTATAAGGAATAGTATGCATACCACATCTTCATGTTTCACATTCAGTAATAGAATAACCAAATCAAAAAATTTAATGTGATCTTCTAGCAATCATGTTTTATTTGGGTCAAACTTTGGGAGAATACATTTAGGATGTTTGGGAATATAATGGAGCCCGCATATTAAGTTGATATAATCTAGACTCTCCAAGCAAGCATCCAAGGTTGGTTTCCAACCATTTGTGTAACAACAATTTTTCTAAGAATTTCACAAGCTTTCTTAGTAAAATCTGATTCAAAATCTAGACTTCCAGGGCTCAAAGAATGAGAGGATGAAGTAGGAGGTGATGATGGAATTGAGTTCAAAGGTTGAGGAATTTCGTCAAGTGTGAGATCAGTTAAGTCTTCTACAATTTCAATATCGGTCTTTGTATTAGTCTGAACAACATTCTTGGTAGTTCTCTTCCATCTAGGGAGTAAGCCAGCAATGGAAAAATTGCCAATTTCTTAGCATATGCCCAAGTAAGTCAATGTAACTCATTAACTTCTTGATTAGAAACAACATACAATGATTTAGGTTATATATAACTCAAATTTCAAATAAGCAATTGTAACTTAAAAAACTTGTTTAGAGTTATATCCAACACCGAAAAGACTATGACCTGAATTACTATGCAGATTATCTTTATTAGCCATAAAATGACGACCCCCCTTCTAGCACCAAATTTGTTTTCAAGGGTGAATGGCCCTATACAATCATTACATATCCTCCCCAATGAATGGTTCCAATTAGACATTACATTGTTTGGAATAGGGCATCCATCCAACTTATTTGCAATATTATTTATGAGTTTCCATATCATATAAAGTCATTCTCTTCATGAGTATCCCCTTGGAGGACATCATAAGATTTTTGCTTTCATTGTTTCAAATTAGACTCCATTTCTTAAGGGTCTTTTGAAATAACATCAGGAACTTCAAGAGGAATTTTTTCTACAATATTTTACTCAGTCAAACTACAACTCATCTTGTTGGTACTCGAGTTCCCATGCCTAGACATATTTCATGACCTCTACTATATCTTTCCCTTGTGCTAGTAAATGTTGTGCTTGGTTATAGAATTCTCTCTGCTCAATGTTCAATTCATTTTGTACCCTAAAGGCATGGTCATTTGGTAGTTGTTGGATTTATAATATTTAACTAGTTCTTCTTCTTCTCTCTTAACCTTTTTTGCTTCAATCTCAACCCTCTTTCTTTTAGCTTCATCACTTTTCTGGATTTTCTTCGTTGCTTCTTCTTCTCTTGCTATTATGGTTATCTTATTTTTTTGATTGGTATTATTTCCTCAAAATCTTCAAGTATTTCAATTAGCTCCTCAGGTTTACCTACAACCGATCTTTCCTAAGGCTCTCTCTTCCTCTTTTTACATCCCTTACAAACCATATAGAAATTCCTACATGTTAGAAAGTAAAAAAATATGGAACATGAGGTTAAATTCCAAATCAAATAATTGAACTAGCATATCCCTTTTAACTAATTAAATTAAACAATCTTTGAAGGTTTGATAATATTAACCATGACTTGAGGTGCATGTTGTTGTAGCGGAATGTATCCCTTAGCTTTTGAATGTGAATTCTCAATGCAAATTCAAACTACAAAATAAAACTTGCTTGCAGGACTATTGATACTAAAAATTATGATGAAAAGTGCCCCTAAATGTTTGAACTAAAACATTCCTACATTCTTTTGCATCCTTGAAAAATATTAAGGGAAACAACACCCCAAGTCAGCGTATTTACTAATTCAACCACGATATGTATTATGTGTAAAATTTAATTTATACTTCAAAAATCATTCTTATTATTAGAGTTCGAAAAGTTGTTTTTTTGGGTTATGGCATCATCAAATTGAGCTAAGACAAGACATGATTTAAAGTGCACATTAATACACAAGTAACACATATATGTTAAACACACGGACGGGGTGTTAGATTAGCCCCAATTGGCTCTCCACACAAGTGCTCGACATGATAGGATGAGTACGAAGGTGCAGATGAACATTATAGCCCCTAGTGTAAAGGAGGTTGGCTCAACGCTACTAGGACCAAGGGATGGGGAGAACGGTTATGGCCCGTCCAGAGTGTAGGTGTGGAAATCATGAAATGGAAACGATGTGAACGAAGGATGTCATACCAAAAACTAGTTGTGGATGTTTTATCAAGGTTGAAGGATCCATCTTGTTGGTAGGTGGGGACCATAAGTCATGTATCATCCTAACCAGATCTTGGCGTTGGGATGGCTAATCTGCTTGGGAAATATCTGGAGTAATTGTTCTAGAATTCACGTGTGGATTGGTTAAAGTATCTAGTTGGGGATTTAGTCTGTTGGAGATCTAGTTATTATTACGAAGTTGATGGATTGAAATGGGGACATGTTACCCTCTTTCTGGCAAAGGTTTTCACATGCATTTTGATGAGCATGACAGTTTTGATGGCCAACTTCATTCTGATTTTTGGGGTAGTTTCATGTTCTTCAACGTAGTTCACATATCTGAAGACATGGGCCACATTTTTCAAATCATTTTTGGGATAGTGATGCATACATGGACATCCTTGTCACATGCCATGTGGAAGAAATTGGAATGCTCTCTATGTTTGGCATCTATGGAGCTGATGTGCACTTAATTAGAGGGTTGACCCCATTTACTTGGACGTCACTATCACTGTTTGGGGGTTTCATGGCTAAATTTTGACTTAGAAATCCATCCCCAAGTTTCATGGAGGTCCCTTGACCTAGGGTATGGGCATGGCTATTCATTGGAGACTTATTTTGGAGTTTATGGGGCATTATAGCACACTTTTATGCAGTTGTTTTCATGGAGCCGCTCCATTTGGAGAGTTTTATGTCACCTTTTTGAAGACATGTTTTACCATCTGAGGCCCATTCAACCATCTTAGGGGATTTCTAGGAGCATCTACATGTTTCTTGGGGCATTTGGAGGCTAACATGGCATCTTGGGACACCATTTTCCTTACTTGGAGGAGACAACCTCTCTTTGGGGGTTTAATTCATCATATCCATTGTACATGTGGCTTCACCACTTTTACATTATTGTTGTGTTAGAATTAGTTAGTTATATTTTATTTTTCTTAGGCTAGATCTAAGAAATCATAGGAGAAATTATTATTTTGTTGTAACAGGAAGTTAGGCCTCACTCTATAAATAGAGAAGCCATTCTTCATTTCTACTCATGGTTGGATACTTGTGAGCTCTCTCTTTTTGGAGCCTAATCGATATATCTTTCTTGTAGCATTTATGGTGTTAAAAATTATTTCTTTGTGGATGAATGTTGTCAAATCTTGAAGCTTTTATTACTAGGTTTTATTTTGGTGCATGAAGATTAATGGTGGAATTGTTCAAGTCTTCTACCAGCCTTTCAAGATCGATCCATAGAGAGGTAACATTACCACGTGGAGGAAGAAGTTTAGGGTGTGTCCTCATTTTTCCTTGTTGATTTGGTGAGTTCTTAATACCATGCTATGTTTTTCCGAAGTATTAAGTGGTTCCATCAAGTCATAGTTGATTTTGGATGGTGAAGGGTTTTCCATTTGAAGGTTCCCTTCTTGTACACCTTGAATCCATTGTTGATCTTAATTGGGTGAGGGATTATTTAGCCTCTTGGTTCTAATCTCAAACCCTGATTCTTGAAGGAAATAAGCCAACTCCTTGGAGGGTTTTCTTCATGACCTCATTTTCCACTTGATTCACCTTGAATCTGTTGCCCTAGTTGGACTTGGCACTGATCCCTTGTCCATCCATCACTTTTTCTAAAAAGCCCTAAAATCTCCAA
>ML779369.1:482727-498302 GCA_009831015.1 Picea engelmannii
CTGCTCTAGAAAATCAAGCTGATAATAGGTGTGAAAAGACCCTATGTACGTGTGGGAAATCTTTCGAGAATGATGCACATAATGATATCTTTGTCTCTACCAAAAATGACAGCAAGAGAACCGTTGATGAGCCAGAAATGGAAAAGTTACATAAGGGCCAAAGAAGGGGTTTTAACCTCTCTGATCTTGTGGATGAAGACTGATAGATTTTTCTTGCTAGGTTTTGATGGTTCTCCTGTACGTAAAGCTGGAAATAGCTCTGATGAAGCTTGGGATAGGCACGATCATGATGTCCTTGAGCCCGAATTTGAAGAGATCGTGGATGTTAAAAGTTCTAACAAAGCCAGCCCAAGGCTCCTATTGGAATTCGAACAGGGAAATCATAAAACCTACGCGATGGAGTTCAGTGGACCTCCTGTGTATGATCGTTATGATGAGATTAAGCACAGGGCTAATCTCATGCCAGAACAGGCAGAGAACCCAATTTTTTTGGACACTAATATTCATTCTGAAGAAAGGGGTTTTTGTCATAGCTCGTCTAAAGAAATTTCAGGCTTCACACAACCGTGGTCGTGTCCAGTTGAAAATTGTACTGAAGAATTGATTGATTGTTACGGCTCTGTTCAAAAACCATTTAGTAGATGTAATGACCACATAGGTCCGAATATAATAATGGTAACAGGGGCATGCGTGCAGTCATCCAGGGCAGAAAGTTGTATTGTCCCAGATGTTCATATATGTAAATGTTCAAGTGCAGAGATGTCTGATGTGTTTAGACAACAACCAATGTGGTGTACTAATAATGGTAACGGCAGTATTTGGAGCTGGTGTTTCATTGAAAGCAAAACTGATTTCAACAAAGCAAACATGGAAGGGGGTATCTTTGAGTCTTATGTCCTTGGAGAGGCTACTGAATGTGACACTGTCTCCCTTCCACAGAAATCAGATACATAATAGGTTTTTCAGTACAATAGTGAAGCTATAGAAATGCACCAACAAGGGTTTCAACAGAATCATGCACTCGTGAATGGCAACAAGGGGAAAATTGCAGAGTTGGAGGATTATTCAGGGTTTGGCAGCCATTAATATAGCCCTATGTAGTCTTGGATAGATAAATCCTGTACCAGCTTCTGCAAAATCTACTTGTGTTTGAAGATACTTTTGATTTGGAGACACCTAGCCCAACAGTGATGGAGATTCCGGTTTGCAATCATCCAGATTTCAACATTTCTCTGTTCTGCATAATGATTAAGCACAGAGAAAGGAAACATTGGGTTGATGAAGTGCTTAGGTGGCTGCATTGGTTGGCAGATTTCACCTAGCAGCTGCACCTTACACATGCTACAGTAGGATAGGAGGAATAAGTTCACTTGAACATTATTATACAATTGCTCTTTTGATGTTTGACGTCGACCTGATGTGTACAATGATGAGATTTTAAGGTTCTCATGCACTTCCGAGAAAAGCACATGTCCCTGAGTTGGAACCAGCTGCTACCCCTCTTTCTGGAAGAGATTTTCACATGCATTTTGATGAGTAGGACAGTTTTGATGGCATGACATGACACTTCTAGAGCAGCCAGCTTCATTCTTATTTTTAGGGCTGTTTCACGTTCTAGAATGCAGCTCACATATCCCAAGGAATGGGCCACATTTTCTGAAGCATTTTTGGGCTAGTGATGCATACATGGACATCCTTGTCACATGCCATGTGGAAGATCTTGGAACACTCTCTCTGTTTGGCATCTACAGATCTTATTTGCACTTAATTAGAGGGTCGACCTCATTTACTTGGAGGCCACTATGACTATTTGGGGGTTTCATGGCTAAATTTTGACTTGGAAATCCATCCCATGTTTCATGGAGGTCCCTTGATCTGGGGTACAGGCATGGCTATTCATTGGAGACTTTTTTTTTTGGAGGTTATGGGACATTATAGCAGGCTTTTATGGAGTTGTTTTCATGGAGCTGCCCCATTTGGAGAGTTTTATGTCACCTTTTTTAGGACATTTTTGACCATTGGAGGCCCATTCAACCATCTTGGGAGATTTCTAGGAGCATCTACATGTTTCTTGGGGCCTTTGGGAGCCAACATGGCATCTTGGGACACCATTTTCCTTACTTGATGGACACAACCTCTCTTTGAGGGTTTACTTCATCATATTCATTTGACATGTGGCTTGACTACTTTTACTTTATTGTTGTGTTAGAATTAGTTAGTTATATTTTATTTCTCTTAGGATAGATCTAAGGAATCACATGAGAAATTAGTATTTTATCGTAAGAGGAAGTTAGGCCTCACTCTATAAATAAAGGAGTCATTCATCATTTGTACTCATGGTTGGATACTTGGGAGCTCTCTCTTTTTGGAGACTAATCAATATATCTTTCTTGGAGCATTTATCGTGTTAATGGTTCTTTCTTTGTTGATGAATGTTGTCAACTCTTGAAGATTTTCCTACTAGGTTTTATTTTGGTGCATGAAGATTAATGATGGAATTGTTCAAGTCTCCTAGAAGCCTTTCAAGATCGATCCATAGAGGGATAACATAATCACATGGAGGAAGAAGTTTAGGGTTTGTCTTCATTCTTCCTTGTTGATTTGGTGAGTTCTTGATACCATGCTATGTTTTTCCTTATGGTTCCTTAGTTGAAGTGTTAAGTGGCTTAATCAAGTCGTGGTGAAGGTTTTTCCATTTGAAGTTTCCCTTCTTGTAGAACTTGAATCCATTGTTGATATTAATCGGGTGAGGAAGTATTTAGCCTCTTGGTTCTAATCTCAAACCCTAATTCTTGAAGGAAATAAGCGAACTCCTTGGAGGGTTTTCTTGTTTACCTCATTTTCCACTTGATTCACCTTGACTCCATTTCCCTAGTTTGACTTGGCACTAATCCCTTGTCCATCTATCATTTTTTCTAGAAACCCTATAAACTCCAAAACCTCGTTTTACTAAGGCTTCTTGTGATGTCCATTTCCCAATGATGACCCAACAGGGAGAGATTGAGTAGTCTACCAGTTCTTGTAGACTATAGTCGAGCATAGAGGGGAACAATTTCTCTAATTAGTGTCATTTCATCAAAGTCTAACCAAAACTAACATTAAAAGGGGAAAGTGATTAAGGGGTAAAGTGGACATCTAATTAGACTAGAAAAGAGTTTTAAAGTGAATTAAGTGAATAATTAATTATAACTTAAGGAAAAGTCACTTAAGCTATGCATGTCAACGGAGAATTAGATGGAGGAGGGATAAAAGGGATGAGTTCGACCTAATTCCTCATTATTGATGATTATTGAGTTGAGAAACAAGTTCCAGAGGAGAGAAGTCGACCTCCATTGTTTTGTGGGTTTCTAGAGGAAACCACCACCATAGATTGATTTCAGTGTTGAGAGACACACCCTATCCATCGAGAGGACCACACAGGTTCTTCATCAGTATTCAGCAGCAGTATACAAATCCAGAGCAACCAGGGCGCACTTCAGCAGGCTGAGGACGTGAGGGTTTGAGAGATATTTGGAGTTAGCCATGCCCGACTAGGGTACTTTCAGCATATTCCTTATAACCCATAAGAGGAGGAACAAGGGCACTTCTTTTGAGACATTTATTGAGGCATTCTGACGAGGGAATCATCCAGGGTGCATTTCCCAGCCATAAAGTGTGTAACACTTGAGGAGATACAATTGGATTCCCAGAGAGATCATCAGACTAGGTTAGAGAAATCCATTTTGACCCAGTACAGAAGAGCCCAGGGCACATATTAGGCTAGTCAGATCCATATTCTGACGGTTGGATCAACTAGGCCGCACTAGTTGAGCTTAGGAGGTGTGCAACCCCTAGGGGAGTCCATTCAGGGTTCATACAGATCAACATAGGGCATATCTTCAGGCCAAAATTTAGTGAGAGGTTGCTTGGGACCAGGGTGACCCAATTGAGACAGTTTTCAAGTGTATCTGAGGAGTTTATCCACCAGGGTGAATATTCCTGTCTCCAACAACAGTTTTCGTGGGTGTTTTCGGGTGCATGTAGTAGATCGGGGTTTGCATGCAGTAGATCTTCAGTCTCATCCATAGATCTACCTATCTCCATCATTTCGGGTATTTTGTTTAGTGTTTTGCTTTGTATTCCAGCTAAGATCCCTCTTTCATGATCTAGCTGAGGTTATTTCATTTATTTTCCCGCATGCAATATTGTAATTCCAGATATCCTGCTTAATAGAAGTTGTTGAGTTGTTCAGTGCTCCAAACCCATTGCATGAATTTTATAAACATATAAACACTACAAAACTGCAAGCATAAACATTTAAAATGCATCCAGAAACCCCTAGAGTATCAGAACTACAACCAGATCAACAATGCAACAGTAAATATTCAGATTCGAGGGATTTGGAATATTTCACTTCTCTCAACATCATCATGTGCTTCATTTCTTGGTCTTAGTAATCCTAGTAGGAAATACCCCCTTTGAGTCGGACAAGAGCCATCCTAAATCTACATAAGATAGGTAGTTGAGGTGGCAGTGATGACCTTCCTAGAGGTTTCCCTAGGATTATACCTTGTGGATTAGGGCTTTCCTCATTATGTATAATTTGGGCGGTAATAGGACCTTAGAAATCTAATGGCTTGTCACCCAAGTGGGAAAAAAGAGCTTGTTAATTCAAGGAAAACCTAGCCGAGTTGGTTGGCTAGTAGTTTGGTTATCTTGGCGGTTCAATTGGTAGTCATCTCCTAGAAGCATTGGGGGGGCTATGAGCACTAGTGTGTTGAGTACTCAACACACCCTCAAAGTTCTAGGACCATTTCCTTTTGGGTACCACCCTATAGTTCACTTTTGACTATTTTTCACCTCGATATGAAACTAATCCTCCACTTATCTTATATGTTTCATGTTTTAATTGATTAAGGTTCACTTGAACATACAACAAAAGATCATCTTAAGAGACTTAATGACTACTCAAGGAATCGGTGACCCAAACTTTTCCCCGACTCACAAGAAAAATTCAGCATCGGCGAAAGATTAAGGTGGCGAAACTCGTCTGGGAAGTCATAATAGCCGAAGGCCGACCTTCATCAGCGTCGATCGATTAGAGTGTGTCTTTTCCACGGATAAGCATCAGGAAGGATCTTGTCGAAGACTGATCCATCGGTTTCAGCGAAAGGGTGTAATAGTAAGTATCGTGTGTAGACAAGACTGACACTATCGACTGTCAAACCCCGAAACAAGTCTGACATCGGTGATTGTAAAGTGATTAAACTCTTGTTGTAACAATAACCCTGACACTGCCCGATGTCGGCAATTTGGTGACCGGTCTTTTCTTAGTGTTTTTGACATGAGCGAAATCTCGAATGTGATCCTTATCCACTACCCGAATGCCCTTTTATGATTAAGTATTTCTAATAACCCAAGGTTGATAACTCCACAGAAGCATTAATCGATATTGGAATGTTACAAAGGGAAGGTATCAACAAAACTCATGGTGTAACAATAACGATCACAAGAATATAATAATTTATGCGAAAAGGACTTAAATAAAGAGACACATTTAATTCACATCCGAAAGAAGCATGATATATTCAAATACTTTCATTTTCTTTTATACAATCAAAACTCCCGCCAGGCCTTGTCTACATATGAATGGACAAAATCGACGATTCGGTTGACCGGCTCAGTCACCATGAGATTACAAGATCTTTACAAAAGGAGAAAGAAACAAAAGGGTGTTAAGTGACACTTCCAAGGATGCAAAGCAAGAACCCTCCCACTATATGTCTCTCACGCACTGTTCCTCTCTCGGACTGCCCTTCGCGTTTTGTAATGAATTCTGCTCCTCTTTCATTGTTGTCCTTTGTGACTCGCGTAATTGCACAATTGTATCTTGTGCTTCCCGAAGTTGTCTCTGCAGCCAAACCGTACTTCTTGCGTGACCCTGTGACGGTGGTATCCCCTGGTCTTTCGCTATCAATTGACGTCACAATTCTCTATTTTCTTGGTAGAGTTCGGCTATTGCTAGTTGAGCCTGCTCTAACTGTTGGACGGAGTTTTCGACGGAAGTACTCGATGTTTTCCCCCTTCCCTTTCTTCTCCCACCTTCCCTACCGGTAGTCCGAACCGACTTCGACCAGTCGGTAAGCATCACAGAATCCTCAAGGGGTGAACGTGCACTCAGCTCGGCCAGGAGACGGTCCTCCTCTCCTTCTCCCGTATTCTTCTTGGGCCTTCCTCTTCTTCATGCTTTCAGCTTAGGAGAAGGTACGGTCCCCAGCATGGCTCCTTCCAATGTTTCTTTGTCTACTCCAAGCTCCGCCGGAGACGCTGATGTTGGCTCCAAGCAAGTATTTGTACCTCTTGTTGGAGTATCAAACACACGGGAAGCCAACAAGAAAGAGTCTTAGGCACGCTGGGGATGAGACTTGGCACTCCGGCTGCCTCGTAGACCTCGTCCCATGTTTGAAGGAGATTCCATAATTGCAAAAGCATAAAGACTCAAGGCATTTGCAGATGATAAAGAAATACCGCGCGGGACTTCGCCAGGACTAACTCGCTGGACCAAAAGTTCAAAGAATGTAAGCTCGGCATATGCATAGAATTTGTCACAGAGCTCCTGGAATTTATAGAGGAACAAAGGAGCAAAGAAGGGCATGCCAAGATAATACCTGCGCTTCGCGACATGATGTTTTGAAGACTTGATGCACCACTCTGCTTGACAGATGCAATCCAGAACATGTAAACGCCACCGATCAGAGTTGCAGGAAATATGTGGTACGATCCTTTCGATCTCCGTTATTAGTGAATAATGTTTAACACGCTTGGTGGTACGGATTCTGGAAGCATTTAACGACTTCCCCTCTACGGGATCCGACCTTTTGGGAGCATACATTCTTTTACTCGTCTTTGACGCCTCCTTTCGACCCCAAAGGTCAAGCAATTACTATGACAGTTTACACGATCATGTCTACCGTACTTGATTTTCCACCCTATGGCATGCTGACCTAATTCATTTAAACGAAAGAGGAGCGACAACTTCAAATTAAGTCATCATAGGTCATTCAAAGGAGCATCTGGGATCACGCAAGTATTAAAAGTGACTAGGACTAGCAAGCTACACAAGTACATGTTAATCTGTTGTTTGTTCATGTCTTATCATAGGTTGCTTAATCGCTAAACTACCTCTACTTTTATTGCAGGAGGAATCCTCCCGACTACCAAACAAAGCCCATCTTGTGACCTCGCCGAAGAACTTGAAAGAAATAATGAAGCTGAATCGTCGGAGAAAGGAAAGGCATCGGGTCTCCTAAGTTCAACATCCCCGATGAGCTTATCAACCTGAGCAACGTGTTCTGGACACATGTCAGCAAAGATTCACTATGAACCGGAGAATTCACAAAGATAACCGGTGCAAGGCCAGGGCAAGCACAAAGGTTCGTAGAATATCTGATCAAAGCCCGAACCATGCATCAGCAATTGAACTTCAGTCTAGAAAAGTACTGGGCACAGACAAACGACATCAGAGAGATATATGTTGCCCCTATAGAACAACACAGATTCCCATGGGCTCAAATCTGTGAAGATTTGTTTATCAGATGGTCTGAATATGAAATAAGTCACTCTTTTAAAGAAACATCTCGGGGGGATTGTTAAAGAAACTATTGGATGATCTCGCCATGTGGCAATTTTTGTTTGGTTCAAACTATATTTAGCCGCTAATTAACGTTAAACTTTATATTATAAATAGAGACATCGACCAATGAACAAGGGGTTGATGTTGTTGTAAGAACTCTTTATTTTGGTTGTTGATAATTATTTTGAGACTACTGTGAATTGAGAAGTCCTTCTAGACCAAAGACAAGTTATTTTCATCAGATGTATGTGATTGGAGTTGGAGAAGAATTACTTCCTTTCCTGTTCCATGAATGATGTAGTAAATGAGTAAGAGCAATTAATTCTATTGTCAAGTTATCTGGTGCAATGTCTTGATGTTCTTTGCTTTAAAGGTGAAAATAAATTGTTGTGTTGCTATGTGATAAATGTTATGGTAGATGAATTATTTTGCTTACCGTGATCTTGATTACATATGTTTTTTCTCTCTGTTAAGTAGTTTTTCTCAAACAGTAGTTGGATTCTCATTCGGTTAATGTATTAGTACTAGGCCCTTTGGCATAGAATCGTTGTCTGCATGTTTGAGCAGCGAGTTATCCCAAGCTCGACCTCTTCCCAATAGTTAAAACTTTTGTCCTATCATTTGCCAAGTTAGTTTATACTGGCTTGCATCTCTCATACCAGCCCCACCCAAGAGAAATACAGAAAAAGAACTTTCCTAACTAAAGGAAGAACCTTCACCAAAAAACACAAAAGCCCATCAATAATTTGGCCAGATCGCAAGATCTGGAGAACCATTCCACTCCAAATGCTGCAGAGTATAATTGGTCCTCGGTGGCAGGTTTGGTTCCTACTGTTGAGTCAGGGGATTTAGGCCCCATCAACATAATTGGCGCTACAAGGAGGGCCTGAGAATGAATGGTTGAATATATAAGTTACATAACATTTCGAACAACCTACAAATTCGTAACGACCCACATGCATGGCTAGTCATCCAACATACAACCCACCTTTACTGAGTACTCCTGAAGTGGATAACTCACCCCATTCCGAGGAAGGACCTCTTCACCCTGAAATAACTTATGCCCTCCTTCATGAGGAAGTGAATCAATTCAAGAGAATTACCAGAGCCTCTGCCCGACAAATCGACGCATTGCCCTTCACTCCTATCCTCCCTCGAAGAAAGCAACAAAGCAGACTAGTAGTCAACACTCCCGATGAAGTTTTCGTACACTCCATTGAAGACTTAATAGATTTCGCGATTACCAAAATCCAAGAACCTCTTGATCTGATACCCAAGACGCCAGCCGGCAACATCTTGGAACATAATGAATTTTCGGAAGAAGAAGAGTTTGACTCTGACTCTGAAGATATGGAAGGGACAATGATCATGAGGGGGAAAGAGAAGTTCCACTTTAGGACAACCAACCTTGGTTGGTTGGAGACGCCATGGTCATCCCGGGACGAGTACATAATCTTCCCCTACACCGAGAAAAGTTGCTCCCCAAGTATGATCCTGAAACTTCAGGTTTGCACGAAGATCACATCAAGAAATTCATACTTGCGATCAAGATTATGAACGTTCAACATGAAGATGCAGTATGCAAACGTTTTCCCTACACATTTGAAAATTCGGCTTCCACGTGGTATTTTAATTTGCTAGTAGGATCTATAACCAGCTGGACTAAATTCCAAAAGGATTTTCTGGACAAATTTGCGGAAGAAACTACTATAGGAGCCTTGATGGCTGAGTTGTTTGCAGCCACCATGACCCCAAAAGAGAGGGTCAAATATTTCAATCAAAGGTTCACGACCATCCTAAACAAATTTCATTCCGTGGTGAAATGTAATGTCCCTTTCCAAATAGGAGCTCCAGAAGAGGAGGCTTAATGGTCTAAGTCGCCCCGTTAGACTATAGCTAGGGCCAAAGAGGGGTAAACAGGGTTACTAGAGGTCACTCCAATCATAGGTGTTATATTCAGAAAGTGACATTGAGCTAAAAAGGGTTAAAAGTGTTTTTAAGTAATTATGAGCTAAAAATAGAAGTCAACAGTGAATTAGGGTTTCAACAGTGATTTAGGGTTTTGGAAGTCAACAGGGAATTAGGGTTTCTACATGATTTAGGGTTTTGGAAAGCTATAAAGGAAGGGTCAGTGACCTAATTCATCATTATGCAGATTATGACTTGTCATTGAGGAGAAGAGGCGCATCTCAGGAGAGATAGTTCAGTGTATTCTAGGAGGATGACACCAGTTGGTTGATTTCGGTGTTGAAAGACACACCCTAGTCATCGGGAATATCATCCAGGTCTTCCATCATTCTTCATTGATTATGCAGTGCTCCCATATTCCAGGTATTATCTTTTAGTTGCTTATTTGTATTCCGGCTAAGATCCTTTTGTCTTTTGATCTAGTCGAGTGTTGTTATTTTATTCAGCTGTAGTTGTTTATTTATATTCCGGCTAAGATCCTTTGTATGTTGATCTAGTCGAGTATTGTCAGTTATTCAGCCACATTCAACCATTTTGTAATCCACAGAGATATCATAATACAAACTTTGTAGTCCTTTTCCGCGTTTATTATTTGTATGATCATTTATATGCTGTAAACCTTTGATCCTACAAACACATTAGTAGTGTTTCCTAGACTAGCCAAGTCAGGAACATTACAGTGGTATCAGAGCTTTAGTCCAGCCAGCCTGTGACTAAAGACAATGAGTGCAGCAAAAGACCCAGAGGGCCGTGAACACGTAGGTGACGAATATGTCACTTACAACAGGCATCAGGAAAGAAGACATAGGCCTGATTTTCCCCCTTTTCCTCCTATCTCAGAGGAAGAGGAAGAGGCACACAGAGAAGTAGAAAGAAGGGAAAATCGTGAGGTTGAGCGCGAGGTAGAGAGGATGCTAGGAGACAGATATGAGCGACCAGAGGGTAGTGGCAAGGCCCCCGTAGATCCAGAGGCAGCTTTCATGCAGGTTATCAACAATATGTTAGCTAGTCAATGGACCATGTCTCAGTCCTTAGCACAGGTGGTTGATAGATTGGATAGAGTGGGCACCCTAGATACACAAGTCCCACATGCAGCACAGGGGAACTCGGAAGCAGGCAATAGACCCCAGTCACCCTCTCGCACATACACCTCTACGAGTAGGATTCCCAGACCCTTGTTTCCTAGTTTCTAGAGGGCACCCCCGATAGCAACACCTTCACCAATAGCACAGAGGCCACCCACTCATGCCGATGACATTGCAGAGTATAGGAGGGAGTAGGAAACATTGGGTCGTGAATTCCATCAGTACATGACCTTAGTCGAGTACTGTGGACTCAGACTCAGGAACTGCCCCAGAGAGCCGCAGAGGGGAGGACCACAACAATAGCAGGGGAATAACCTCGATTTCATTCGAAAAGTTGGGAAACTCACCATCCCTTCTTTCTACGGATCGTCTAAATACACTGCCAGATCTTGGGTACAGAAGCTAGACACGTATTACAAGCTCAACCAGATGACCGAGACAAAGGCCATCAGTTTCACAACCTTACACTTGGAGGGTGAGGCACACGAGTGGTGGTATCATGGACTGGTGACATTGGGTCACAGTTGCATCACCTCCTATAGGGAGTTTGTAGATAGGCTCATGGACAGGTTTGACAGGAAGGATCTCGAGATACACTTCAAGGATCTAGCCCAGTTGAGACAAACTTGCACAACAGAGGCATTCATCACAGAGTTTCAGCAGGTAGCTGTGGTAGTGACAGATATATCAAAGCCCAGGCTGATCATGCTATTCACAGAAGGACTCACGGAGCCTTTGAGAGGATGGGTGAAGGCATACAGGCCTCCCACTTTGCAGGATTCCATCCTTAGCACTCGAGATTTGGTAGATTCAGTGCCAAAGACTAAAACTTTATCCAAACCATTTGTGCCCCAGAGGGATCGAGACAGGAAGCCATTCCAGAGAGAATGGAAGGGCAAGGAGAAGTTGGATGGTGAGACTAGGCGAGATATTTTGAGGAAAAACCTTTGCTTCAGCTGTAGAGATCCTTGGGTCCCAGGCCACAGGTGCATGGGCAAGGAAGAGATTCATTATATTGATGTAGTAGCAGAAAACATGGATAGTGAGGAGGAGGAGCAGGATAGTGGATCCATTAGTTCAGAGGAGGATTCAACACCAACAGAGGAGAAGCCTCCCCATAGACCACCGACACCGGCAGGAACCCATCCTCTAGTAGTCCCACAACCGCCATAACAAGCTAACAGGAGGAAACCAGCAAAGGGAGGTGTCATAGCGACCCTTTCTGGTGTTCCTAGGTATGATACCCTCCGTATCAGAGGGATTATCTAGGGGCAATGGGAAATCACCCTAATAGATGGTGGGGCCACCCACAACTTCATCGTTGCTTCACTAGTATCGAGACAGGGATTCAGACATAGGAGTTTGAGGGGTTTGATGTTGCAGTAGCAGATGGCCACACAATGGAGTGTCTAGACAGAGTTCCAAACTTAGAAATGAAGTTAGGCAACTACATAGTGAGAGACAAATTTTGTGTGGTTGACCTATCGGACATAGATGTGGTGTTAAGAGTTCAGTGGATGATTACCTTGGGAAAAATCACTACCAACTACCAAACCTTGGAAATGGGATTCAGAGATTAGGATGGGAAGAAGGTTGTTCTAAGAGGTATGTCAACAGGAGCACCCAGGACAGTTTTAGCCAAGAGGATGGAGAGGATATTTAGACATGGGGAGGTAGCATATGCCGTAGAATGCTTGATCACTACTCAAAAGGATTCGGAAGGTCGAAAACAACACCATACAGAGATCAAGAATTTATTGGGACGACATCAACAGGTCTTTGAGGAAATTCCACCAGGGAGACCACCTGATAGGGGGTTTGAGCACACCATTGAGTTGGAGGAGGGGGACAAACCTATGATCACCCCCCCCTATCGTCATCCTAGGAGGTTCAAGGATGAGATAGAGAAGGAAATCAAGGAATTGTTGGCGATGGGACACATCAAACTAAGCAGCAACCCATTTTCTTCTTCAGTTGTCTTAGTTCTGAAGAAGGATGGCACGATGAGGATGTGCATTGATTACCGAGCCTTGAACAAGAAAACCATCAAGAACCAATACCCTATCCCACACATTGACGAGTTGATGGATGAACTGCATGGGGTAGTTTTCTTCTCAAAAATTGATCTACGCTCTGGATATCATCAGATCAACATTCGAGAGTAGGACATAGAGAAGATGACATTTCTATGTGATTTTGGACACTTCGAGTTCCTGGTTATGCCATTTAGGCTAACCAATGCACCTGCTACATTCCAGTCTTGCATGAACCATATATTCAGGGATCAGTTAAGGAAATTAGTCTTAGTTTTCTTCGACGACATCTTGATCTATAGCCGGTCATGGCAAGAGCATATGAGGCACCTGGATGAGGTATTGAGCATCATGGAGGCACAATCATTATATGCCAAAGAGTCCAAGTGCGAGTTTAGTATGACAGGGCTGCTTCACTTAGGCCACATCATCAGTGCAAAGGGGGTACAGGTGCACCAAGAGAAGATCAGGGCCATTCTGGATTGGCCGACGCCCAAGAACGTGACAGAATTGAGGAGCTTCTTCGGGCTGTGCAACTATTACAGGCGGTTTGTCCGGGTTTTTTCTTAGCTTGGAGCACCGCTAATAGATCTTACCAAGTATGGGGCCTTCATATGGATCGAGAAATCACAGGAAGACTTTGATCACATGAAGGAAGTCATGGGCACTTGTCCAGTGTTGGCACTACTAGACTTCACCCTGCCATTTGTACTAGAGTGTGACGCATCCGACGAAAGGATCGGTGCAGTTTTGATGCAGGGAGGACACCCCATTGTATTCAAGAGCTGGAAGCTTAGTCAACCTGAGAGGTTGTACTCCATTTATGACAAGGAAATGTTGGCAATCATGCATGCCTTGACCAAGTTCAGACAATATTTGGTGGGCAACAAATTCATGATCAAGACCTATCACAACAGTTTGAAGTATTTTCTTGAGCAGAAGGACCTCAGTGAGCACCAACAACAATGGGTGACAAAGGTACATGCATTTGAATTTAACATAGAGTATGTCAAGGGGAAGAAGAACATTATGGCCGATGCACTATCAAGGAGACCTGTGGCATGTTCTTTGATGGAGATTTTAGCAGATTGGAAACCCCACTTGTTAGTGGAATATTCCAAGAACAAGTTCGCTTGTGAGGTGATGGATGGGCAGATACAGGATGACTGGTATAGGGTCATTGATGATGTCATATTTTACAAGGATAGAGTCTACTTGGTTCCAGATTCAGGGCTTAATAAGAAGATCCTCACCGCAGTTCATGATTCACCTCTAACAGGCCATCAGAGGTTTTTCAAAACCTACAGACAGATCAGAGAGAGGTTCCCATGGAAGGGCCTCAAACAAGACGTTATGACACATGTCAGTGAGTGTGTGACTTGCCAGCAGAACAAGTCAGAGCATGCTCTTCCAGCAGGGCTACTTCAGCCACTCCCCATTCCAGAGCAGAAATGGGAGAGTATATCTATGGACTTCATCACTGGTCTACCCAAGGTCCAGGGTAAGGACTGTATCTATGTAGTGGTTGACAGATTGAACAAGTTTGCTCACTTTTACGCCATACTGACAGAGTAAAGTGCAATTCAGGTAGCCGAGCTTTTCATGAGGGAGGTCTTCAGACTTCATGGGTTACCGAAGAACATCGTCAATGACAGGGACAATCGGTTCATAGGGACATTTTAAAGAGAGTTGTTTCGGTTGGTGGGGACAGAGTTGACACCTAGCACCATCTATCACCCTCAAATAGATGGGTAGAATGAGATTGTCAACAAGTGGGTTGAAGTGTATTTGAGGAACTATATAGGAGGACAATAGAGAACGTGGGTAAAGCGGTTACATTTAGGAGAACATTGCTACAACACCACCTTCCACATGTCCATTGGTATGACACCCTTTCGAGCATTGTCCGGATATGATGCTCCCACTTTGGTAGACTTGTTCTTCGGGGAGAGAAGAGCTCCCAAGGCCAAGGATTGGATCATAGAGAGTTAGGAGATTCTCAATTTGTTGAAAGAGAACCTGAAGACGATGCAAAACCAACAGAATATAAGTGCGGACATGCATAGGATAGAGCGCATCTTTGAGGTTGGAGATTTGGTTTTCTTGAGACTCCAACCCTACAGACAGTCATCTCTGAAGAAGAGTGGGGCCGAGAAGCTCAAGCCCATATTTTATGGCCCTTACATGATCATGCACCGAGTAGGCGAGGTTGCTTACGAGATAGATCTTCCAGAGGGGAGAAAGATTCATAATGTATTCCATGTGTCTTGCCTAAAAAAGGCAGTGGGACAATTCATTAACACATCAGAGGAGCTTCCCCCGTTGGATGAGGAGGGACAGTTGGAGTTAGTTCCGGAGGAGGTTTTGGAATTCAGGGAGCGGAAACTAAGGAGCAGGGTCATCAGAGAGTGTTTGATCAGATGGAGAGGGCTTCCAATAGAGAACACTACTTGGGAGAGCAAGCAGTTGTTGTAACACCCTGGACTGGTATTGCTTGAGGACAAGAAATTTCGGGAAGGGAGGACTGTAATGTCCCTTTCCAAATAGGAGCTCCAGAAGAGGAGGCTTAATGGTGTAAACTACCCTGTTAGACTATAGCCATGGCCAAAGAGGGGTAAACAGGGTTACTAGAGGTCACTCCAATCACAGGTGTTATATTTGGAAAGTGGCATTGAGCTAAAAAGGGTTAAAAGCGTTTTTAAGTCATTATGAGATAAAAATAGAATTCAACAATGAATTAGGGTTTCAATAATGATTTAGGGTTTTGGAAGTCAACAATGAATTAGGGTTTCAACATGATTTAGGGCTTTGGAAAGCTATAAAGGAAGGGTCAGTGACCTAATTCATCATTATGCAGATTATGACTTGTCATTGAGG
>ML779369.1:498352-563121 GCA_009831015.1 Picea engelmannii
CATCATTATGCAGATTATGACTTGTCATTGAGGAGAAGAGGCGCATCTCAGGAGAGATAGTTCAGTGTATTCCAGGAGGAAGACACCAGTTGACTGATTTCGGTGTTGAAAGACACACCCTAGTCACCGGGAAGATCATCCAGATCTTCCATCATTCTTCATTGATTCTGCAGTGCTCCCATATTCCGGGTATTATCTTTTAGTTGCTTATTTGTATTCCAGCTAAGATCCTTTTGTCTTTTGATCTAGCCGAGTGTTTTTATTTTATTTATCCGCAGTTGCTTATTTATATTCTGGCTAAGATCCTTTGTATGTTGATCTAGTCGAGTATTGTCAGTTATTTAGCCGCATTCGGCCATTTTGTAATCCACAGAGATATCATAATACAAACTTTGCAGTCCTTTGTCGCGTTTATTATTTGTATGATCATTTATATGCTGTAAACCTTTGATCCTACACACACATTAGCAACGTTTCCTAGACTAGCCAAGTCAGGAACATTACACGAAACCAACTCAAGAGTTGCAAATCGAGGTTTATGCCAACGCGCTCCCGGCTTCTATTTCCATGTTCGTTAAAAGAATCGCCAAGCAAACCGTTGCGGAGAATTTTGAAGAGGCCAAGATGATAGAATTTCAGATGAAAGGATGTAAACAAGGCCAGGCCTCTCTAGTGAGAAAAGAAAGCCAACCCCCTCCTAGAAGAGGACTCCTTTTGACTAGATCGTCGGGAAAACCGGCTGAACAAACTCCCGACAAGGGTAAATGGAGATATAGAAGACCGACAATGCATGGTCAAGAAACTATCAAATGAGATTATAGACATGAAAAGGAATGCAGGGGAGGGAAACCAAGGCCAAAATCCCTATAAGCCTTTCTTTAAAAGAAACCATCCTTTCAAAGTAATTGAACCTCCCCCAACCAACTTAAACATTGACCTAGGGAATGTTGCGTCTGATTATTTCTATACTTACCACCAAGAGAATCACTCGGAAAGAGAATTCCCTCAATGGGTCCACGCCATGAATTTAATGGATAATCATTTTCTGGGTGAAGTCTCCTTGACCGAACAATCAAGCAGTTCGACCATGAATAGTGTCGATCAGGAAGAAGATGACCTACCACGAGACGCAACCATGCTGATATGGGATCCCGATGTGATCACGTCTTTGAATGATTTGTTTGAGTCTCGAGAACAACCCACAAAAGTATAGACAGTATAGACACATAGTAAATGACAACCCAGCTCGAAAGACATCGATGCCACCCGAGCCTCGCAAAGTAAGTTAACTCCTGATCACCCAAAAATGCCTTTTTCCCCCGGTAAAAAAACTGTAAGCATCCATACCCAGGAATATCCTAAACTAGAGTACAACATAATCGAAGAGTTGAAGAAGTTAAAAGCTAATATATCAGTTATGGACGTATGTAGAATCCCTCAGCAAAACGACTTCCTATTGCAGTCTCTGAATTTGGTAGGAAACCTGACCAATGGCGATAGTCAAAACAAGAATCTCCCCCTAATAGATCTGGCAAGCAAGCCAACTGTAAACACCTTCTCGAAAGGTAGGAAAGAAAGGCCTTTTGTACCACCCTTCCTTTTGACGTTTGAAGTCTTCAACAAGAATCTTCAAAATTGTCTAGTCGATTCTGGGGCATCCTCTAATGTCATGCCCTTGGCCATTTGTAATAAACTAGGTGTCATCCCTCTCAAGCGTGATAAACATGTCATATAACTAGACAAAACCCAGGTCAAGTTCATGGGAGAACTCAAAGATGTGATGATCAGGATAGTGACACATCCTAATTTCGTGCAGGTGATTGACATCATTGTGGTGGATATCCCTGAGGCATAGGGGCTATTGTTGAGCCGATATTGGTCTAAAAATCTGAATGGATATTTTAGTACTAATTGGGCACACCTTTGGCTACCACTGAAGGGATACAAGAATATGATCAGAATCGACAGGGAGAGATATTTGAAACATATGGTCACTGATCTGGAAACCTCGAATGAACCAGCCTCTACCGATTTCCCTATATTGGGAAACTATTCTTGTGATTCCCAGTTCAGAAACTTGGATCCTCTCCTATCATATGTTCCTCTCACTCAAAATTCCGAAATGATCTTTCAAGAAGAATCCCCGATGCCGATGGAAGATTATTTCTTCTATCAAAACTCCTCATTGGGACTTCCGGGAGAAAAGATAGAAGAACAAGACATGGGCGATGAGAAAGAAAGATGAAATCATCGTTCACAAATTTGGATCCTCTATTTTGATGGATCCAAATTGCAAGAAGGGTCAGGAACCAGGTGCATCCTCATCGATCAGAAGGGTAAATGCCATTTCTTGTCCTGTAGACTAGAATTTGAGTGTACCAACAACACTGCCGAGTATGAAGCTCTAGTACAAGGGTTAAATAAATCCATAGATCTAGATGTCAAGAAATTAAAGGCTTTCAGAGACTCTGAAATCATCATTATACAAGTGAGAAATACTATACACAACAATTCCCCTCATCTTAAGAACTACCAGGATGAGGTGCATAGGATAATAGAACGCTTTGAGCCTTTCAATATCACTGTGATCCCCAGAGAAAAGAATATCCTTTCCGACTCCCTAGCCACATATGCTTCTAGACTGTCGCCTTTAGAAGATTATGAAGCCTCCCGATTCACTGTAGAACTGCTCTACAAGCCATCGGTACCTAATAACATTTCTAATTGAAAAGTCTTTGAGGGGGATGAACAGATCATAAGATTCTTGACCAATCAAGACAATTTCAAAGACCTCGCTATTGATGATGAAGAGTTTCAAGAGAAACTAACAAAAACCGATCCTCGAGCGGGTCAAAATATGGATAATTCAAAGCCTCACACAATCCCGAAAGGGATAGATAATCTAGAGAACCTGTTTGATCTAAAGGAATGATTCAAAGGACCCAAAAATGTAAAAACTGGCAGCTCATGTCCCCTCCATGAAACTGTAAATCTTGGAACCCCAGACAACCCAAAGTATGTAAATCTTGGCAAAACAATATCTAAGGAAGAGAGGAAAGCCTACCTCAAATTATTCAGACAATACCAGGATGTTTTCGCTTGGTCCTATAAAGATTTAAAAACATATGACACCCGCATCATTCAACACACCATCCCATTGAAGCCCGAAGTCAAGACTTTCCAATAGAAGCTCCGAAAGTATTGTCCATCCTTGGAACCTCTCATGTATCAAGAGTTAAGGAAGCTTTTAGATGCCAAGATAATTTTCCAAGTTAGGCATTCCGCCTGGGTAGCGAATCTTGTCTCGGTGAGGAAAACATAAGGAGAAATCCGATTATGCATAGAATTTCAGAACCTCAACAAAGCTTCAGAAAAAGAAAATTATCCTATCTCGTTGATGGAGCAACTCCTTCAGACCATGTCAGGCTCAGAAATTTTCTCCCTGCTAGACGGTTTCTCAGGATACAACCAAGTGTTGGTTTTGGAGGAAGACCGATTAAAAGAAACCTTCCAGACCAAATGGGGAACCTTCGCTTATAAACGCATGCCTTTCGGCTTGATTAATGCAGGAACAACCTTCCAAAGGGCCATGGACATGGATTTTCGGGTACTTATAAATAAATGTGTGGTAGTATATTTAGATGACGTAATGGTGTATTCAAAGAATATAGAAGAGCACATCCAACACTTAACTCAGATTTTTGAAAGATGCCAGAAATACGACATATCACTCAATCCTAAGAAAACAATCTTTGGTGTTGAAGAAGGTAAGTTTTTAGGACATATTATATCTCAAGCGGGAATTTGCATAGATCCCGAAAGGATTAAGGCCATAGCCCAACTCCCGCTACCCCATAACAAGAAAACCATGCAGTCCTTTTTTGGGAAAATCAATTTTGGAAGGAAATTCACTCCCGACTTCGCCGAAATCATCAAACCCTTACAAAAGATGATTCACAAATATTCTGAATTTAAGTGGGATGATGAACGAAAATATGCTTTCAACAATATCAAAGATGCCATATCCCGGGCCCCGGTATTGCGAAGTCCCGATTTCAATAGAGACTTTAATCCTTACACTTTCGCTTCTGACCAATCGCTAGCTATGGTCTTGACTCAGAAGGATGATGACAACAATGAAGCCCCTGTGCCATTTATGAGTACCAATCTCCAAGGATCTGAGCTCAATTACCCCGCCATAGGAAAGCAGGCCTACGTGGTCTATAAAGCAGTAAAACATTGCAGGACTTACATCCTCAAGAATCACACTAATGTGATTGTGCCACACCCTAAATTCTGATCCTTGTTTACCCAACAAGAAATGGGAGAAAGAAGAGGGAATTGGATGACAGTAGTCCAGGAATTTGATCTAGATATAAAACCCGCCAAGTTAGTAAAAGGACAAGGTTTGTACAAGCTCGCAGCCGAAGCTCAAGATCAAGAAAATGAAGATCCTGGGTGGGAAAATGAAATAGCATTATGGTGTGGTGAAGTAGCATACATTTCCCCGGGACCGGACTCCTGGTACAAGGATTTATCTTATCTACTACATCACGGGACTTGTCCTGAAAACCTCAACCCCAGAGAAAGGAGAGCCCTCCGATTAAAATCCACGCAATATCGCCTTATAAATTCGGTACTCTTCCGGATCAACTATGATGGGGTATTGTTGAGATGTCTCGAATGTGAAGACGCCAATATAGTGTTAAAGGAACTCCATGATGGCCCTGCCGGAGGAAATTTTGCAGGGAACACCACCACTCATAAAATTATGGGAGCTAGCTATTATTGGCCTACTTTGTTTAAGGATGCTTATACTTATGCTAGGAATTGGAAGACTTGTCAAATAAGTGCTAGCAAGGAGAAAAGGGCAACAATCTCACTCCAGCCTGTGACTATCTCTAGACCTTTTGAGCAGTGGGGGTTGGATATCATAGGAGAAATTACGCCTAGCTCATCAAAACTGCACAAGGACATTCTTACTACCACCAACTATTTCACAAAATGGGCAGAGGCCATTCCTCTGACTCATGTGAACGAGAAAATAGTGATCCAATTTATAGAACAATAGATGATCACAAGGTTTGGTGTCCCCTCTATTCTAGTCTTTGATAATGCAACTTACTTCTCTTCTACCCTACTGAAACATTTTGCTCTGGACAAAGGGATCATAATCAAGTACTCTGCATAATAACCAAAGATAGGTTCATAATCAACTACATAATGCCCTATGGTCCGATAGGGTCACACCCAAATAAGCCATAGGAAATTCCCCATACTTTCTGGTCTACAGACAAGAAGCCATCCTCCCAAACGGGATTTATCTTCCATCTCTCCAATTGGCCCAAGACGCCAACGAGGAACCATCCTCGACCATGCAACAAAGAATAAACACTTTGCTCATGCTGGAAGAAGAGAGAGAAAAGGATAAGTCAAAATTCTTGGCTCATCAACAGATAGTGAAAAGATGGTTCGATAAGCATAAAGCTAAGGAAAAGAACTTTGAAATAGGAGATTTAGTCCTGAAGTGGGATAGGGCAAATGAAACCAAAGGGAAACATTCCAAGTTTCAGAGCCTATGGGTCTGGCCTTTCCAAGTGGCTGAGAAGATTGGGGTAGGTACTTATCAGTTGCAAAATCTGAGGGGGGAATCCAATGCCCTCCCAGTGAATGGTCAAGCCCTAAAACAATACTTCCAATAATAAAAAATAATAATATATATAATAATAAAAAATAAAAAAATAATAACAATAATAATAATAATAAATAATAACTTAGGTTAGTACGAATAAAAGAAATATCAGAGCTATCTACTCTGTGGTTCGGTACTACCTTAAGGAAAATGAAAGAGTAATAGAGATTCTGCGTTCACCCAATAAATCGCCATTTGTTGAGTACTCAACACACCCTAAAAGTTTTGTGACCATTTCCTTTGGGTACCGCCCTATAGTTCACTTCTAATTGTTTTTTGCCTCGGTATGAAACTAATCCTCCGCTTATCTTATATGTTTCATGTTTTAATTATTTGAGGTTCACTTGAACATACAACAAAACATCATCTTAAGAGACTTAACGACTACTCAAGGAATCAATGACCCAAAATTTTCCCCGACTCACAAGAGAAATTTGGCATCGGCTAAAGATTAAGGTGGTGAAACTCGTCTGGGGAGTCAGAATAGCTGAAGGCCGACCTTCATCGGCATCAGCCGATGAGAGTGTGTATTTTCCATGAATAAGCATCATGAAGGATCTTGCCAAAGACCGATCCATTGGTTTCAGCAAAAGGGTGTAATAGTAAGTACCGCGCATAGACAAGACTAACACTACCGACTGCTGAGCCCCAAAACAAGTCTAACATTGGTGATTGTAAAGTGATTAAAATCTTGTTGTAACAATAACCTCGACACCGCCCGGTGTCGTCAGTTTGGTGGCTGGTCTTTTCTTAGTGTTTTTGACATGAGCGAAATCTCGAATGTTATCCTTATCCACTACCCGAATGCCCTTTTATGATTAAGTATTTCTAATAACCCAAAGTTGATAACTTTACATAATCATTAATCGATATTGGAATGTTACAAAGGGAAAGTATCAACAAAACTCATGGTGTAACAATAACGATCAAAAGAATATAATAATTTATGCGAAAAGGACTTAAATAAGGAGACACATTTAATTCACATCTAAAAGAAGCATGATATATTCAAATACTTACATTTTCTTTTATACAATCAAAACTCCTGCTAGGTTTGGTTTACATACAAATGGACAACACCGATGACTCAACTGACTGGCCCGGTCGCCGTGAGATTACAATATATTTACAAAAGGAAAAAGAAACAAAAGGGTGTTAAGCGACACTTCCAAGGATGCAAAGAAAGAACTCGTTATGTCTCTCGTGCATTGGTCCTCTCTCGGACTGCCCTTCGTGTTTTGTAATGACTTCTGCTCCTCGTTCAATGTCGTCCTTTACGCCTTGCGTAATTGCACAATTGTATCTTGTGCTTCTCGAAGTTGTCTCTACAGCCAAGCCGTACTTCCTACGCGACTCTGTGACGGTGGTATCCCCTGGTCTTTCGCTGCCAACTGACGTCGCAATTCTCTATTTTCTTGGTAGAGTTTGACTATTGCTAGTTGAGCCTACTCTAACTACTGGATGGAGTTTTCGACAGAAGTACCCTATGTTATCTCCCTTCCCTTTCTTCTCCCACCTCCCCTACCGACAGTCCCAACTGACTCCTACCAACCGGTAAGCATCGCAGAATCCTCAAGGGGTGAACATGCACTTAGCTCATTCGGGAGACGATCCTCCTCTCCTTCTCCCATATTATTCTTAGGCCTTCATCTTCTCTGTGGTTTCGGCTTCAGAGAAGGTACGGTCCCTAGCATGGCTCTTTTCAATGTTTCTTTTTCTACTCCAAGCTCTACCGGAGACGCTGATGCCGGCTCCAAGAAAGTATCTATACCTCTTGTTGGAGTATCAAGCACATGGGAAGCCAATAAGAAAGAGTCTCAGGCACGCTGGGGCTGAGACTTGGCACTCTGACTGCCTCATAGACCTCGTCCCATGTTTGAAGGAGATCCCATAATTGCAAAAGCATAAGGACTCAAGGCATCTATAGATGATAAAGAAATATCGTGCGGGACTTTGCCAGGACTAACTTGCTGGACCAGAACTTCAAAGAATGTGAGCTCGGCATATGCGTAGAATTTCTCACAGAGCTCCTGGAATTTATAGAGGAACGAAGGAGAAAAACAGGGCATGCTAAGATAATACCCGCGGTTTGTGACATGATGTTTTGAAGGCTTGACGTGCCACTCTGCTCGACGGATGCAATCCAGAACATGTAAATGCCACCGATCAGAGTTGCAGGAAACATGCGGTACGATCCTTTCAATCTTCGTTATTAGTGAATAATGTTTAACACACTTAGTGGTACAGATCCTGGAAGCATTTAATGACTTCCCCTCTATGGGATCCGACCTTTTGGGAGAATACACGCTTTTACTCATATCTGATGCCTCCTTTCGACCCCAAAGGTCAAGCAACTACTATGACAGTTTACACGATCATGTCTACCATACTTGATTTTCCACCCTATGGCATGCCGACATACTTCATTTAAACCAAAGAGGAGTGGCAACTTTGGATTGAGTCATCACAGATCATTCAAAGGTGCGTCTGGGATCACGTAAGTATTAAAAATGATTGGGACTAGCAAGCTACACAGGTACACGTTAATCTTTTTTTTGTTCATGTCTTATCATTGGTTGCTTAATCACTAAACTACCTCTACTTTTATTGCAAGAGGAATCCTCCCGACTACCGAACAAAGCCCATCTTGTGACCTCGCCGAAGAAATTGAAAGAAATAATGAAGTTGAATCGCCAGAGCAAGGAAAGGCATCGGGTCTCCCGAGTTCAACATCCCCGATGAACTTATGAACCTGAGCAACGTGTTCCGGACACATGTCAGCAAAGATTCACTATGGACCAGAAAATTCGCAAAGATAATCGATGCAAGGCCGGGGCAAGCACAAAGGTTCGCAGGATATCCGATCAAATCCTGAACCATGCCTCAACAATTGAACTTCAGTCCAGAAAAGTACCAGGCACAGACAAAAGACATCAGAGAGATATATGTTGCCCCTATAGAACAACATAGGTTCCCATGGGCTCAAAGCTGTGAATATTTGTTTATCAGATGGTCTGAATATGAAAGAAGTCACCCTTTTAAAGAAACATCTCTTAGGGATTGTTAAAGAAACTATTGGATGATCTCGCCACGTGGTGATTTTTGTTTGGTTCAAACTGTATTTAGCTGTTAATTACAATTAAAATTTATATTATAAATAGAGACATTGACCAATGAACAAGGGGTCGATGTTTGTTGTAAGAACTCTTTCTTTTGGTTGTTGACAATTATTTTGAGACTGTTGTAAATTGAGAAGTCCTTATGGACCAAAGACAAGCTATTTTCATTAGATGTATGTGATTGGAGTTGGAGAAGAATTACTTCCTTTCCTGTTCCATGAATGATGCAGTAAATGAGTAAGAGAAATTAATTTTGTTGTCAAGTTATCTGGTGCAATGTCTTGATGTTATTTTCTTTAAAGGTGAAAATAAATCGTTGCGTTGCTATGTGATGAATGTTATGGTAGATGAATTATTTTTCTTACCGTGATCTTGATTACATATGTGTTTTCTTTCTGTTAAGTAGTTTTTCTCAGATAGTAGTTGGATTCTCATTCGTTTAATGTATTAGTACTAGGCCCTTTGGCATAGAATCGTTGTCTGCATGTTTGAGCAATGGGTTATCCCAAGCTAGACCTCTTCCCAATAGTTAAAACTTTTGTCCTGTCATTTGTCAAGTTGGTTTATACTAGCTTGCATCTCTCATACCTACCCCACCCAAGAGAAATATAGAAAAATAACTGTCCTAACTAAAGGAAGAGCCTTCACCAGAAAACACAAAAGCCCATCGATAATTTGGCCAGATCGCAAGATCTGGAGAACCATTCCACTCCAAACGCTACAGAGTATAATTGGGCCTCGGTGGCGGGTTTGGTTCCTACTGTTGAGTCAGGGGATTTAGGCCCCATCAACACAGTGTTAGTAGTTTTTTAGTCTCATTGAATTCATTCTACAGTGGTGGCTTCTCCATGTCCCTAGGCATCGAGAATTGAACACTCATTCCTCCGGTCACAGACCCTTCAAGTGACATGGTTGAATTATCTAAAGAGGAAGGTCGGGAATCAAGTGCAAAGGGTTAGAGGAGAAGATATAGGAAGGCTTCTCATCCTGCACTTGTGTTAGGTACCTAACCTCCCTAACCCCTCACATAGGTAGAATAATATATTTTCCATGTAATAAAAGTTGACATTAGTTAATAAGGCCTATTTAATAAATGTGAACAATTCAATGTAAGAAGACCTAATAGAAGCTTCTGATTCTAGAAAGATCTTCCTCTAAAATGTTCTTTAGAAGATAGAATTAGTATAAGAGTAGGAGGCATGAGAAAGCCTTGTCTTGAGAATTATTGTAATAGAGCGTTGTTCTTTTGGAGGTTTCCCCCTTGAAGAGGCAAGTGAACATTACTTTCTATAAATAAAGGTATCAATTTTTGTTGTGATTCTCTACATTTTGTTGTTCCGCTGGTAATTTATGCAACATTTCTATTTTCTTCTTAATATAATAGATCTAGTACCTAAAAAGTGGTATCAAAGCACTTTCCTCTGTAGAAAATTGTGGGGATTTTTTTTCAAGGTAGAGACATGTATTGCCTGTGTCTTTAAAGCACAAAGATTTGTTTCTTAAGGGGTAAAAATGCATTGGGGAAGACTACACGCAGGAAATGCAGATGGTTTCACGAGGTTGTCTAGAAACAAACGTTTCACCTTGTTGGAAACCTATGTAACCCATGTTGGTACCCCTTAAGTAGTGTTGCATTAGATAGAATCTGTACATTACCATCACTCCCACGTACCGATAGGTATATCGAGAGTCCCCTAGGTCTCCTGAAACTAGCTCTAGATCAGTCGATCCGTCGTCTGACTGCTATAGTGATATCGAGAATAGCATTGCAGAAGATACTCTCTAGTACCTGGATAATCTGGTATTACGACTAAAGGTACGATCAAGCCTCCTTAGTTGGTGCCCTGAGATATTGGGTTGAGTACTATTGATTGACCTCTCACATATATCAAAGAGCTATAGCATAGGGAAAACCCTTGTCTGTAGGAACCCTGTAAAATCTAACCCTTGGGAAAGAAATAGAACAAAAAAGGAACATATGAGATATATTGTCATGCAAGCTTTCCTTCTGCATTCTGGTTGCAAAATTCCTATAGAAATTTTCATGTTAACAATTTGGGCCATTCGCCACCACAGTATTCAGGTCAGACTATAATTGTGCAGAAGTTAAAAAAAAACTAGTGGTCCTGTCGTCACCATTATTTGGGTCTTGTCCCATTGGATTCCTCTCCTTTCCCTGATCATAGTGGAACCTATCATTTTTAAGCCATTTTTTTTTCAGTGGATTCAACTCCCTTCCTGACACCCTTATTTTCAACCTATCCTAATGAATTCCCCTTTTCACCCTGATCGTCATGGTACATATCACTTATAATATTTTTTTTTGGTCCCACCCACCCTTCTCGACACCCTTATTTGGCATATCTCTCATTGGATTTCCCTTGTCACTCTGATCACATTCATATATATCACCTATCCACCTTTTCTTACTGGAGCCACTTCCCCTTATAGGCACCCCTCCTCTCCAAATGGCCAACACTCGCAACGAAGACCTGCAAGATGCCATCAACCAAAAAACTGAGAACATCTAGCATGTGACTTTTGACATTGCTTCCATCAATTCCATATTTTCACACTTCGAGGACCAATTCTAGAATAAATTTGATGCCATGGATACTAAATTCACGGGCGAATTTGATACCCTCAAATCCACTCTCAACCAGTTGTTGAACCGATTCCCGAGCCCTTCCTTCTCGGAACAACCATCCCACTCAGAGAGTGTTGAGTCCTCCCATTCTATGGCCTTTCAATATAACTACTTTCATCATGATCCCCATCTTACCAAATTTGAGGTCAATAAATTTGATGGTTCATATCCCACGGGATAGGTCACTCAAATGGAGCATTATTTTTCTTTACATGGCATTATTGATGAGTTGGAAAAACTTAGTTGTGTTGTTCGCTATCTGGGTTGGAAATGGTGGCACTGGCGTAAAAATGCACGCTAGGGGTATCTTGCATGGACCAAGTTTATTGCAGAGCTCTATGAATTATTTGGCACCAACACCCATTATTTAGGCCATTTGACCAAGTTGAAATAGTAGGGCATAGTGGAAGACTTTATAACCATCCTTGAACACTTGGCCTTCAGAATGTAGGGAATGATAGATGCCTTCTTCATGGAATTCTTTATAAGTGGCCTAAAGGATGAAATACGAGCCCATATCCTCATGTCTCACCCCCAGACTTGGTTAGAAGCTACTAAATGTGCCAAAGAAGCAAAACATGTTGTATTTTCCAATAATCGAAAACCCTCTTTTCTTCCTCACCTTCGCCCTACCAATCATGTCCCTCCTACCACCCCTCTCAAGGTCAAAAAATTATCTTGGGAAGAAATGGTTGAACACCCACTCAAGGGTCATTGTTATAATTGTGATGAAAAGTGTTTTCCTGGGCACAAGTCTAAGGAACAAAATATTTTTATGGCCATCTCAGAGGTTGTTGTTGATAAGGGGGATAAAGTCCCCTTGTGGAAGAGTTACCCCCCATAGATGATACTTCTCCACCCACTGACACACCAGAAGTTGAACCATTGATTTTGTTGCATGCCCTCACTGGCTTCTCTGCTCCCCAAACCCTCAAGCTAATTGTCTACATTAAGCATATAAAAGTCATCATCCTTGTTGACAGTGGAAGCACCCATAATGCTATTCAGTGTTGCATTGCCCAGGAAATCAATTATTATATCTATGTCGTAAAAAAATTTCAAATCATGATTGCCAATAGAAGTTCCATAAAATGTGGTGGGCATTGTGAAAATGTGCACCTACAAATTGGTCAGTACCACCTAAAATCTCATATGTTCACTATCAACATGGAAAGTTGTGACATTGTGATCGGTGTTGAATGGTTATGCACTTTGGGCCCCATTTTCATTGATTTTAAGGAATTAACCATGCAATTCCAACAAGAGGGACAGTAGTATAAGTTCCAAGAAATCATAACAGTCTCCCCTGAGATCATCAGTTCCCATCGAATGGAAAATATTCTCAAAAAAGGTCATCCGGGAATTATTGCCCAACTCCATTCTATTCAAGCCATTGAGACACCCTCCATGTATCTTGACCTCCAATTTATAATATCCAAACACCAAGCTATTTTGTTTACTCCCCATGGACTTCCCCCTTCCCATGGTGTTCATGATTATTCCATTCCTCTCATCTCGGGCAATCTTCCTCCCAATGTTCACCCATGCCATCATCCCTTTTTCCAGAAGAATGAAATTGAGAAAATTGTCCAAGAATTGCTTCGCACAGGTTTTATTCGTCCTAGTACCAACCCCTATTCTTATCCTATGGTCATGGTACTCAAGAAAGAAGGCACTTGGTGCATGTGTCCATACTTTCATTCCCTCAACAAACTCACCATCAAATAAAAAAATTCCATTCCTGTCATTCATGATCTCTTGGATGAATTGAGCGGTGCCTAGTACTTTACTAAACTTGATCTGTGTTCTGGATATGACTAGATACATATGAAAGAGGAAGACATTCCCAAGACTACATTTATAAATCATGAGGGTCACTATGAATTCTTGATAATGCCATTTGGGCTGTGTAATGCCCCCTCCACTTTCCAAAGTCTCATGAATCATGTCTTCTGTCCTTTTCTTCGTCGTTTTGTATTAGTTTTCTTTGATGATATTCTCATATATAGTAAAGCTTAGAAAGTCCATCTAACCCATGTAGATCAAGTTCTCCATCTACTCTCTCAACACCAACTTTTTCTTAAACAATCTAAATGTTCCTTTGGAGCTTTAGAAGTGGAGTACCTGGGTCATATTGTCAGCAAGGAAGGTGTAAGGGTGGATCCTAAGAAAATTGAAGCTATGTAGGATTGGCCTTGCCCTAAAACTCTTAAGAGATTGTGTGGTTTTCTGGGTTTAACGAGATATTATCGCAAGTTTGTTCAGAATTATGGAAAAATTGTAGCACCTCTCACTGCTCTCCATAAAAATAATTCTTTCACTTGGACTCCAACAACAGATCAATCCTTCCATGCCTTGAAATAGGCTATGTGCATGACTCTTGTCCTAGCACTTCCCAAATTCAAAAAGACTTTTGTTCTAGAATGTGATGCTTCAAGGAAAGGAATTGGGGCATTCCTCATGCAAGATGGCAAGCCTTTGGCCTTCACTAGCAAAACAATTTTAGAGAGACATTTGGGCCAATCAATCTGTCAAAAGGAAATTTGGCTATTATGCATGTTGTGAATCTATGACATCCTTATCTATTGGGGCAACGCTTCCAAATTAAAACTAATCACCAGATCCTCAATTATTTTCTAGAACAACAAATTTCATCCCCGAAGCAACAAAAATGGGTGACAAAGCTATTTGGATATTATTATGAGATCATTTACAAGAAGGGAAAATAAAACGTGGTTGTTGATGCTCTTTCCAAGAAGTATTAAGAAGAAGGGTCCCTCTTTTCCCTCTCCTTCACTGTACTAGATTGGTTCCAAGTTGCTCTCTAGGAATGGCTGCAAGACCCCAAAATTTCTCGTTTGATCCAACAATTACAACACCACTCTCCAGCTTCTCCAGGGTAATCTTGGCACATTGAAGAGATTCGCTACAAAGGTTGTTTGTATTTAAGCACATAGTCACAACTTAAATCTATGGTGATTTCTGAGCTTCATGCTTCACCCACAGCTACACATTCAGGGTTTACCAAAACCTATGAACATGTCAAACGTTCTTTTTATGGGACGGTATGAAGCAGGATGTCTGCACCTTTGTGGCTGAATTTTATGTATTTCAATGCAACAAGGGAGAAATAGGAAAAGATCTAGGCACACTCCAGCCGTTTTTTATTCTCTCTGCTATTTAGAGGAATATTTCTATGGATTTCATTGTTGGATTACCTAAATCGATAAATAAGTCAGTCATCATGGTGGTAGTTGATCGTCTTTCCAAATATTTTCATTTTTGTGGTCTTCAACACTCGTTCACTACCTCCATAGTGGCTCAAATTTTCATGAATACTATATTCAAACTTCATGGCATGCCTCATTCTATTTTCTCTGACTGAGATCCGACTTTCACCAACAATTTTTGGGAATAATTGTTCAGGATTCAAGGAACCCAATTGCATATCAACACCACTTATCATCCCCAGATTGATGACCAAACTAAAGTTGTCAAAAAATGTTTGGAAACATATTTGCATTTTTTTGCATCTAATAGAAAAAATAGATTGGCTCAATGGTTACCCCTAGTTTAATGGTATTACAAAATATCTTATCATATAGCTAATCACATTACTCCTTCTAAAGCAATCTACAAACAAAATCCATCATCGATCCTCTCTTACATGCTAGGTGCCTCAAAGGTTCAGGAGGTTGAAAAAAATCTTACAATCCGAGAGGGCATTCTTTGTACCCTTAAAGAAAATTTGGTCATGTCTCAGAATTGCATGAAGCAACAAGCAAATCAGGGTCGTTTCGAATGTCAATTTGCTAAAGGAGGCCAGGTATTTCTTCATCTATAATCTTATAAGAAGAATTGACTCAAAGCTAAACACTGTCAAAAAATTGCTCCCAAATTTTATGGTCCTTATACAATTCTCAAGTGAGTGGGGTCTATGGCCTACCAGATAGCTATGCCCAATCATTCTAATATACATATTTCTTTTCATGTCTCATGCTTAAAGAAAGTGATTGGAACTAAGTGCCAAAATCAAACCAGTCTCTCTGAGTTGGATGAAGAAGGTTCCATTTGGTTGCAACCACAAGAAGTCTTGGACCAGCAAGAGCGTCGTCTCCATCAGTGCACCATCAAGGAAGTGTTAGTTCAATGGAAATATACAAATCTAGAAGATACCACCTGGAAGCCGACCACCATTTTGCAACAATTTCCTCATCTCAAGCCTTGAGGACAAGGTTGTTCTTCAATGGGGATGGCATGTTAGGGACCTAACCTCCCTAACCCTTTACATAGGTAGAATAATATATTTTCCATGTAATAAAGGTTGACATTAGTTAATAAGGACTATTTAATAAATGTGAACAAGTCAATGTAAGAATGCCTAATAAAATCTTTCGCTTCTAGAAAGATCTTCCTCTAGAATGTTATTTATAAGATAGAAGTAGTATAAATAAGAGTAGGAGGCATGAGAAAGCCTTGTCTTGAGAATTATTGTAACAGGTCATTGCTATGCTGGAGGTTCCCCCTTGAAGAGGCAAGTGAACATTGTTTTCTATCAATAAAGGTATTATTTTTTGTTGTGATTCTCTACATTTGGTTGTTCTGCTAATCAGTTTTGCAGTATTTCTATTTTTTTCTTAATATAATAGATCTGGTACCTAACTATTGTAGGAAAATCCCCCTGCGGACAAGTGAATATCCTCTTGGATTCTAGACCCCTAATACTAAGAAAGAAAACATACAAATGGACACTAACATCCTTGTGAATTCAATTACCTCATCAGAAAGAGAAAGAGAGGGAAGAAAATGTGATGCACCTTATTTTGTAGTTCGTCCTTGCTGCCTCCAATCTGAGCTTGATCTCCAAACTCTTCGGAACCACTCGATACCTGCAATGACATGGACAACAAAAGAAAAAGAATCCCTACTCTACTCTACAAGATTAGACTAATCAAATTCATTTATCAAGATCGACAATCATATGCAACAATACACAATATTGAAGGGAATAGGCCAAGTAATATTGATGAGAAATTTTAAAGAGATACTTACAATCTATAGATGCAGTTGCAGTAGCCTCTCCAAGTCCTCCTCGTCCATCTCTTGCATGATGCTCCCAAAATCATAACCAAAATATTTTTCCTAAGATCATAAGTTTGATACCTCAAATCTATCTCATATATCCTTCTCCATGGAAAGCCCTCATTATATAGGATTTGGAGGCTTAATCACCATGGAGAGGATCACTCATCAGATCCACTAAAATGGGATCTCCAAGATATTTAGGGAGAAAATATATCTTAAGGATTTTAGGGAGGAAATATCTCTCAAGGATTTTAAGGAGGAAATATTTCAACCATCTATGAGATCCTCAACCTCCACTAAAAAACAGTAAACTAAATGTGAGGTGGATTCTCACACTAAATTAATTTCCTTTTCATGAATATTAAAAATAATTCATGTGCACATGGTATTTTGACCTTCATATAATATATTTCTCCTCCACCTTAACTAGGGATTGTGACATATGTTATTTCATGGTGTCGAGGTGTATGTGACACTTAGTAAGGTGCATATGACAGTTTTACAACTAATGCGACACTTAGGGCGAGGTACCTAGGTGTGGAAATTTGATGTGTAACAGTATGCCCCCTAAAGTGTGAGGCCATAAGAGAAACTGATGGACGGAACACTTTACAATTCTTCAATGCAAGGGCGTGGAGTTGGAGAACCTGGAAGAAGCTGCAAACAACCATCAAACAATATTAATATATGTTCCATTTCCGAGGTTGGCATACCTATTCTCGGAATATGAGATGACTCAAAGAACGGTCACCGACCAATACACTGTGGATCCATGAAAAATATTAACCAAGGATACAATGTGGATCCATACCTCCATGACATGAACTTATCGTAGCCACGAGAAATACACAGTGGAGCTACGAGATGATAAAACATATCCACGAACCAATACAATTTGGATCTATGTGACAATATATATATCAACATGCTCAAATGATCTCCTTCACATCTTGGGCAAAGCAGATAACAAAGTGAATGCTCAACCTAGGGTATTCATCCCAATCTCGATGTAGTATGAGTCTAGCCATGTGAATATATGATTTGATGTCGAACATGGTAGAAACCACTTGATTACCGATCATTGAGGTAAATCATTAACAAGTACGAGGGAAATCATTAATGATGCCAATGAATTCCAAGGTACCCTATTACATCCGACAAATGCGAATAAATGAGTTGAAGTCGAACATTCGTGGAATCATCTGATTGAGGCATGAAGGTCCCAAGGTACAAATTGGTTTCTAAGTCTAATTCTCAGATGATGTGTTGAAGTCAACACGAAAATACTCATTGAAGGAGGGCCTTGATGTATCCCCCATCATCGAAATGAAAATGACATAGGAAAGTAATGTAAGATGGTGAATTGAATGAGTATGGACTGACACATGAAATGGAAACTGGAAATACCGCAGATGGATGGTTTGAAGTGAAACTTCCCTTGAACACGATGAGGCACACAACTAACTTGGCAGCATTGACTCGACGAGTACTAAGAATGTAATGTGGCAACAATAAGATCACTCTTTGACTTGATGAAAAATCATGGTGACACATGGAATTGGTATGACTCAGAAAAAAGAGGATTACCCAACTGTAAGACGAGACAAAAACAGATGCCATGTTCAAGGGAGACAATAGCTTCCATAAAGGATTCTCAAAAACTTGACCCACTTCCTTCAATTTTTTCCCTGCCTAGATAAATGAGTACCACTTTTTCATTTAACGAGCTTGAGGAGGGTAACACATGCTCGATATAACTCACTTTCAGTAAGCCCCTCTTCCTTTGTTTAACAAACTGGAAGAAGTAAGGGTTCGTCCCCATATGGGCCCTTCAATGTGTGGTTTAGAGAGTCCAGAGAAGGAAAAATCAATGGTTTTTCATGTTTAGAGAGTCTGAAAATCACTTAAAGGCGACTCCAGGGTTGTCCTTTTTCATAATTTTAGTCTCGCAAGGTTGAAAAAGAGATAAACTACCACTCAAAAGACACCCTTTCAAACCTTTTAACGAGTGTGAAAGGAAGCAAGATCACTCGACAATATTTTCATGTTTAGAGAGTCTGAAAATAGCTTAAAGGAGACTCCAGGGGGTTCCTTTTTCGTATAACCTTTACGAGTATGAAAAAGTGATAAAATTTTACTAGGTCACATTCTCATGTATTTACGAGCATGAGAAAGAACAAAGACTAAGCTCGGTATTGGTTTCATTTTTACACAAGCTTGAAACAAAATTAAACTTATGCTTGTAAATTCCCAACGTAATTTCCAAAAGTAGGAATACTAATGGATGGTTGGTACTCTGCCCCCAGCTTGAAAAGCTAGTGGATTAAGTCCAGAATGATAATCAAAGGTTGAAGACATGCCCTCACAAGCTTCATTTCATTCACCGACTTTGAGGTTGTCACCAATTTATGTACTAGATGGAGAAAAAGGATAAGGGTGGATGAAAAAAAGGTTAAAAAATGAGACCTAACGATATACTCGACTCGACATCTACGAGATCTAGCTAAAGACTCGACTCGATATCTACGAGATCTAGTGAAAATACTCGACTCAATGAGAGAGGTGACTGTTTCATTTTTTAACAAGATTGACACATGAAAACAACTATGCTCAAGACCTTTGTTTTGTTTTTTAATGAGCTTGCCACAGAGAAGAAAAACTATGCTAAAAACCTCTTCTTGATCATGGCTTCCAAGAGGACAATTCTCTGGAAGGAATACATGTCAAGGGACAAACATCAAATATGGCTTCCAAGAGATCTTCACTAGATGGAAGAAAAACACTCTAGAAGGAAAAAATGTCGGCGACCTCAATAAGGGTAGGGAGATATGGATCTAATAGCCCTATTGAAGAGGTGACCATGTCAACTGCTGGATATAAGTTAGGAGAAGGGAGATATTCCCTCTCGTGCAGGGTTGAACGCATGGAGCAAGTCATTACATAATTGACCTTCGGTGGGGCAGACATCGCTGACATGTATGGACCATTCGGGGAAGGTGGATGGTTGACCATCAAATGAGGGTCAATGAATGAAAGTTGGTCGATCGTTACTATGTTTTTGTTTTGAAGGAAACATATCACTCGAAAGAGCGTGGACACAAAATCTCTCATAACGTAGACATATTCTCGCTCGAGGAGTAGGTTAAATACCAAGGGGTTTTGAACTACCATCCCATCAACGTAGACCATTTTTCCTCCCAAAGTAACCGGAAACTGAGGAAGGATCCCTAAAGGTTGACTAACTCATCTGTCAAAGTTCAATAGATTCTGAGTCACGAGCACAAGTTGCGGGGAACCAAAAGCTTTCCAAGCATTCACGAATAAGATGCTAACAAAAGAACCTTCGTCTATTACAGTGTTAGGAATATTCCTATCAAAAACCCGCACAATGATTTGGAAAGGCACACAAGAGGGAATATGGGATTCTGTCAAATGATTCAAATTAATAGAAATCATTTGATTGCTTGAAAGGGGTGCCATCGGGACAGGCGGAGTGCCCCCTTATCCGGGTGAATCATGATTAATGAGGTATACCTAAGAGACATCCTCACTCTTTGGTATACCACTTTGGTTTCAGTCTTCAAAGGAGGAGTGAGATCGACCAATTGTAGAATTGGATCAACCACTTTAGCACTCTTCAGAGGAGGATTGGGATAGACCGATGATGGAACCAGATCGACCACTTTGGAACTCTTTAAGGGAGGAGTGGGATCGATCAGTGATGAAACCAGGTAAACCACTTTGGCAGTCTTCATATGAAGAGAGGGACTAACTGATGGCAGAACTGGATCAATCACTTGGGTTTCACTTTTCATATGAAGAGTAGGGTTGATCGATGACAGAACCAGATCAACTACTTGGGTTTGTGGTTCAACTGAGGATGAAACTAGATTGACCACCTGATCAATCAGACTGACTGGGGATGGAACCGGATTGACCAATCCATTGACTAATGACAGTTTGGGAGAAATATTATGATAACCAGTTGGAAGTTGAATCTTTTCCAAAATATAAGAAGCCTCATCCATGCGAGGGAAAAGGTGAGAGTGATGATCACCTTCACATAACAATCAAGGAAATTTGACAGTTCTATTATTTTTACCAAACTTAATGTCACTAGCTGACGGGGTGTCACCAACATGTCCTATAGGGGATGATGACGTGGAAGACCACATTTTTAAGACCTTGGGGAGACCAGGGAAATCCATTAGAAAGTGGTCGCCCTTACAAAGACTGCAAGGGAATTTGGGTTTAGGATTCTTCGTTTTAATCTTGTCGACTTTATCAACACTTTCAGTACGATTAACCTTAGTTGGTTTCTTGGATCCAACATGATCATATGTGGTTGGAGGCTTGGTCCCTTTTTGGTTCTTCTTCTTCTTCTCTTTTTGTTTCTTCTTCTTCTTATCAACCTGACTACTCTCTTTAGAGATTTCACTAGGAGAAGAAGGAGAAAGGGAAGGAGACCTGACGGGTGAAGAAGGAGAAAGGTCGACATGAGGTTGATGTGTGGGTGGCATGCTTACATATGAAACAATAGGTGCATTAGAAGCACTGGGATGATTCGAGATCACTGGAGTGGGGAACAACCAAATCGGTAATTTGATTGTGAGCCCCGAAAGACTCAGTGTGGAAATTCACAGAGGACCAATGTTTCTGAAAGAAGGAAAGGTGAAAGGTTCCCTGGGAAAATGGGTTCCTCTGTTGGTACTCCCAGGAGTTGACGCCATTGAAACTGACTCGACCTAAGGTCTACTAAGGAAAAAAAACAACACACTCTACAAATCTTAAGAAGCAAACAATCAAACAAACCTCCCCACAATGAAACCACTAGTTGGTGATGAAATCCAACATTGTGAGATCAATATAGAAAGGGGATGGGATAGAGCAGGTGGATCAGTTATGTTGGAGGCCTACTTAATGGACTTATGCCTTGGTGCAAGCTTCCACACAATAATCGTGGATTTACCCTCCAAGAATCCCGAGTGAGTTTGACCAATGTTTGTTCCAGGTACAATAAATACTTCCCTTAACTATCACCTTGTGTAAGGACCCTAAATATTATGACTACTAAGGTCACCAAATCGCAGCTAGACTCTGGAAGGGTACAGATGACAGTCAAGTCCGAACGTATGAGCAGGATAACAAGTCTGAAATCCTTCAAGAGAAATGAGGACAAGTGGACCGGTATAACTCCAGAGGACCCCAAACAGATTCAAAATTCACAAAGCACCAAGACCAAATGAAGATAGTTGAACCTCAAGAAGAACCTCCAAAATATGATCTTACTACTACGAATGGTTAAGCCTCAGAGGGATAATCTTTGTTGCTCTCCCGAATGCGACCTCGTGCGTAACCCCTGTGTGAGAGGGGGATCCCAACTATTCTTATATGAACAATTGGATTTATCTCTCCCTAGCACAAGATTCTATGTTTGTCTGATGGCTTTGGAAAGTTATCCTCACAACCTATTCCAAATCCCTACACTTTCTCAAGGGTTCAAAAGTGAAACTGATGATGTTGTAGACTCGACTCCAAAAGAATGCAAAAAAATGAGATGCAAATCTTTTTCTTCAATGAATCCTACATACAGGATGGAGAAGAGGTTCAATTTTCTTCAATTTCCAAATGCAATTTTCTAAATGAAACCTAGTTATCTACACTAGCCAACAAAAAGAATGCAACTATCTTTCTTTGTTTGATTCTAATACATAAAGACAACAAATGCAAATCCTTTAACACACCTTTACTTTGAATCAAAATGGAAGAGTCGAATGTAGATACAAAAGACATGAAGGAAAAAGGATTTCAAGCAAAGCATGGGCTCACAGGATAAACATAATTGAATGAATATAACTCACTCAATCAAAGACTCGACAATATACAAGCACTCAAGGCAAAAAGAAAGTTCAGAGAAGAATCCAAAAACTAATAGGGAGAAAGAGGAATCACTCAAATGTCTTGACAAAACATGCAGCAAGAAAAAGTATCAAATCATTCTCAAACCAAGCTATGTTGTGGTAAGAATAAAGTCTCAAATCATTCAAAAAGGAAATATTTTAAAATCAACTTAATACCAATAAACCTTTGCAGACCTTTTCAATCAGTCAGATAACCAAAAATTTCGCAAGATTCAAACCAAACCAAGAAAAAAAAAGAGAAACAATCTCGCAATTTGGAAAAGGTTGAAATCTCAAAAAATACGACACAAGAAGTGATAAGTACCAAATATTCAACCCAAACAAATCCACAATCCAAAGTACAGACTCCGGGCAAGAATCTCTGCAAGATAGACTAGGAAAAACTGAGTAGAAAAGGGCAGAAATCACCAAAGAAGGAGATCAACGCTCATGTTTTCAAAGGAAAAAAGAATTGTATTGCTCTGATAAACACTACAGGGGAGCATTGATTATAGATCAACACTCTGATATACACTCCAGGGGAGCGCTACCCTTCCCAGAAACTCATAACAGAGGCTTAAAACTCAGAAAAAATCACCTAGAATTGCCAGAAATTTGTGAAATTGTCAATGAAGAGGGAAGAAAGGAAATAGATCAATAACAAACAATAAAAATAAAGTAAAAAGTGGGAAAAAGGTAGAGACGATCCAAGGAAAGACAAATCAATGTTGATCCCCAGTGGAGTTGCTAATTTCTATTGTAGGAAAATCCCCCTGTGGATAGGTGAATATCCTCTTGGATTCTAGACCCCTAATACCAAGACAGAAAACATACAAATGGACACTAACATCCCTGTGAATTCAATTACCTAATCAGAAAGAGAAAGAGAAGGAAGAAAATGTGATGCACCTTATTCCGTATTTTTCCCTCGCTGCCTCCAATCTGAGCTTAATCTCCAAACTCTTCAGCACCACTCGATGTATGCAATGCAATGGACAACAAAAGACAACGAATCCCTACTCTACTCTACAATATTAGACTAATCAAATTCATTTATCAAGATCGATAATCATATGCAATAATACACAATATTGAAGGGAATAGGCCAAGTAATATTGATGAGAAATTTTAAAGAGATACTTACAATCTATAGATGTAGTTGCAACAACCTCTCCAAGTCCTCCTCATCCAACCCTTGCACGATGCTCCCAAAATCATAACCAAAATATTTCTCCCAAGATCATAAGTTTGATACCTCAAATCTGCCTCATATATCCTTCTCCATGGAAATCCCTCATTATATAGGATTTGGAGGCTTAATCACCATGGAGAGGATCACTCATCAGATCCACTAAAATGGGATCTCCAAGATATTTAGGGAGAAAATATCTCTTAAGAATTTTAGGGAGGAAATATCTCTCAAGGATTTTAAGGAGGAAATATTTCAACCATCCATGAGATCCTCAATCTCCCCTAAAAAATAGGAAACTAAATGTGAGGTGGATTCTCACACTAAATTAATTTCCTTTTCATAAATATTAATAATAATTCATGTGCAGATGGTATTTTGACCTTCATATAATATATTTCTCCTCCACCTTAACTAGGGATTGTAACATATGTTATTTCATGGTGTCGAGGTGTATGTGACACTTAGGAAGGTGCATATGACACTTTTACGACACTTGTGACACTTAAGGCGAGGTACCTAGGTGTGGAAATTTGATGTGTAACACTAACAACTTGGAAAAAAACAAAGCCCCCATGACTAGAGCTGAGAAGGCATCTAGGAAAGCCAATCAAACTTACTAGTTAATGTTTGCAATAGAGATGAAAGAAGAGGTAGATGTTTCCAAGAGAGTATTCTTGGAAAAAAGGAAGAGGTTGGCGCAAGAGTAGATTGAAAAAGAGTTTGATAGTTGGTGTTTTGATGCTAGCTTCTCAAGAAGTAGGGACACTAAGGTTTTCAATGAAATTGAGCAATACTGGCTTACAAAGACTCTCTTTTCCCATGTGCTCAAGGAGCAAGGATCCCAACGTGAGTACCTTTTGGAACATTTTATTTTGTTCAAAGCTAAATTTGAGGTGGTCTGTGAGTTGGTTTTTGGTATCAATATTGAGGTGGTGAACAAACAAACAACTAACACTAGGGGTGTAGAAAATTCTCAAGGAATTTCCTCGAATCTGATAATTATTGATGAAGAGGTTGATCTAATTTGGACTAGGACACAAACAAAGAAAACCATGGTCATGATGATTCCAAGGATCCCACTCCTCTAAACTAGGAATGATAAGTCTCTTTGATGTTACTTGTTATGGTTTCCTATGTTAGAGTCAAGTGTCATCATGTCTTTGTGGGTTAGTTTGTTATTAGTTTTACTATTATTGATGTCTAGATCTATTAAAATCTAAACAACAACCTTACGAGGATATGAATCCCCCTGTGTTTTTATAGAGGTGGTACTCCTCTGTAATTTCTTAAAGATAAATCTTGAATATCCTGGAACAAATATGAAAATGAGAGAATGTTAAATAGCAAATTCCAGATATTTATCACTCAATAAAAAATGTAAAAAATATTGTTGATTGAAAATAATATACATACTGCAAAGAATTCCTCAGAAGAGGACTAGGAATCTTCACTCATACAAATATATTATTCGCATAAATATTATACAAAAATAAACAGTTACATGAAAAATAAAATAACTCTCACATCCATCACAATATTCATAATTGTTCTATCCCATTCAAGGAAAGGAAGACACTAGGCCTACAAATGAGATAACTTTAAATGAGTTTTTCATTGAAAACATGTTAGAATATGATAGTAAAACTTTAAATATCTTATGCTCAAAACTCATAGTTCAAAGATATAATTAAAGTTTATCCTCAAAATAGTTCTCTGGGAGTTTTTCAAAAAATAAATAGTCTTTGATAGTCTTAAAAATAAAATTCATTCGTCCAGAATTGGACTGGGATTGGGCTCCTGTGGACCATAAAATAAAATAACGGAACAAGGTTGGACCTGAAAGAAGACAAAAAGAAACAATAAGAAAAATGTTATGTTTTCCTAAGGAAGACAAATCACAACTAAATGACTTATGAATGGGAAGAAAAAAGAATTGAGAAGAATGTGATCGATTGTTTTACTCACTGTGATGGTGTTCTCTCTCTGTCTATTTGTCTGCCAGTTTTCCTTTTGTATTCTCCTAAGTTTCAGTTCTTGGGCTGATTGTAACTGTCACTTCTTGAGTTTCTTCAATTATCTTGATTAACGCTTTCTTTAACCAATTTCCGACATAATCCCTCATGGGAGCGACAATTACCTCTTGTATCACTCTTATACCAAACAATGAATCTTCTATGTCCCGGTAGTCAATTGAAACTTGATGTAATGTGTCTTCTATATCCTCTTTCTTGTTCACATGATTGACCAACCAACTCTCGATCTCAAATTCTGAGTATTTCGTTAAACCATTGAACCTTTATGCCGATGTGGATTTTAATGATTCCAATTTTGCCTCAAACTGTTCCTTAGTCATAAATACTGAATTTAAAATAATTTTTGTGTCATCAACCTCTACTATAGTTCCAACTAAGTCTAAATCAATTAATTTTAAATAACATTCACCCCTTTTGACACCTAGAGTATCAAAGTCATCCAATATTTCTTTTAAGCATTTAATTATTTTAATCCAACAAGCCTTTAATTGTTTAATGTGAGTCGGGGAGGGTACGCCTTCTTCATTTCTTTTATGCGCGGTCATATTTGAAACTTTAATCACAAAAGTAGTGATTGCCTCTTTATAAAACTCTTCATCATTTTGCACATCAACTTCTAGGTATTGTTTCAAATTTGCCATCTTCGATGCCAAAGAAATAAAATTGTTTGTTAACTCCCATGTCTCAAAAATTAGAGACATTATCTTATGAATATTCATTCCAATATAGTGTTTGACAGTTGCAAGTAGGCTTGATGTTCCTTTCAGTTTTGAACTAGACTTTGGTGTGTCATCCAAAGTCTTTCATGGCTTCATAGTGGTGATTGGACTTGAAAATATTGGAGTTGGCATCAATGCAGTTTCCAATTCTTTGATTCTTTGTTTCAAATTGGTGTTGTCACTTTCCATATCATCAAATAATACTTCAATTGCTTCCCTTGTAGCCTTGTGGATGTGAGAAATTCTATAAGGTGGTACATTTCTGAGATCTAAATTTGAATTGGATTTTCCTTGAATCCTTTTATTTTTTGAATGGAGTATTTCGAAAACTACTTTTTTATAACTTTTATCTAATATAGAATTATGTGCTATGAAATATTCCTCTTCTGAAAAGGTTTGTTCTTGAGTTGCAATTCTAGTTGCAACTTCCCTAATTTCATGAAGTCTTTGTTCATCGTTGAGAAATTATATATTTTTGATATCAACATCTAGATCCATGTGTTCAAGGACAACCCTGTCTTTAGGTACGAGCTCATCTACCTCTTGCTGAGTAATTTTTATTTTTATTTTAACCTAAAGCTTATGAGATTGCTCCAACTTTCCCTTCAGAGGGTTTTGGTCGCCTCCATCATCAGAATTATTGGCCGAAGACTTATTTTTCTCTGGTGTTGCTTACCAAAATCTTTGCTTGAATGGGTTGCTTCCTTGTGAAACATTGGGAGAATGAGTACTTCTTTCATCAACCACTCTTTCCCTCTGTTTATGTTGATCTATAGTACTAATGAAAGTCTCGATATCCTATGTTTTATTTTCAACAATTATTGTTGGTGGGTCTTGATTCTCGCCGTACTACTCTCCAAATAAAAATGTATTAGCAAGTGAAATAGTGAAAACCAACATATGTCATATGATCCATGAAAAAGTGGTTGGGGTCGAACCCCCTGATTTCTTCTGCGAACTTTAAACTATATTGGTCAAGTTTTACTACAAATTTATCAATTTTTGAAATGCCTCTCAACTGAATTTCCCCAACTTTCCACAGTAAAGGAATGAATTGTTTTTATTTTATCATGGAAGAAATCTACCCAAAATTTCTATTGTTTGGCAACCTCTATAAAAATTATTGTATCATGAACATAGTATAGGAGATAAAGAAGCCTTTCACGAGAAAAATGGATTCTAACAACACTATAGTGTTCCATACTTTCAATTCTCCCCTTTTTATCTAGAAAGGTTGATAGTTCCAAGGATAGTTTGGATGTTTTTGGCCCAAAGATAAGTTTCTTAAAATAAGAGACAAATGCATTATAAACTTCATAACAATGATAAGTATCCTTTTGTTTCCATATGTCTTGGTATCTCATTGGTACAAGGCCAATTTTACATTCAACTCATCTTCCCACACTCAAACCCTTAAAAACATGACAATAGGTGATAGCAAATATTAAATATGAAGACATATAAAATCTCTTGTTTTTCTTGAAATTTAATAATTGCAAAGAGATTTCGCCATAAATGATCTTTGCCTAGTCGAAGATTTCTTGTTCATGAACTATAAAATGTAAAATATAAAGAGCCAAATGAGGAATAGTTTTTGTATAGTCTTGACTTGTCACTATGGCGAAAATCCATCTTATCTCCTGATAAGGTTTTTTAAGTGAATTGACCTGAATATTAGATAGATCTCCAGGCATCATTGCAGGATCTTCGAGATATTACTGCAAAGGTTCCAGACCATTGTTTATTTCCTTCAGGAAGCTTCTGGCTTCATCTCCTTTAAACGTAATTGTTGGCTCGGGAAGTTTTAACATTCTTTTAAAAACCTATGCTGATAAAGAAACATGAGATTCTCCTTGGAGTTGGATCATCCTGAGATTTTGATCATATTTATCTACACACCAGGAAATTGTCTTTTTAGCATAAAAAACTTTGGGTAAGCATACTGCTAAGGTAATTCCTAATGTTCGGACTTTGTTTTCATCCCTTTTCTGGCAATGGCAGTGATGAATAATAACACTATGACATCGACCACTAGAACCTTTGGTCCTCCTACCCAAATAAGTTTATATTATCCCCGTAGAATTGTTCTCTTCTTATTGTTGTCATGTTTGATGAAGTTGGCAGAATCTTGTACAGTCACTTTGATACATTAATTTCAAAGTAAAATATTTTTTGATAATATAACTTGAATCTCTTCTTTCAAATGAAGGATTAATGTGAATCAAATTCAAGTTAATGGAGAATTGACTAGAAAATTCTGCCATTAATAACAAACTTTCAATATTTTAATTAGTTGTTATCCTCTGTAAAATTAGCATTAAATATATCTTGGGGGAAGTGACAAGATAATACATGTATTACAACAGAGGATCGGATGTGGATGTCAAGAGATATTAGAATCAATATGAACCCACGGGTCCACCAACTCTCACTAAAAACTCAAGAAATGTTTAAGTACGGGGTTGCATTTATCGGACATAAGGAGAAGAGAATTTCAAGAGTTATGACCCACGAACCTGTGGTGAAATAAAAAATCAGCTAAGTATTGAGTTATCAAGAGAGTAAAGAACATTTCTAGAAAATGACTAAGCGTCGTAAGTCGGTCAGTCGTACTTGTAGTCATGACAATCAAATGAATCGGGGAAGTGGTTCATACCCACGGTGAAAACTTGAGAAGATTATAATTATAGTGCAATATGAGGGTGGTGGAACATGGTGTGCATTTTGGTGAGAGCGGAGTTTTGAACTTTAACAAGACAATGCAACAAACCCGCGAGAAACAAAAAATGAACTAAGTGTTGGTGCAAAATGGATACAATGGAATATTGAAGTGCATTATGATGACGAAAGAAAATTAGATTTGCAAGAAAATATGCATGAACCCATGAAATACTTCAAGAATACTCTAAGTATTGGTGCATTTTGATTATGGTGGAATAGAAAGGTGCATTTTGAGGACAACGAAGTTACAACAAGACCCATGAACCCGCTATAAAGTTGAAATTTTTTCTAAGTATAGGAATAGGATATACAAGAGAGAGAGAGAAAGAGGCTTATGACTTAGCATATTTTAGGATCAACAATTGTTTATTGGTTATATGTATAGTTTGTATGAGGCTCTGAATCTATGTAAATGGTATATATACAATTGTAGATATTGTGGTGAAATCTGAAGATTGTTCTGAATCTCCCTAGCCTAGTTTCCTTTTTTGTAGGCCATAGAGAGTCTTGACTGTAGCTTTTTGTACCAAAATATATATACATAGAACTTGCTTAAAAAAACATGTACATGTTAAAGAATTCAATTTGAACTTTTAAAGGTTTGCATGTGAAAAGATTTTGGAAGCAAAGGGGCCACTTGAGAATCAAATCCTCTTGGAAAAATTGGTACCCCTTCTCACTATTTTTGACAAGGGAAGGCTCAATTTAAAAAATTAGACCGTATTATGGAATCAGGGCAAGGGTTTGTGTGGAGGAGGCCCGATTTTGAAAATTTGGCCAATCATAGTAAAACTTAAAAAAATCTCTAACGAAAGGCTCTACATTTTGGATTAAGAGTTTGAAGGTTACAAGGAGGCTTTGAAGAATATATAAGAATAAAAATCAAATAGCTAGTGGCAAAGGAAGCTGACTTCAAAATTGTGGCCAATTGAGAAATCAGGACCCCTTCTCACTATCTTTTGGAGAGGAAAGGATTGATTTGGAAAATCATATTGATTGTCAAATCTGACCAAGGTTCAAGAACTTTGGTGAAGGGAGGGCCCAATTCAAAAATTTTGGATCGATTAACAAATACATCCTTCTACAGTTTGGCCCAAAGCTCAGAGTAGATGAAACAAAACAAAAAATCATCAAATAGAATTAAAATTTTGTAAATTTTGAATTATGATGGGAGGGGTAAATTTAGAAATTAAGGTTGATCTCGAAATTGATCCAAGGCTCAACAAAAGAAGGTGAAGGGAGAGCATGATTTTTGAAGTTGGGACCAATTTGGAAAATAAATTAGGGGAAGGTAAGTTCAAAGATAAGAGGTCTTTAAATTCAAATGGAAATGATCATTTGAACAAAGAATAGAATGGATATGATTTGAGAATTGGGAATGTTTTTTGAAATCGATCAAAGAGAATGCAAATAAAATGAAAAGGGTGTCAGATTTCACTGTCGTGTGCCCAAAATCCTATCAAAGCCATGTTACTACCATTTTGACTTTGTACATGCTATATTTTAAAATTTCTTTTACTTGGATCTTAATATAACCTTAATACATTTAATTACACCATTGCAAACGTCCCAAAGGCTTGTATAACCATACTCTACTCTAATATCTCAATTTCACATCCTTGTCACTCTACGAGGTATAATTCCTTCACTAAGGTACTTTTGGTATCATAATTCTTCCCTGTTATGAATGAATGATACATATTACCATGATATGCATCATCTAATATAACCAAAACATCAATATAAACATGCATATACACATATAAATCATAAAAACATATGTACACAAGATAAACTCAACATTAATCACATAAAACCATAATCATAACACTTATCTTGTGTAAATGACACCAAATAGCTGCAAACCTCAAATGTTCCACCCAACCATGGACTGTGTTGTTCTATATCTCTCAACGCAATTCACCCCCAAGCTAGGGCTATGACTCCATCATGGTAGAGGTACTCTCTCTAGGCCAACTAAGGTCTCACAATCAGTACTAGGTTAAAACTAGACCAAGGTACCAAACTACAACAACAATTCCAACCACACCCTCATCCCCTTTAGCATGCACAACCCAAGGAAGTGTACCCCGTTTTCTACATCATAGTCCCTCATGTTGTCCCACTTTCCTTCTAGGGCTCCAACATAGGCTGGATAGGAAGTCTCAGAGCTATGTCTCCAGAAAGTCCAATCACTCTCATGCAATCTCCAAGTACTCTTCAGGCCTCATGCCAAGGGAAATCTATCACAGACAATTATCCCTCCAAGGCTCCAATATTCCCCAAGGTAACACAAGGAGAATTGTTCACAATATTCACACGTGATTCACCAAGAATCCTCCAGGAACTCTCGTCACAAGGTCTCAGTGGCTCCCTAGCTTACACCCAACATACCAGAGAAAGAATGACAAAGTATAATAATCAGAATGAATGATCTAATGGTAGAATGACGGTTTTTCCACTAAGCCCCAAACATTATATATGCATGTTCCCTTTTTTACAAGTGACACTCAAGGAACTACGTTCCCCCCACTTTGGAACTTAGGATTTTAATCATGAAAATAAGATTTAGGACCTAGGAATATAATAGTATATTTTTTGGATTACCCCCTTTCCCTCTTGTGTAGTCTTATCCCTCCATACTCTTTTATCTAACTTGGTTTGCAACCATAATGTATTTTATTAATATGAGTGTATGTACAATTACATGGCTAGGCTCTCTGGCATTTGGTCAGTGCAAGCTCTTTGTCCCAAAACATTACTGACACTCCGGAACAAAATCAAAATGGCTCACCAACATGAAAATATTACAACCTAAGGCTCAAACTGGGGTATTGCAATGAAAAACTATCCTAACTTGAGAATCAAAGTGGGAAAGTTAAAATAAGAAAAGGAAGAAAAGTTAATTAAAAGAGTTTGAACAAAATAAATTCCAATCAAAAGAAAAGGAGATCAAACTGAAGGAAAAAGAAAAAAGATGAGGAAAGGGGATTGATTTTGGAAATCAGAGCAAAATTTGAAAAGTAAGTCATTTCAATAAGAATCGAAGAAATCAGGTTGTAAGGCAATGAGGGGATAAGATCAATATAAATCCCAAAAAGAAGAAAATTCAAAGCAGGGGCCACAATTTTTCTTAAAACTTAGGGGGGGTTGTTGATGCCACAATAATTTGATGAAATCTTCTACTATTAACTCTTGAAAATAATTATGAATTATTGTATTAAATATAAAAAAGAGATTTAAAAAAACCTCAATAATTCTAAATTTTTATATGAGATATAAAAAGAGATGAAAAAACAAACTATGCTCAATCCAAGGCTTCATAAATATATAAAAGATATTAAAAAAAAACCTTCTACTGAAGTGATCTAGATGATAATATTTGTTAATGTTATCATACAAATAGCGATATTGCATATTAAATCATGGAAACAATTCTAAATGGAATTTGATTAATTTTATAAATCATGAATTTGTTTGATTAATTCTTTTATTAAATCATACAAATAATTCTAGCATTTTATATTAAATATATAAAGAGATAAAAAGGACCTTCAACTAAAGTGATGGCCTTCATGATAATAATTGTGAATATTAATCTTACAAAAAAAGAGAATATGTAGATCATACAATTAAAAAAGATTCATAATTCATTAAATAACTTGAAGTTACAAAACAAGTTAATTTTTTCCAAGATGATGGTTGTGAATGGTTGTCAATCTTTCATATCCAAAATCTTAAAATGAAGAAAAAAATATTTTGGTATTGTAATAACTTATGGAATTATTAAAACTTGGCAAGAACTAATAATGCATAAATATACTTGTTAAAGGTGTTTGTGAAAACACCACTAATTATACTTAATGTATTCTCTACGATGGTTTGGGCCAACCAAAATTTGTCTAAATAATTTTCACTACATAACTATGAAAATTGACTAAAACGATGATAATAAAAAATGCATACACGGTTGGACAATTATATAAAACCATAGAAAATGACACATCCACAACATCTCTATTAAAATAAAACATGTACATATCAGTTTTCGCTACCATCACCCCGATGATCTTTCGATATCAAATCGTGTCATAGTACAAACCACCAATCCCTATCCAACACATTTGCATAAAATAGCACTTGGTTTTAGTGTTTTGGGAAAACAAAGGTTGCTTCTTTTCATCCCACATATTTTGAGATTTGATACATATTAGCCCACTATGACAATATTCATTTACATTACTCCAGTTGAATATTTCCCATCACTTACACTTAAAAATAACACATTGGAAATATGAGAAGTTCATTTGCATGATCTCTTGTATCTTTCCAACGTAACCTAACTTCCCCTCTATTAGGTTATGATCATGATGTCTAGCACAATTAGATCGGTCAAAATCATCCTCCACTCCATAGTCAAGTGTGACATGTCCATCATCGGCATAATTAGTGTGAAAATGATGTATATATGCCCACATATATGGGAACAAATGCACATGTAAGAATACGATTGAAGGATGGTGTCATATGTCTAATAACTCAGACATTAATAAAAACATAATACATGTTATACTTCAAACATACATTACAAAATGAATAATTCACATAGAGAAGTTATTACATAGTTGTTACAACCAATCCCTATGTTTAGTAATTGTCTTCCCCATGTGGGTAACAACTTCATGCACCATATTTCTCTCTAATCTAGTTAGCCACCCAACTATTACGAGAAATCATTGAAATATTTTCATTTAAATGATTAGGATAAGGCATGCTTCTATCATTCAACTATATGAATTCTCTTTCATCATTGTCCCAATTCCTTCCCTTCTCTCCATACAATGCAACCTATGGTTGCATTGTCTCCACATTGTAAAGAATAAATTTATTGATGGTAGAAATTTTTAAATTCACCAATGTATTCATGAAATCAAAATAGATAGTATGAGAGAAAATATATATTATCAATTTTAGTGTAAATAGTTACTCTATAGAAAATTGACAAAATATGAGCGACTTACTCATTTTCATGCACCTTTTTTCATTCATTTGGAGTAGCCCCCCCTTTCTATCCTCATCCTATTGGTCATCCCAAAAAAATCCACCTGGTGTGCCATGAATTTGCTTGATGTACTCACTAGCATAATAGAACAACTCATATACTATGTACCCCTCTACCATAAACCCCTCAATTCTTGTCATTTGTCGAATAAATACCTTCAAATTTTTCATGTACCTCTCCAAGAATAACATCTAATGACAATATACCATCCTATCTAATTAAATCTCATCAACTAGGTAAATTAAAAGATGGACTTGCAAATCCATGAAACATGAAGATAGTTCCTTCTCAAACATACTAACAATTTCAGCTATCTCTCGACACCATTGTGGAATGTTATCCATGTGAATCTATTTCCATGTAATCCAATGTACAAATGCAAATGATTTAGATATGGCATGTCACAGATCTTGGAGGAAGTCATGGTTCACACAACCATACATGAGTAACAGATAATGGCACTACAATATAAACATGTACAAAATTAATTGGCATAAAATTATGAATGCATAGCTTATTATAACCTACACTACAGAAAGAAGCATGTAATTCGCATGCATACCCTTATAAGGTTTAGATGTTCAAGTGATTTCAACCCCAACAAATGTCCTTCTATGGTGAAGTAGTGTAGTAGGGTCAAACTATATATAGAAGGTGCCTTCACACCCAATATAACATCCTTTGCTAGAGAAAGATAATATTTCTTCAAAATCCATGGGACATCACCTTCTTTAAAATATCAAGAAGGACCAACCTCTCCTCTACTTTATTTTCTTGGCCAATGTTTCTTTTTAGTATTCTGAGAAATACTATTTCTCCTAACACCCAATGTGTCACTTTATTTCAATGATATGTGCATCCATAAAGAAGATGAAACATTTTTTAATATATGCATGGGATCTAGTAACTAGGCAATCTTAAGATGTTGATGATATGGAAGCTCATAAAATACATATTTCTTTTTCATTCCAATGGGAATTTTCTCAACATAGGTGTCAAAAGATATAGGATCATTAAACATAGGTTCCTTATTTGAGTCAAACAATTCTGCAATTTACTTCTCCTTCTCTATGTCATATGCCCTAAGCTAGTCTATTAGTGTCATTATTTCAGGTCTTCAAGTTCTCTCTAGTTTACCATTGAAAGAAAATGTTTCTCATGTGTAAGGGTGGTTTTCTGAGAGGAATACCCTCGAGTAGTCATACACGAGCTTTTGTAGGTGGTTGGACTGCATATCCTTTATAGAAACTCCACAAAATTACATCCATGATACCCTTTTGTTACAAGACCTACAATGTTATTGTATATGGAATATGTTAGTTCCAAAGAAGACAACTACACCAAATTAAGTATGCTAAATAAATTTACAAATATAAACAAATCAATCAACATGCTCACTAGAGAAAATTCCTAATGCTAGATAATTGTGCATGGTATATACACATATGTTATACAATGTAAAATACCTCTTCACTTGGATGGGTCTTAATACATTATATACATGTATCCCTTCCCGTAATTACTTCAATTCAATGATCAATGGTTGGAGGTATGCATCCATTCTCTTCACTTGTCTTTTGTCGGGAACTATAAGAGCCAACATAAGATAATCATTCTTCACAGACAACCATGGGGAAGTATATTTACTTATTACTACCATTAGCCAAATAGAATATTTTTTCTTTGGAGGAAATATGGATTAACTCCATCCATGGATACGATCATGTAAGAACCCCTGTGCGTGACGACAACGGTCGAAGCATTTTTATTTTTTTTCGCTGCGTTAGGAAATTAAGACACAAAAATAGAAACATAGTCAACACATTAAACACATATATTAACAAGATATAATGCATTAATAATCAAATACGACACGATGCCAAAACACCATTACTATGATCCATGACCCTCATATCGATGTATAGACACACTAGTTAACAACATCCGAACATCATTTCATTCTACAATTAATGACGACACCTAACAATAAGCATCTTAAACACTTAACGTGGAACAAAAGGACAATCATTAGAGACACGAGGTCAACATAGATATCGTAACAAATCAAGGATCATAAAAAAATAATCACAAGAACCACATGATATACTACCCACCCAACCTACCCTGCAAGGTTAGGACCTCCAGGATACATAAGCAACGTTCAAGCCCAGGTTCCCATCGATTTTGACCATTTAAGGGCAACTGTTCTAAGGAACAGGGAGGTGTCTACATCCCACTAACACATACCTAAATCGACAAACATCAATGATGATCGCTGCGCGATAATTTTCTATAAATCATCACACCTCACATGAATCCCACGGTGCAAGAGAAATTGATTACTAAATCCATCATAAACGATATACATTCGTGCGCAGTAAAATCAACTTTATTTAATTCAATATGCAAGGTAGTCATCTACTTTACTTCAAGGCATGGAATTAATTATTTATTAATTCAACTGTAGCTACATATCATGATGCAAAATAAGTATCAACTAAATCATGGAGCAAGGAAATCAATTACATCATCAGTCTCACCCCCTACAAATTCAGGGTGCATACATTCTATTATAACCATACAATTCGCTCATTCTTCAGCCTCTCTTACGAGAGAGTAACCCGCTTGTTTTAAGAATGCTAAGAGAATAGACACCTAGTCAACCTGCTTCTCCTTCATTCATGATGTGGTACAATTATTAATAATTCAAGGTGCAATCGAATTAAGAGCTACATAACCGTGACTCCCTCAATCCCCATTTTTGTTTCATTCTGATGATATTCTTAATATGGTGCACCATTTGATCTATGATAGAGGTAAAGGTAGGTAAACATATAAATCTAGACCCGTTTCTAAACAAACATAGTCCTTTGATTTATTTTATTTAGTTTTGTCTTGGCATAAGTCTCAATTGTAAATTTGTAGAGGTGTTGTAGTTATACAAAGTTGATCACCTTTATTTATAATTGTATGTTGTGAAACCATAAAATTTATATAAAAAGTAAACAATTGTACAACAATAAAAATTATTTATTTTGAAAAACAATAATTTTTTATTTAAATTTAAATAGTATTTTTTTTTAATTGTAAAACAATAGAATTTATAAAAAGGATAAACGATTTCAACTAAGGCAAAACCTTTTGAATGATTTAAAACTGTTATCCAAGTTAACTGTATAGTATTATTATAATCACAAGGGTGGGTATGCTAGCTGACTAAAGAAACTAGCTATCTCTGACATCTGGGCCAAAACATTCACTTCCTTACAGAAGGTAAAAAGACTCGTTGAAGGAACTATTCAGGAAACATCTATTTTGGAAAAAAAAAGGGTTTAGGTGCCTCCAGTTATACGCTACCCAACCTATGTAAACAAAATTATTGCTGTATGAAACCGGCGTGTAAGGTTGAGTGTGGGACCAGCGTTGTCTTAACCAACTCTATAAATAGAAATACAACTCAATACTAAATTTGCTAAAAACATACATATTAAAATGGACTTGTTAGGGTACTAAATTATAATAATTTAACAAATCTAATTAAAGGAATCAACCAATGAAGGAACTGAGTTTTACTAAATTCATAACTCTGCAACGAGTTTTGACAATATGTTGTTCGCTCGATATGGTAATAGGTGGACACGATACAACCATGCATGAATAAGATGTCACGCTTATAATTGGGAGACCTTTCAACTCAACAGAATATGCCTAAAGCTCCTTGTCAACATGGACACTAGTAGGTGGAGTATTGCTATATCGATGCCGACAACCAATAATACCATAAAAAGATAAACGAATGAAAAATTTACTCATGGAAAAACAGTGGTTGGGATTGGCGAACACAGGAAATTGATACAACCTAATGACAGAGGTGATAACAAAGAGGAAACGATGTGGAATGTTACTGTAATCGGTTAATAAGGTTTGGCTGTCAAAAAGGTTAAAGTATTTTACTGCAATGATAAAAATGCCATCCACAGATAAATAGAGAATAGATCACGCCATCCACAAGAATACTGTAATGATAAAAACACAGAGTGAATGCCAACCCAACGCAGAAGGAATGGGCTGTTAAAACGGAGTTGTATGGAGGGATGAAGGGCGGATTCACTTGCCATTAACAAAAGGTGAGAGCAGAGGCCGCAATCACCCTTAATCGATGATTTCTCAGGGTCAAATATCTGTCAAAGATGAAGGCGCCGAGTTTAACTGCCATTACCCAAGAGCAAGCAAAAACAAAATTTGCCAAAAATCAAATTTCAGTAACAAATTTACCCAAGCAAAAATTCCAGAAACAATTTCACAATAACTAATTACATAAACGAAAATGCCAGGGAAGAGCTTTCTTTAGTAACAAATTTACAAAGGAGTGCCATAAACAAGTTTTTCAGCGTGACATTACACAGTGAGTTTTGTCGTTCAGGGGATGGAGATGCAATGATAAATACACAAAAATTTCACTGTAGAAATGAGGAAGGTGCAAGGCTAGAGTTTACTCAAAAATTTACACAGTAAAATTTTTACAACAATGATAAATACACAAAAATTTCGCCAGAGTAAGTAAATAAAGAAAAACCATTCAATTCAACAAGATCCAACACAGATTGAAGTTAAATATTCTTTCATCCGGATTACCTAATACACATGCAGAGATAAATCATAAATCCTAATGCATTCTACTCTACAAAATAAAAGAGCATACTGTTTCCTGATCGCCCGCTTCGAATGAGGTCCACGCGCTCTAAGTCACTCCCGCTCGTCGACCGTCGAGACCTCACCGGTACCTACCAGCCCACGCTAGGGGTACTTTACTTCCCCCTTATCCCCCCAATCCGCAAAGGGGCCACACACTATCCAGATGGTACGTCTATCTCCCATCTCACCTCGCAAGGCCGAGCTATCACTCCACTTCGAGCTGGGAAATCCCAACTCCCACAAGTAAATCAGTCAAGTCACTATTCCTGCAGCGTAACGTTACGCTAACAACCGATCCCCTTCTTCCTTCTCCTCCCTCTCTTTTATAGAGTTTTCGAACTTCCTTTCCTTCCCTAAATCTCATTTAATTAAAGTTTTAATAAAAATTCCCTAAAAAATCTCCTTCGTACAAGTGTCATCCATCCCCCATGTTTCTCCATTAATTATTTTCTTTAATTAATTAATTGTCTTATTTCCCTCGCCCACCTAGAGTTACTCCTAAAATCACTCCTAGGTGTCCCTCGATTCCCTTACATGTTTTAAAGGCTTTCCCTAAAATGAAATTGCTAAATCAGTTCAAAATTAGAAGGTTTTTAAATGCAGATTCTTTACTAAGTTGGTTTCCCACTTTTTACCATGAGTTCCCCTCCTTCCCTCTTTAGGTTACCTCCTTTCCCTAAATTCCTAATTTTTATATTTCCCTCTTTCCCCTTTTTATTGAGCTAGAAATGACAGTTGTGCAAATTAACCTCTTTTACTTTTATTATTAATTTAGTATCTTTTTAAACTATCAAAAGTTAAAATAATTACTTTCTTCTTTACATTTTATCCACAGATTTTATTTAATTTCTTACTCCCTTCATTTTACCCAAAACTTTATGAAGACCAAAATTATTACTTAAGTGGTTTTTATTTTAAACTTTATTATTTTATTTTTATATAGATATTTTCTTAAGGGTAGACAAAATTTTACCCCTAGCGAAGTTTTAGACTTAGAACTTAGATTCTGGACTGGGCGACATTTAATTAGGGGAGTTGTTTTTAAAATTTATTAATGTGTTAATTGTCTTAGAGCCATCTAGGTTCAACCCTCTATCATCATCAACACGATGTGCCCTTCAGGACGCACTAGGTGCTCCAAGGGTGCCACTCGCCTCATCTGTTCCTTTGCACGACGTTCCCTTCAGGACGCACTACGTACTCCAAGGGTGCCACTCGCCTCTTGACTAATTGGTAGACATCAATAACCCCTGGAGTCAACACTCCACCAGGTGAACTTGTGAGAGACTAAGGGATTCTAAGGAATAAGGCCCCCGCCTTGTTGCGCATCCCTTAGAATCATCGTGAGCGACTATTGTAGTCTGCCCTCATAGTATCATGGGTCCTCTCAAAGTAGGTAATTGTTAACCTATAGTTTGAGCCACGGTAGGAGTGCTAGTAAGTTGTGGCAGGGTTGCTGTCCACACCTCTCCCTCAACCTCTTTGGTAGTCGTGTGTGGCCCCTTTACTCCATATGTGAGTCTGGTCGACAAGCTATCGTCGACCTGCATCATCAACAAATCATGTCAGAACATATCCACATCATATCATCTAATCAGATGTACTAATATCACTGTAAAACAATCAAACCCCAATAACACACGCCCTGACTCGATCCAGAGTCCAAGGGGTTCCATTGATGCCTCTGCATCCTCAAGGTCCAAAACCCTGCACACTCAGTATAAACCGAGTCAATAGCACCTGTCTTTGTCAATGTAGTAAAACAACATGTCAATCTACCCATAACGCATCATAATCAAATTCAAATGTTTTAATATCATAATAATCCAGATCACTTGTGAGAAAGTGTCCTCAAAGAATAAGTTCGCTCAGTGCGCCAGAGCGGGATGTTACATACACCCCCTCTTGGTCTAAACTTCGTCCCAAAGTTTCACAGTAAAAATGCCGAAATAAGTGTATCACAGTATCATATGTCTATCTATCAAACAAAAATGGAAACTGTTGGTGCATATCATATGCGTCCTCCCAAGTCGTCGAGTGCGGACTATAAGTGTCCCACTAGACCTTGACCTGATCTACCGTTCGACGTCGTAGCTGTCGAACGTGATGATCCAAGATGCGGACCGGTTTATCCATGAGTGCCCCCTCATCCGATACCTACAAGGAACTCATGTCAATAACATGCGTAGGATCACTAATATAATGTCTCAAAACTGATACATGAAAAACATCATGCATACGCCTCAAGGATTCAGGCAAGGCTAGTCGATAGGCCACAGGCCCCTTTCTTTCCACAATCCCGAAAGGTCCTATGAACCTAGGAGAGAGTTTAGCTCCCTTCCCAAACTTGATCGAACCCTTATGTGGTTTAACCCGCAAGAAGACTCGATCGCTGACCTCGTAACTACGGTCGACACAGCGCACATCGACATAACTCTTCTGTCGATCCTGCACTTCTTTAATCCTTTGTCTTATGGTTTGCATTTTCTCTTCCATTTCTTGGATCACTTCTGGTCCCACCAGGACCCTATCCTCCAGCCGATCCCAACTCAAAGGCATCCGACATGGTCGCCCGTAAAGAAACTCGAAAGGTGCCATCTTAATGGTGCTCTGGTAACTGTTGTTGTAAGAGAACTCCACTAGTGGAAAGAATTCTTCCCAATGCTTTTGTTGGTCCATCGCGTACATGCGCAACATGTCCTCCAAGGTTTGGTTAGTTCATTCAGTTTTCCCGTCAATATATGGATGATACGCAGTACTAAAGTTAAGTTGGGTTCCCAAGGCCTCTTGGAAACTCATCCAAAATCGTCCAGTAAACACTGATCCTCGATCAGATATAATCCTCTTAGGCATGCCATGCAGCCTCACAATCTCACTGATGAAAACTCTAGCTATGTCGGGTTCCTGATACGTCGTACGCATAGGAATAAAGTGAGCACTCTTCGTGAGAGTGTCTACTACTACAAAAATCGAGTCATGTCTCCTCGCCATCAATGGAAATCCAACAATAAAATCCATCGAAATAACTTCCCATTTCGATTCTGGAATGGCATGTGGTTGTAGTAACCCTGTTGGTGTCTATGTTTAGCCTTTACCTACTGACACACTAGACATCTGGCCACATAGTTGACTATGTTGGCCTTCATTCCCTTCCAAAAGAATAAGGGTTTAAGGTCTGCCCTCATCTTCGTGACTCCCGGGTGAGCCATGTAAACTTCTCTATGAGCCTCGCTCAGGATTAACATCCTCAACTTGTCGCTTGGTGGTACGTAAATCCGACCTTTAAACCTCAATAAACCATCGCTATCAAATGAAAATCCCTCAAATCGTGGTACCATCATTGTGTTTTGTCCAATAAAACCCTCGACCTCTTTGTACCAGTCATCGTCATGCTGTAAAGTGAGAATATTCTCACGTAGATCCATCTAAAGAGGCAACACCGAAAAGATGTGTGGTCTCCGACTCAAAGCATCCGCCACTCAGTTCACTATTTCCTTTATGTAAGTAATCTCAAAGTCGTATTCGCTGAGCAATTCTGACCAATTCCATTGTCACGCGTTCAGGTCGCTTTGCGTAAAAATGTGTTGTAGTCCACAATGATCAGTCTTTAGTTCAAATTTTCATCCAACAAGGTAGTGTCTCCAAACCTTCAAGGCATATACGATGGCTAATAACTCCAAATCGTGCGTCGAGTAGTTCTTCTCATGCCTTCTCAGTTTCCTTGAAATGTAAGCGATTACTCATTTGTCTTGCATCAAGACTCCACCTAAGCCTTCCTTGGATGTGTCAGTACATACCAAGAAGTCCGTGTCCATGTCAGGTACCTTTAGTATCGGTGCGGTTGTCAATAATTCCTTGAGCCTCCGAAACGCTTCCATGCATTTCTCGGTCCAAACAAACTCCTTGTTCTTCTTCTACAACTCTGTGATTGGATTTGCTATCTTCGAAAACCCCTCGACGAACCGTCGATATTATCCTGCCAAACTCATGAAGCTACGCACTTCTGGGACATTTGTCGGTGCAGGCCATTCCATAATAACCTTGACCTTGGCTATATCCACGGTGATACCTTCGCTGGAGATGAAAAGCCCTAAGTAGTGAATCTTTGATTGGTAAAAAGAGCATTTGGACAACTTCCCATACAATTTGTGCTCTTGCAGACATTGTAGTACCAAGCGCAAGTGCTCATCATGCTCCTCTGTCGTCCGAGAGTAAATCAAAATATCATCAATGAATACTTGGATGAACTTGTCCAAGTACTCGTGGAACACCCCATTCATCATACTCATAAATACCCCTGGGGCGTTTGTCAGTCCAAACGGTAAAACAGTAAACTCGTAATGTCCAAACCTCATCTTAAAGGCGGTCTTAGGGATGTCATCCTCCTTGATCCGCAACTGGTGATACCCTGATCGCAAATCGATCTTGGAGAACACCGTCACACCCTTCATTTGATCAAACAAATCATCAATTCTCGGCAAGGGATACTAATTCTTGATCGTGGCCTTGTTCAATTGACAATAGTCAATGCAAAGCCTCCACGATCCATCCTTATTTTGTATGAAAATAACAGGTGCACCCCACGGTGACACACTAGGACGTATCATTCCTAGGTCCAACAACTCCTTCAGTTGCATTTTTAACTCTTGTAACTCCGGGGTCGACATTCGATAAGACGTTCTTGCTATCGGTTCCGTCCCCGTTTTCAAGTCTATGGTAAAATCCAACTTCCTGTCTGGCGGCATCCCAAGTAACTCCTCTGGAAATACGTCCGCAAACGCCTTCACCACCGGAAGGTGTTCTAGACCTTCCGCTACTCCCTACTCATTTAACGCAAGGATCGCATAAAGTTTGCACCCCTTGTGCATTCTCTTCCAAATTTGCAGGGAAGAGATGAACCTCAGGGAAACTCCCTAGTTCCATCCTACAATCACATGTATCTGTCCCTCATCATCAACCAAGCTCAACCATTTTGTCTTACAGTTGAGTATCGCCTCATGCGATTCCAACCAGTCCATACCAATCACGACATCATAAGATCCTAGGATCGTGACGTACAGGTTGACCCTTGTGACAAACTCTCCTAGGTTAAGGATACATCCTGTAACCTTTCCTCCAACCTTTTGTTTGGCTCCTGAAGCCATCTCCACGAAGCTAAACTCATCCTGTTCAATTGCCTTTACCTTAATCCTTTTTAGCGTTGCACTAGAAATGAAACTCTCGGTAGCACTGGGATCTATCAAAATACTGAGGGTCTGGTCAGCGACGATACCTGTCATCTCAAGCACAGTCGACTGATGCTCTGCCTGGTGGTTATCCACCACTACATGAATCCGATGGGCCTTTCCCATTTCTCCCACGGTAGTGGGTCTAGCTGATCCGGATGCCCCAGTCCTCTCCACTGGGCAATCATGTTGGTAGTGTGGCTCCCCACATGTCCAGCATCCCTTCTTCGGCCCAGTAGTACTGGTACCCGAAGTAGAAGATGACGGCCCACAGGCCTGGAATCCTGGTTTGTTCTACTGAACAGGCCTAAACTGCTGCTGCTGCAGTCAATGCTACTATTGATGCTGTGGTCCCCGATAAGGTGTCCGCTGCTGAGGCGTCGATCATCGGGGTGTAGTGAAAGTAGATCCCCTCTGGAAGCCACAATATCCCAACGTATGTCTCGCTGGCATCTGGTGCTACTTTGTTCTAGACGAAACCTTCCGTGCTGGTCTTGCTGGAGTCCTGGTCTGACCCCCACTGATAAGCTCCTCCTTTGCTATGAGGGCCTTTTGGACATCATCGTGCAAGATTTGGGACATCAAAATCCTAACCTTTGCACGTAGGCTACCGTTAAGGCCGAATACGAACCTGTTGACCTTAAGTTTCTCTGTGTTAAGGTGCAGAGCATACTGGAGAAGCTCCATAAAACGAGCCTCGTACTCGGGCACTGTATGACCTCCCTGTCATAAGGCGTTGAACTCATTGAGCTGACGCTCAATGAATTCCTCTGAAAGGTACCTCTCTCAGACCCATTCCTCGAACAGTTCCCATGCCACATCTTCGATGGCCATGTTCAGTTGCGGTAGGAGCGTCTTCCACCATAGAAGAGTGCTCCCCTTCAGTTGAAATACCTCCATGAAGACCTTCATGTTGGAGGTATAATCGTGAAGTGCGAATAACATCGCCATGTTCTCCAACCATGCCTCAATGGCTGCATCGTCCGGGGCACCAAAGAACTCAGGAAATTTGACCTTCTCAAGTTCACGGTGAATGCTACCTGTACCGACCAGAGCGTACGGTGGAACCTCAGCGGGTGCCAGCGCCCTGGCCTCATCTCTGTCCAAACGGCTGATCAGAGCCTCGGACATGCGCTGAAAATATCTCATCATTCTGACTACATCGCCAACTGCTATCTTCTCCTATCTGAGAACCTGCTCGTCTCCCTGTGGGTTCGACCCCTCAGGCAGGGATGCTACTAGAGGTGTTACGCCTCCTCCCCTCGCACACCATCATCTTCCTCCGCGACATCCTCTAACCATGATTACCTACACACCCACAATCAACTCGATTAGAAACAGTATAATCAAATCATGTCAATGAAAGCCGTAGTGATCCCAAGTCGTGGGTTGAACCCGCTCTGATACCACATGTAAGAACCCCTGTGCATGATGACAATGGTCGAAGCATTTTTTTTTTTTTTTTTTGATGTGTTAGGAAATTAAGACACAAAAATAGAAACATAGTCAACACATTAATCACATATATTAACAAGATATAATGCATTAATAATCAAATACGACACGATGCCGAAACACCATTACTATGATCCACGACCCTCATATCGATGTATAGACACACTAGTTAACAACATCTCAACATCATTTCATTCTACAATTAATGATGACGCCTAACAGTAAGCATCTTAAACACTTAACACTGAATAGAAGGACAATCATTAGAGACACGAGGTCAACATAAGATATCATAACAAATCAAGGATCATAAAAAAATAATCACAAGAACCACATGATATACTACCCACCCAACCTACCCTGCAAGGTTAGGACCTCCAGGACACATAAGCAATGCTCAAGCCCAGGTTCCCATCGATTTTGAAAATTTAAGGTCTCAGGGCTGGCGGCTGTTCTGAAGAACAAGGATGTGTCTACATCCCACTAACACATACCTAAATCGAAAAACATCAATGACAATTGCTGCGCAATAATTTTCTATAAATCATCACACCTCACATGAATCCCACGGTGCAAGAGAAATTGATTACTAAATCCATCATAAACAATATAAGTTCCTGCGCACTGAAATCAAATTTATTTAATTCAAGATGCAAGGTAGTCATCTACTTTACTTCAAGGTGCGGAATTAATCATTTATTAATTCAACTGTAGCTACATATCATGAACCAAAATAAGTATCAACTAAATCATGGAGCAAGGAAATCAATTACATCATCAGTCTCACCCCCTACAAATTCAGGGTGCATACATTCTATTATAACCATACAATTTTCTCATTCTTCAGCCTCTCTTAATGGCATGAGAGTAACCTGCTTGTTTTAAGAATGCTAAGAGAATAAACACCTAGTCAACCTGCTTCTCCTTCATTCATGATGTGGTACAATTATCAATAATTCAAGGTGCAATCGAATTAAGAGCTACATAACCGTGACTCCCTCAATCCCCATTTTTGTTTCATTCTAATGATATTCTTAATATGGTGCACCATTTGATCTATGACAGAAGTAAAGGTAGGTAAACATATAAATCTAGACCCGTTTCTAAACATACATAGTCCTTCTTTGATTTATTTTATTTAGTTTTGTCTTGGCATAAGTCTCAATTGTAAATTCGTAGAGGTGTTGTAGTTATACAAAGTTGATCACCTTTATTTATAATTGTATGTTGTGAAACCATAAAATTTATATAAAAAGTAAACAATTGTACAACAATAAAAATTATTTAATTTGAAAAACAATAAATTTTTATTTAAATTTAAATAGTATTTTTTTTTAATTGTAAAACAATAGAATTTATAAAAAGGATAAATGATTTCAACTAAGGCAGAACCTTTTGAATGATTTAAAACTGTTATCCAAGTTAACTGTATAGTATTATTATAATCACAAGGGTGGGTATGCTAGCTGACTAAAGAAACTAGCTTTCTCTGACATCTGGGCCAAAACGTTCGCTTCCTTACAGAAGGTAAAAAGCCTCGTTGAAGGAACTATTTAGGAAACATCTATTTTGGAAAAAAAAAGGGTTTCGGTGCCTCCAATTATATGCTACCCAACCTGTGTAAACAACATTATCGTTGTATCAAACTGGCGTGTAAGGTTGAGTGTGGGACCAGCGTTGTCTTAACCAACTCTATAAATAGAAATACAACTCAATACTAAATTTGCTAAAAACATACATATTGAATTGGACTTGTTAGGGTACTAAATTCTAATAATTTAACAAATCTTATTAAAGGAATCAACCAATGAAGGAACTGAGTTTTACTAAATTCATAACTCTACAACAATTTTGGACAATATGTTGTTCGCTCGATATGGTAATAGGTGGACATGATACAACCATGCATGAATAAGATGTCACGCTTATAATTGGGAGACCTTTCAAATCAACAGAATATGCCTAAAGCTCCTTGTCAACATGGACACTAGTAGGTGGAGTACTTCTATATTGATGCCGACAACCAATAATACCATAAAAATATAAACGAATGAAAAATTTACTCGTGGAAAAATAGTGGTTGGGATTGGCGAACATAGGAAATTGATTCAGCCTAATGACAGAGGTGATAATAAAGAGGAAACAATGTGGAATGTTACTGTAATCGGTTAATAATATTTGTCTATCAAAAAGGTTAAAGGATTTTACTACAATGATAAAAATTCCATCCACAGATAAATAGAGAACAGATCACGCCATCCATAGGAATAATGTAATGATAAAAACACAGAGTGAATGCCAACCCAACACAAAAGGAATGGGCTGTTAAAACGGAGCTGTATGGAGGGATGAAGGGTGGATTCACTTGCCATTAACAAAAGGTGATCACACATGCCGCAATCACCCTTAATCGATGATTGCTCAGAGTCAAATCTCCATCAGAAATGAAGACACCGAGTTTAACTGCCATTACCCAAGAGCAAGCAAAAACGAAATTTGCCAAAAATCAAATTTCAGTAACAAATTTACCCAAGCAAAAATTCCAGAAACAATTTCACAGTAACTAATTACATAAACGAAAATGCCAGGGAAGAGTTTTCTTTAGTAACAAATTTACAAAGGAGTGTCAGAAACAAGTTTTTCAGCATGACGTTACATAGTGAGTTTCGCCGTTCAGGGGACGGAGATGCATTGATAAATACACAAAAATTTCGTCGGAGAAATGAGGAAGGCACACGGCTAGAGTTTACTCAAAAATTTACACAGTAAAATTTTTACAGCAATGATAAATACACAAAAATTTCTCGAGAGTAAGTAAATAAAGAAAAACCATTCAATTCAATGAGATCCAACACAGATTGAAGTTAAATATTCTTTCATCCGGATTACCCAATACACATGCAGATCTAAATCATAAATCCTAATGCATTCTACTCTACAAAATAAAATAACATACCGTTGCTTGATCGCCCGCTTCGAATGACGTCCGCACGCTCCATGCCACTCCCGCTCACCGACCGTCGAGACCTCACCAGTACCTCCTAGCCAATGCTAGGGGTACTCTTCTTCCCCCTTATCCCCCTGAGCCACAAAGGGGCCACACACTATGTAGATGGTACGTCTAGCTCCCAACTTGCCTCGCAAGGCCGAGCTACCACTCCCCTCTGAGCTGGGAAATCCCAACTACCACAAGTAAATCAGTCAAGTCACTATTCCTGCAGTGTAACGTTACGCTAATAGCCAATCCCCTTCTTCCTTCTCCTCCCTCTCTTTTATAGAGTTTTCGAACTTCCTTTCCTTCCCTAAATCTCATTTAATTAAAGTTTTAATAAAAATTCCCTAAAAATTGTCCTTCGTAGAAGTGTCATCCATCCCCCACGTTTCTCCATTAATTATTTTCTTTAATTAATTAATTGTCTTATTTCCCTCACCCACCTAGAGTTACTCCTAAAATCACTCCTAGGTGTCCCTAGATTCCCTTACATGTTTTAAAGGCTTTCCCTAAAATGAAATTGCTAAATCAATTCAAAATTAGAAGGTTCTTAAATGCAGATTCTTTACTAATTTGGTTTCCCGCTTTTTACCATGAGTTCCCCTCCTTCCCTCTTTAGGTTACCTCCTTTCCCTAAATTCCTAATTTTTATATTTCCCTCTTTCCCCTTTTTATTGAGCTAGAAATGACAGTTGTGCAAATTAACCTCTTTTACTTTTATTATTAATTTAGTATCTTTTTAAACTATCAAAAGTTAAAATAATTAATTTATTCTTTACATTTTATCCACAGATTTTATTTAATTTCTTACTCCCTTCATTTTACCCAAAAATTTATGAAGACCAAAATTATTACTTAAGTGGTTTTTATTTTAAACTTTATTATTCTATATTTATATAGATATTTTCTTAAGGGTGGACAAAATTTCACCCCTAGCGAAGTTTTAGACTTAGAACTTAGATTCTGGACTAGGCGACATTTAATTAGGGGAGTTGTTTTAAAAATTTCTTAATGTGTTAATTGTCTTAGGGCCATCTAGGTTCAACCCTCTATCATCATCAATGTGACGTGCCCTTCATGACACACTAGGTGCTCCAAGGGTGCCACTCGCCTCATCTGTTCCTTTGCACGACGTGCCCTTCAGGATGCACTACGTGCTCCAAGGGTGCCACTCACCTCTTGACTGATTGGTAGACATCAATAACCCATGGAGTCAACACTCTGCCAGGTGAACTTGTGGGAGACTAAGGGATTCTAAGGAATAAGGCCCCCGCCTTATTGTGCACCCCTTAGAATCATCCTGAGTGATTGTCGCAGTCTTCCCTCACGGCATCGTGGGTCCTCTAGAAATAGGTAATCGTTAACCTATAGTTCGAGCCACGACAGGAGTGTTAGTAGGCTATGGCAGGGCTGATGTCCACACCTCTCCCTCAACCTCTCTGGTAGTTGTGTGTGTCCCCTTTACTCCATATGTGAGTCTAGTCAGCAAGCTATCGTCATCTTGCATCATCAACAAATCATGTCAGAACATATCCACATCATATCATCTAATCAGATGTACTAATATCACAGTAAAACAATCAAACCCCAATAGCACACGCCCTGACTCAATTCAGAGTCCAAGGGGTTCCATCGATGCCTCTGCATCCTCAAGTTCCAAAACCCTGCACACTGAGTAAAAACCGAGTCAATAGCACCTGTCTATGTCAATGTAGTAAAACAACATGTCAATCTACCCATAACACATCATAATCAAAGTCAAATGTTTTAATATCATAATAATCTGGATCACTTGCGAGCAAGTGTCCTCAAATAATAAGTTCGCTCAGTGCGCCAGAGCGGGATGTTACAAATCAATTGAAGGCTTCATCCTTCATCCTTGAATTTATCAGGCCATGTATCCTCTATATGCTCCATGGATATTGAATCCATTAGGATCCACATCACTCCTGCCTCAATTTTGTGTGAGGCATGCCATCCCTGCAACATAGCTAATTCTTTGTCATGAAAAGGAATTTGAATCATTGGGATTATAGGAATGTACCTCAATATCTTATGAGGAGGACCATGTACCATACTGTTTTTTTAAATACCTATCATTCCCACATTCTAGACATATCTCCTTGTCTACATATTCACCCCTATATATAATACAATCATTCACACAAGTATGATATGATATGTACTCAAAAACCAACCATTTTAACAGTTTCTTTACCTTTTTGCAATTGTCGGGGAGGACATTATTACTTGGAAGTACCTTATCTTAAAGTAACCTACAATTAATGGGAAAATAAATGTACACTATCATTAATCACACTTAAATCCATTTTCATTGTCGATTGTGTGACAATATTCATTAAACTTAATGGTTAGTTCCCTCAGTAGTGTCGAGAAACACATGTTTGACATACCATACATTACTTTCAAGTTGTACAGTAGCAGTGTTGTTCCTAGTTTAGTAGACCTTGACCTGTGCGTAAAGAGAGGGGTGGTATAATCATATTCTAGTCTCTCAAAGAAGGTATCCATGCTATAAGGATCATCCCCTAGCTCATGTTGTTGGAATGTTGATGCCCAAGTGGAATTCAAGCATAAACACTCAAAACACCCTAGTATGGCTCTCAAGGGGAAAAGGGGATGGAAGCCTAGGTAATGCCTAAATCCCTAAGCTAATTAACTATGTTGTTAATTTCATTAGTTATGTGTGTCAGTAGAGTTGTTCCCCTTAGGGTATTAGTCCTCCAATTATATGCATACGTTAATTTTATGATGTTTTATGTTAGTGATTAATTGTCATTAAATGCTCTTCTAGTATGTAAATATGACCCTAAACAATGATTAAGGGATACTATTGATGTTAATTTAGACTAATACATTCAAATGAACTATTTAAATAGTTGTTAATGACTATAAACTAGATTTGGAAAGGTCAAATTCTACATTAGTGTGAGATGGGAAATAAAAAGAAATAAGATTGTAGGTGTTGTTATAATATAAACCAATGTTAGATGTTGGAAAAGCAATTACAATTGCATTCTAGGAGTCAATAAATCTACATATTTAATGATTGAACCAACAAAAAAAAGTAAATACATAACAATTGTTATAAAATCAACTAAATTGTCCATATAAATAATAGTCAAATCAAATAGATAAAGAAAAAAAGTACTCAAACAATTGAAATGAAATAATGTACAAGAGAGTCTTAGAGAGATGAATACAAGGCAGACAAAGAATTTATTTATTTATAAAAAACGCTCTTTGTATATAGAGATAAATCCCAAAAATCCTAGCTATCGGCTTGGCTTCTTGTAAGAAAGATGTTTCTCAAGCCACATGTTATTCACAACAAGTTAAACCCTAGGATCGATGAATCCCCAATTAAAATGAAACCTTAGCCAACCCCACACTCAAATTGTTTAAACGGAATCTCCCAAGGGAAGCACATCAACTTTCACCCTTAATGTTGGACCTTGAATTGTAGCCTTCTTGCTCCCACTTTCTCCCCCCCTTACATCAATTCCTACTCCTTTATTCGATGGAGGGTTACATGGGAAGATGAGATATTGATCATGACGGATTGAGTTTATTCACTTGAAAATGACCTCTTGACCATGCAAGATAGTACTCAAATAAAAAAGGAATATGACAACTTCAAGCAAACAAAAGAGCCTTTTGTTGTAGTGAAACCAAAGGGTAAACAATAGGGAAATTGTGTCTTCCTCTCAGTTTAAAAATGGTAGAGTATTGGTAGATTTAGGGTGCCCAAAACCAAGGTAAAAATACCCTAAATCAAAGCATAAGAAGGCTACTCGAAATGGTCGGGTGAGAGTATGGCTAGGGAAAAATCTCAATAAAACACTTCACATGAAATATGAGCCATCAGATCAAAATGGATGCCCACAATTAAAACCATTCTTCCATGCAACGATTTATCCCATGGGTACGCTAAGAGGAGGTGGCATGCACCACTCTTTTAATCTTCTAGGAACTTATTACAATTTTCAAAATACTTAGTGGGTTATATGAGTTTGTGTATATGAGGCATTAATCACTTCTTATAACTTGCCTTTTACCCATGCTTTAATACCTTTGTGTGTGATACATTTGATCGTGAACTATTACTTTTTTTCTTATTTGCAGGTGGATGATATAAAGAAGGTTGGGTCAAACAACCATGCTAAAATTGCCAAACTCGTCAACTGAAGCTATACACAATTTCTATACCAAATGCAATATATAAACTGAGTATACTCCACCATACATACAATACAATGGAGAAACTTCATCAACCACCATTAAGAATATTCAATCAATAAAATCCATATCCAACATGAAACACCATCCTACCATAAGCACATTAATAGTAATATAATATTAACTTGAAATAACTAACATCCATGAAGTGAAATCATGGATTGTCAATCAAAAACTATATTCAATCATTATTGCACATACACCCTATAATGGCATGTGGATGATTTCAATTATATGAACATCTAGGACTTAAAATGCATCTTGTAAAATTTGTAGGTAGTCTTTTCTTCATTGCAAAACTTCACAATCGTATGTATGTTGACAATTGTTTAGGTCAACATCTATCCACCAAATAGATGTGTTATTTCCAAGAATGTGTGGACTTTTGGATCTTTGAAGTTGCATAAGATATATTGTGTGCATATTCCTGTAACTATGTAATATCAAATCAAAACAAACACATGAGTCAAGGATTAAATTCATATATATTCCTAGAAAATTCAAGAATTGGACAAAATTGGGCCATTGTTCCACAACGGATGAAGCAAAGAGACAATTAATAAGAATAGGGAACCTAAACAATACAATTATAACATTTAGACCCTTACTCGAGAAAAACATCAAGAACCCCTAGGCCATCATGTCCCTATTTCAAATTATAAGCCTGAAATATCATAGACTAATACCAATCTTGTTAGATACACTGTCAGACCATGTGTAAGTAAATCAAGGAAAAATTATTGGAGGTTTCTCTAGTTGTACATAATTCTTCTTATGTGTCCATGCAATGCATCAAAACTAACTTAAAAAAAAGAAGAATAGCAATCAATCAATGCACATGCACAAAAATGAAAACAAGTAGCAAACAAAAAGCCTCAAAAAAAAGAAGGAAGAATATGCATGAAATAAGCCAAAACAAATTGAAATTGAAAAGAATAAAAAGTAAAAATGGATTTCGTGTTTTATGGATTTTTTTGTTTTTTGTTTTACTATGTGAAAAGAAAGACTAAGAACTATCTTTCATGGACAATACCATTTGCAATATTGAAAAACGTCCTACTCTATACACACAACATAAATTCCATTCATATTGCTAAAATGAATTCTATTGTGAAGGAAAGAAATTGAGAAAGCTAGACCTATATAGTTGTCTAGGGTAGGAAGAATGTCAGTAAACCACTTTAAAAGGAAAATCCTCGTTATCCTAGAAATATCAAGACGATCGATCCAATAATTTGTTAATCCACGGACAAAGCCCCATGTCATTTATACAACCCCTTATTAAGCCCTAGATATTGAATTATTACATTTCTAGTGTTATATTTGTATGTAGGCTAGAACCCTTCATGGTACCCTTTCATTATAATTGTACTCTTTGTCTCCTATATATACACCAAGGAAACCTAGACTTAGAATCACCATATCTCATATTTTATATTGAATATATCGAAGTGGACTATTATTCATTGATTTATTATCATTCTCAATTCATTGGTTCATAACATTTCGTTTTAGAGCATTGATCCTAGTGTTTTGTTGCTTCAAGCGATTCATCCTAGAATTTTCACTATAACGTTTTTTGCTAGGATGTCTCAGACAAAAAAATTCATAGGTTACCTAGGATACATATTCAAGTATGTCTGGTAAAAATTTCAAGTTCTGGTTCATTATACTTTCAGAGATATAACCTATGGAAGATAGGGTTTTGACTCATCTTGAAAGCAGTTCTAAAGAAGTCATCCTGGGATTTTCGCTATAACTTTTTTTTTGAGAAGTTTCAGACAACAAAATTTTGTGGAGATTGAAACAACATATCGAGGTACATTAGATTCAAATTTCAGATTTTGATTCCTTATTTTTTTGGATATATCATCTGTGAAAGTTGGGGTTTGTGACTAATATTGAAATTCGTCTCAAACGAGCCATCTTTTTATTTTCACTATAACCAAATTTTGGTGAAGTTTCAGACTTTGAAATTTTCGTAATCTTGAGAAGACATATCAAATTACATGTGGAATTTTTTTTAAAGTTCAAATCATTATGATCTGTGAGATTTATCTTGTGGAAGTGGGGGCTTTTAACTAATCCTGAAATTAGTCTTAAACAATTCAAAGTTGGTATTTGTGTTATAAACTTTTATCAATAAAGGTTCAGACTATGAAATTTTCAGGAGTTTAAGAAGTCATATATGAGAACTACGGTCCAAAATTTAAAACTCGGAAGGGTTCAAATTTCATATATATATCAGGACAATGGTCATTCATCGAAACATACTCCAAATTAAGGGTTTGAAAGGTTCGTAACTTACAATTGTCAAAAACTTTGATTAGAAGATCTATTTGTGATGATTCAAAATTTGTGATAAAGAGGAAAAAGAGGATAATTATTATTTTCTCACATGGCTCCAAAGGTTCATTAAAAAAGTATTTCACCAACTAAACCTCCAGAGATCTCGACCATGACTCAAGAAGAAAGAGAAGAAATTTTTCAGAAGATTGGAAGGGTGGAAAAGAATATGGATGAGGTAGAAAATAATATGGATGAAAATAGGAAAGAGATGGAAAATAATATGGAGGAGAAGATGAATGAAAATCAAGAACATATGGAAAAGAAGATGAATTGAAACAATGCACATATGGAAAATACGATGGATGAAAATGTGGATCAAATGGAAAAGAAGAAGAATGAAATGCAAAGATCCATGAAGTCCATAGGAATTATAGAGGATCCCTAAAAGGGATATGGAGATCCAAGTAAATCATCAAAATAAGGATAAAAATGGTGTTGAGACTCAATCATGTATGGGGAGTAATTTATCACAGTTGGACAACACAAGTATTGAATCCCAGAATCATGATTATTCATCACTTCCAGATCCACATCATCAAGGCTTCAGGTTATCACCAAGGAACTATAACATGGATATTCTAGATGGAGAAATTATTTGATCTACGACATGTTCCAAGATTACAAAATTTACCTATTGCATCCTTGTATTTACAAAATGATTAATTTGTCTGGCATCAATGGCTTTATGAAAGAAAAAATAATTGTATTATCTCTTGGTCCATTTTTACAAATGAATTGATATCACATTATGGGGATATTAAGAGAAATACATTCTTTAGTTAATTTATAAATCTTCAACAAAAAGTTCCAATTATATAATACATTCAACAATTCCAAAAGCTCAGTCTCAGGGTAAAGAACATTCCTGAGGATAATTTTTTAGATCTTTTTATGGGCACTCTAAAGGAGAACATTCAACATGAGATGCACCTCTTTGAACCTAAATCCCTAGAGCAATATTTCAATATGGAAAGGAAAGAGGAAAACAAAAATATGGCTACTATAAGGGTGTCCTCTAACAACTATGGAGAGAACCATTTTTCCTCTCCTAACCTCAATCAACCAACAACGTTTACGCCTCCGAAAATGGATGAAAGACGAGAAAAGGAAATATGTTTCAATTGTGACAATAAGTACAATAAGGAGCATAAATGTCGTGAGAATAAATTGTTTTGCATAGTCTGTGAAGAGGAAGAAGATCAAGAATTAGAACCATCACAAGATCTAGATCAAGAAGATACTACTCCAATAATATCTTGTCGTGCATTGGTCAGTATCGGTACTCCAAAAACCCTCAAGATACAAGGATACATCAAAAACAAATAGGTAACAACATTGATTGATTCTGGTAGTGCCAACAATTTCATCAATTACAAATTAGCAAAATATCTCAATTGCTTTGTATATCCATCACTCGAGTTTCAAGTAATGATTGCAAATGGAGGTACCATAAATTGTTTTGGGAAGTGTCATAGTATTAAGCTCAATATGGGAGAGTATTTTTTGGATAATCCCATCATTTTCATCCAAATGGGTGGTGCCAATGTTGTATTAGGGGTCCAATGGTTATAATCATTGGGAACATTGGCCATTAATTTTCAATATCTTTTCATGATATTTTCCTCCGATGGAAAGGAAATTGAGTTTAAAGGTATCCAAGAGAAACCTTCTAAGGTGATAATATCTAATAGCATAACAAAATTACTCAAAAAGGGACACCATGGTGTAATTTCACAATTGTGCTCACTAGATGTTCAAACATCTATATCCTCTACTCCATTAGATCTCCAAATAGTTATCAACAATCATTCCAAGGTATTTGGAGAAATGCCTAAGGGTATTCCACATGTGTGATATCATGACCATCTCATTCATTTGCAACCAAGAAGTGTACCACCTAACATTAGGCCTTACAAGTATCCATATGCACAAAAGAGTGAGATTGAGTGTGTGATCCAAAAAATGTTAGAGGTCGACATCATTCAACTTATACAAAGTTCTTTTTCTTCACCAGTGGTGATGGTTAAAAAAAAGGATGGTTCATGGATTATGTGTCCAGATTATAGATATCTCAACAAAATGACCATGAAAGACGAGTTTCCCATTCCTGTCATTGATGAATTATTAGATGAATTGCATGGAGCCCAGTGGGTTAGCTCAAGTGGATGCGTGTTGTTGTTTTCTCTAATGACGTTCCATGGTCAAATCCCTGATGAGGAGCCTGTATTGGGCCTCACTTGATGTCCCCACCGGGTTAGGTATGTAATCAGGTCGAACGGTCTACCTCATTTACCATCCACGAAATGTGGGGGAGTACTTGAGGGTTCCCATGTTCTTTCCAAGGAAAAAAAAATCAGATGAATTGCATGGAGATTTTATTGACTAATTTGGATCTTCGTTCAGGATATCATCAAATAAAAATGAGATGGGAAGACATTCCCAAAAAAATTTTTAGAACACATGAAGGTCATTATGATTTTTCAGTTATGCCATTTGGACTTACTAATGCACCTTCAACATTTCAAAGCTTGATGAATTCTATTTTCAATCTCTTTCTCAGAAAATCTATGTTAGTATTTTTTGATGAAATATTAATCTACAAAAATTATTGGGAAGACCATGTACAACATATTGAAAGAGTATTACAACTATTGGAAGAACAACAACTTTATACAAATCCTTCCAAGTGTTCCTTTGGGGTTCAAGTGGGATATTTGGGTCATATTGTATCTCATGAAGGTGTAAAAGTGGACCCTAAAAAATATAAATCTATGAGGAATGGCCAAGTCCAAAAACCTTGAAGAAACTTAGAGGATTCTTAGGATTCATAGGTTATTATCGCAAGTTTGTCAAGAACTATGGTCAAATAGCAACACCTCAAACAACATTATTAAAGAAGTAAGAATTTTCTTTGAATCAAGAAGCAACCAAAGATTTTCAAAAAATTAAGGAGGATATCTATACAACTCACTTCCTTACCACACCTTCTCATACATATGTGGAGCATGACTATAAGGGGTCACATCCTTTGGAACTGTATCTTTGACCTAATCATAAAATTTCACACTTGACTTTTTAGCAGAGGTATGAAAGTCTTGTACCTAAAGTGAAATTGGGTGATGAATTAGAGAAATAAGGGATAATTTTTAATACACATATTGATCCAGGTGGATATTGGTGGCCACCCACCTTTTCCAACTGGCTCAAAACTATTTTCTGGGAATTTTGGCAATTTACTATTTTTAGCAGTTTTACCTTCCGGGGCCATTTTTAGGGCCTAAATGAAGGTTTTTCGGCATCGAGATTCTCAATGATATCCAAAGGAATGATTGAGACCCAAAAATGAATATCCTCGATGATACCTTTCCAAAAATCTATCATATGCCTAAAACAAAGATCGTATGCAAACGTTACGACCCCAGGAAGTTAATGTACTAACTTACCCAAAAGGGGCCCACATGACTTTTGGTGTTTCATCTCCTAGGGTTAGGTTTTTGGATGTATAGGGTTTTTGAAATTCCTGTTTACTATAAAAAGGCCTTCAAAGCCTCATTGTAATGATATTCTTGTGAATGAGCGCAGATTTCACATCTCTTCTCAAAGATAAGACGCCACGATTCCAGCAAGCTTGTTTCCACTGCATTTTACAGTTTCATCTTATTTCCTTATTGAATAGAAAAGCCATTTTACTGTATCTTTGTTATTTTGTGTTAAGAACCTATTAATAATCTATATTCATTTTGTTCCACTCATAAAATATGGATTAGTGGTATCAAAGCGGTCTGCTCCTTATCGTCTTAATGCATGTCCCCAACGAGGTCAAAGTAAAAAGAGTTGGGTCTCGAGCTTGTTTCTCTTGAGGAAAAAATCTCTCGTACGCCCAAGCGACCTCTCATGGCAGGAGAAAATAAAGATGACGGGACAGGAGATCCTTTCAAAATGTTGATTGAGGAAGCCCTCACACAACAAAGGAACAAGATGATGGATAGTTTCACGCAAATCCTTCGGTGGGGACCAACAGGCGAGGCATATTCTTAGAGAGGAGGCTCTGCCCCCTCAAGGTACAAATAAACTTCGATATTCCTATATTTGAGGGTCATATAGATGCATATGTTGTAGACAAGTGGTTGAATCTACTAGAAGGGTATTTTTATGTCCATAACTTTTCGAAAAGAGAAAAGATTACTTTTGCGCTCCTCAAAGTCGTTCCCCATGTCAAAGATTGGTGGGAAACCTTCTATGAGCAAAAGGAAATAGAGGAAACCACATTATTTATAGTCACGACCACCTATGAATCCTTCAGGGATGCTATTAAGGAACAATACTACCCTGTCAGAAGTTATGACAACTTGTATACCAAATGGACCACACTGTGGCAAGAAAGAGACCAAGTAAAGCCAGATTTCACAAATATCTTCCATACCTTGCACACCAAGCTCAGTATCAAAGATTTGGAGTGAATTCTAGTGCTCAAGTATCACGGTGATCTGCATAGATACATCCAGACTGGAATGTAATTTTTGGACATCTCATCCTTGGGCGCGGCCTACCGATATATCATCAAAATCGAGCAGAAGCTCAAACAAAAGATGTGGAAATTTGGGCATGGGAACCCCTCAAAAAAAAATCCAGGAAAGGGCAGCCCCAACCCATAGAAAAAAGGACAGAGAAAATATGCACAGTATCAGGACAACCAGTCCAAGCCACAAGCAAAGAAGGAAACTAGAAATACAAAGAAAGATACCAGGAAGTGGTGCGACTTCCATAAGAACCCTTGGCATAACACCGGTGAATGCCTCTCAAAGCAGTCGTTGATGGCCGAAGTGAAAGCCTCTAAATCAGATGTGGGTTCTGAGTCTGAGCTAGAACTAGAAAGTGGAAGATGGATCATTGAAACGGAACCCAGTGCCACCGCTACTACCACCAAGCTCCAGCCTGGTGAACCAAATGAGCCAGAAGAAGGAGAACGCCTCTTCCATTCATAGATGTGGCTAAAAGGCACCCCGCTGCACTTCATCGTTGATAGTGGTAGCCAAAAGAACCTCATCTCAGTAGAGGTCGTCAAGCAGTTGGTCTTGTCGACAACACCACACCCACAACCCTACACTATTGGATGGCTTCAACAAGGAAGCAATCTTCGCGTCAACCAACAGTGTCGATTGTCATATGGCATCAAGCCCTTCAAAGATGAGGTATTGTGTGATGTTGCTCCTCTCGAAGTTTGTGATGTTATTTTGGGACAATCTTATTTATGGAAATGTCATGTTGTATATGAGTCTAGGCCTCGTAGTGTTATTATTACTTTGAGCAGGAAATTATATAGGATACCTGAGGCAGTCCCACCTAGTGTTATTTCCTTGATCTCTCCTAAGTAATGAAGGAAGGTCATCTCTCAGAGAGGGAAGTTTTTCTTCTTTGTGATTTTCTCTCAGAATAAGAGAAAGATCATAGCCACATCTAGGGTCTCTACGACCGAACTCTCCACACAGTAGAAGCAAGTAGATAAGGTCGTGGAAGATTACTCGGATATCTTCTCCTCACCTACCAGGGTACCTTTTCATTACCAGGTCAAGCACCCCATCGATCTGACCCGCGACGCACCATTTCCCAATGGGCCAGTCTATCGTCACTCTCTATTAGAGAATGAGGAGATCAAGTGATAGATCCAAGAACTGCTCCAAAAGGGTCACATCCGTCCCATCTCATCACCTTGCGGGAGCCCAATCGTGCTAGTACAAAAGAAAGATGGAACCTAGTGACTCTACATTGATTACTGGGCTTTGAATAAAATCATAGTAAAAAACTAGTACCCGATTCCCCGAATCGACGACCTCCTTGATCAAATCACGGGGGCCAAATACTTCAGTAAGATTGTGTTGGAAAACTGAGANTCCCAAGGAAACCCATACAGGGTAAAAACCTCTTCTTCTTTATATGATAAGTATTATTTACATTCTTTACATTATCATACATATGAGCACCAACTCATTGTGAGGCTACAACCTCTGTTTTGCAAGCTGCAACTTGATGAGAGTACCAACTCTCTGTTTTTCTCTAGCACCCACTAGAAGGAAGCACCAAATCCCTGGTTTCTCTAGCACCAACTAGAAGGAAGCACCGACTCCCTGATTTCTCTATCACCAACTAGAAGGAAGCACCAACTCCCTATGTTCAAGCACCCACTTGAACCTCTGAGGACACCAGTCCTCCCTAGTGCCTCCCAACCACCCTGGATTATGAATATGAAATACTGAAACCTATTTCAGTGATATAGTGTTCAATAATAGCTTACCACTCTCATCACTGTTCTGCAAGATTTTGCTACTTAGACTTCCACACTGTCTTCCATCATGCATCCGTAGCCCATTCTGTTCTTCTGCTTTTTATGCTCTGTGCACCATGTCCATTCACTACACAGTTCTTCTTCTGTTCTATTCAGATGCTGCACTCTGATCCTTCTTCATGCATGAATCACCTTCAACAACAGCATCCACAACAACTCCAACAACAACAACAACCCAATCTCTTCTCTATCCTGTGTATTTATAGCTTTTGTGCACCTTGTACATGCAATATTTTCCATTCCTATGCATGCTCATACTGCACCAATTTCCTCCACATCTCAAGTGCTCTGCCTGATCATCATCACAACTCTTCATCTTCCCTAGTGGTTCCCACCACGCATCCAACATCACTGGGTGTTCTGCTGAGATTCCTCAGCCTCTCTGGCAGTTGAGACTCTTCGTCTTCTCTGGCACAGTCGAGCTTATCCTTTATTTTTTAGTTACAAACTTCAATGCTCATCCACCTGTCAATCCCTCTAAGAATCGTCTTCCTTCATTGGATGAAGCTTGGAGACTCTTCATCTCCTCTGGCGATCACACAGACGTCTCTTCGAATTCTCTGGCAGAGACTATCAATGGTTTCTAGCAGTTACACTGCAATGAGTAATATTAGCCCTCCAATTATGCTCAAATTCACCTGCACCATTGGATTGGCTCCATGTGATCTTGCATTCATTTTGACATTTCAACATTTGACATTCGAGTGACCAAGTGTCTCGACACTCCCAGTCACGATCCCGAAAAGGAGCTTGGTTTCTCTAGCTCTTTCCTCCATCTCTCGCCGATGTGACCAAGGGCTGTGACCATAGCCTTTATTCAACAACTGATTTGGTAATTTCGTGTTTTGGCACTTTGGCACTCCTATGGTTATGTTTCTTGCCTCTCCAAGTCGTGATTCGCGAAACTCCGAAATGGAGTTGGATCGACGGTCTAGAATATTGGTGTATTGACAATCCAGATATTATCGCGAGTTCGCATCTCACGATTCTTGTGATGGAGGGTCTTGTCACTCCAAGTCGCGATAGGCAAAGCTCCGAGATGGAGCTCAGATCGACGATTCACATTCTTGGTGATCTGATAGTCCTGATCTTTTCGTGATATCGCATCTCGCTATTCCTTAGATGGAGGTTATCATCACTCCAAGTCGTGATAGGAGAGACTCTGAGATGGAGCTAGATCAACAGTCCAGAACAAACCTCGATCTGACGGCTAAGATAATTTTCGCGATTTCGCATATCGTGAATTCGAGAGGTTAGTGAACCTCGTTCCTTTGACTTTCCAGTCAACGACATGATGATATTTCACCACGTGTCCTATGATTCGACGGTCCAGATATGATCTTGATTCAATGACTTAGATCATATCACGATTTCGGCATTCTTGTTGCAAAGTGTTTCGACACTCCAACTTCCGGTATCCGAAACCCCGATAGCCAAAATTTGAAATGGAGTTGGACCACCGCTTCGATCTTTCACTTTAAATAATGTGCAGGTTCTTCCTGATCCAATGATGGTCGGACCCTGCGCTCAGATCTAACACCAAAAATCTGTCTTCCATCTTTGCGCTCGTCCTGTCTGAATTCAGATCTGACAGTCATCGAGAATTTTGAATGGGATCCAACGATCAATGTCGCTTCTCTGCCCGAGCTTACGCATCCTCCTTACTTATAAAAATTTCTAAGTGTCAAAGGCCTCGACCTTTGATCCACCTGAGATCATGAGTACGCTATCTCTCTTGAGCTTTGGAAATGAGTTAACCTTGTCCCTGGTGCACACCTATGCACTGTGTGCGACTCTGCGCTAATCCTCCTTAGCTTACGTTGTTCCTATTTTTTCATCGATGCACACACTATTCTTGCCATCAATGACAAGTACACACTGTCTATAAAACATGCCAACAATCTCCCCCTTTGGAATTGATGGCAACAAAGTCACCCCTATTCTTTTCTCCCCCTTTGACATCAATGTCAAAGAAAACACGCTCCCCCCGAGCTGTTGCATTAATTTTAGGAGGTATCAGATATGCAATCAATACAGGACTCCTCCTAACAGGATGGACTCTCTTAGATGTGAGACGGGATGACACCCAACTTCTGTCTGAGATATTCAAATGGTGTCTTGGCTAGGGGTTTAGTAAAGATGTCTGCAATTTGTTCTGTAGTGGGAATGTAATGGAACTGAACAATCTGATTGGTGACCTGCTCTCTCAAAAAATGATATTTTATGGGAATATGCTTGGTCTTGGAGTGGAAGATAGGATTTTTAGACACACTGATGGCACTAGTGTTATCACAATGAATTGGGATCGATGCAGTGTACTTTACCTCCAAGTCTGCAAGTGCTTGAATCATCCATAATACCTGAGTGCAACAGGTAGCAGCAACAATTTACTCTACCTCTGTGGTTGATAAATAAATGGAACCTTTCTTTTTACTAAGCCAGGCTACTAAGGAGTCACCCAGGAAGAATGCTCCTCCACTGGTTCTTTTTCTCTCATCAACACAGTTTTCCCAATCTGCATCTGAATAAGCAGCCAACTGAAGATTTTGATTTCTGGGATACCATAGACCATAAGTCATTGTTTCTTTCAAATACCTGAATATCCTTTTGACATCTTGCAAATGACTCTGTTTAGGTGCAACATGATATCTTCCTACCATTCCTATAGCATGCATTATGTCTGGGTGAGATGTTGTGATGTACAGTAGGCTGCCTATCATTGATCGATATGACCTTTGATCAACATCAGGTGAATCATCATCCTTGCTTAATTTACATCTAGTTACCATAGGTGTACCCACAGGTTTAGAATCTTCCATTTGAAACCTTTTCAGCATTTCTCTTAGATATTTTTCTTGAGAAATGAACATCCCTTCAGATCTTTGAGTAATTTGCAGACCAAGAAAAAATGACAGTTCTCCTATCATAGACATTTCAAATTCAGACTCCATGGTAGAAGCAAACCATTGCACCAATGAATCCTTATTACATCCAAAGATGATGTCATCTACATAGACCAATACGATGAGAAAATCATTATCCTCTGTTTTAATATACAGATTGCTAGTAGCTATTCCTCTCTTGAATCCTTTGTCTTTGAGATACGTATCCAGTCTATGATACCAGGATCAAGGGGCTTGTTTTAAACCATATAAAGCTTTCTTCAGCTTGCATACTAAGTCAGGGTTATCAGATAGTTTGAAACCCTCTGGTTGTTCCATATAGACTTCTTCACTTAAATCTCCATTTAGAAAGGCTGACTTGACATCCATTTGGTAGA